>JAYKAV010002777.1:671375-759687 GCA_035582835.1 Phoebastria nigripes
CCCTCCGCCCCTCAGGGCCGCCCCCCCGCGGTTGCCCCGGCGACGGCTTCTGTGGGGGAGGAGCTGGGGGTTGTGCTTCTCCCCCCCGCCCCGGTCCCTGTCAGGGCGACCCCCCCCTCAAACGGCCGGGCCAGTGCCCGGTGCCCCCCTCAGCCCCGGCTCCGTGGGCTGGGGCTGAGGCTTCGGGCCGCCGGGAGACCCTGCCGTCAGGGCCCAAGGCCGAGCCTCCCATGCCGGGCCCTCGCCCCGCAGCCCCTGGGCCCAGCCCAGTGAGAGGGCGGCGGGTGGCAGTCACGCTCGCAGCACGCAGGGGCAAAGAGCTGTACCTGAGGTGCGAGGCCGCTGCCAGGAGGGACGCGGCGTGGCGAGCTGTCGGCAAAGCCCTTGCCCGTTGGCAGCCGGTGGGGTTGGATGTGGYGGTGACCACCTCAGGAAGCCACCGCCGCGGTGTGGGGCAGCATCACCGTGCCTTTGGTGCTGCCGAAGGATGAGCAAAACCAAAACGTGTCTGCTAATTGCTGCCCGAAATTAAACAGAAAATTAATTGGGGGCTTCTGCATGGGGAAATAATGACAATGTTTTTTGTGAAAATGAGTTGCGAAAAACTTTGTGTAGCCTCCCGAGATAAGAGATGAACATCAAAAAGTGACATAACTTGCTATGAAGTCAAGAACAAAATGGAGATGTTTAACGGATGTAGGGGATAAAACTGTAAATATCTTTAGCAGCCACGGTGCAGGTAGAGCATGTGAAGAAGCAGCTTCCAGAAAGGACCATGTTTTGTTCTATGCTTTGGAAAAACTGCATGTGTGGGTTTTGAAACATGCAGCATTCAAACTCAAGGACTTTCTCCTGTCTCATTCAGAGCAGAGAATCAGAGACACTTGACGTGTTTTTCATCTTTGATACAAGAACAGAGACCATGATGTGACATTCAAAAAAAAAAAAGAAGGGGATCGACAAGGGTGACAGGTCGATTCTCTGCAGTTTTCTATTGAGATCACTGGTTTATTGGAGTTTATTCTGTTCTTTCTTCCCAGGGAGTTTGGAATAAGCAGTTTCAGACGAACAGGCTCCACTTAACCAAAACAATGTTTGCAGATTTGGACTATGATATCGAGGAAGATAAGCTGTGAGTATTTCACTTGTCTTTTCCTGTTTTTTGCTAACAATAGAAATAGTCTTTGCAGCCAAGACCTAATGGGACTGGGGATGAGGCATCGCTGTGCTGGTGAGCAAAGAGAACGTTTTCTGTTGCTCTGCAATGACTATCCTGCGTTTCTCATTGCAAAGCAGTGCTGACAAATCTTCTGTAAATTAGTGACCTTAGCCAGAGAAAAAAATATTTATAATGGAGGAAAGATAATAAGAGGCAAGAAGTGGAGAGAAACTCTGGAGTCCTTAGGTCTGTAAGGAGGAGAACACTGGCATTTCCTGAGCAAGTAAAAGGTTTGATGAGATTAGCAATTAATTTAACATGGAGCACTTGTCTTGCATCTCATTTATGCTGTGCAAGTTTTCCTCTCGCTCCAGCACTAAGAGCACATGAAACACTCCCTAAAACATGGTAGTGTTTCCTCAGTGCCTAGCAGTGGATGAGAGTGTCTCTCCCACCTCTAATCCTTGCATGCAGTCTCAAAAAGATAGCCCAGAAGGTCCTTCTGCTGGCCCGTGCTGATAGACTCTATGGCAGAGATAATGTGATGAATTCAAATGTGCAGCGCCCATTATGTTTTCAGTTTGTATCCACTCAGATACCAGAGTTGTTTCATACACATGCAGCTCTGCCTACCATGTTCAGTTATTCATTCCCCCTTTCTCATTCTAGGGGGATCCCCACTGTACCTGGGACGGTGACCCTGAAGAAGGACTCTCAGAACCTGATTGGGATCAGCATTGGGGGAGGAGCACAGTACTGCCCCTGTCTCTACATTGTCCAGGTGGGCACTCGGGGAAGAAGAATAAACCGTCTTTGTAAAACAGTGTTGGCCTGAGAGATGGAAAGCGTGGAGAGTCCTATGCTATTTGTTTTTCTCAAAGTGGGAGTCATTGTCTCACTTTCCAGTGAATAAGATTTCCTTACACTAGTACCTAGTAGGTGTGGAAGAATTAAATTAAGACTTCTGAAATTATCCTTTTCCTTGGAGAGCATGTTAGAATTCACAGGGGAACGGTGTGACGTTCTTAACATCAAGAAATCCTGCACTTGAGGAGGTACGTCCTGGAGGCAAGAACTTCCTGAGAGAACAAGATGATCGGCCCACCTCTTAGTTAGGAAAGGGAAAAAACGGCGACTTCACCATGAACAAAATACAACTGAGTTAAACAGGAGGAATGTAATTGTCCCTTTTTTGTTCTTCAGCCCTGCATTCACCTTTCTCTTCCTCTTGATTCCAGACCACCTGTGCTCTTTCTCCTCTCCACTAGGTATTTGATAACACTCCAGCAGCCTTAGACGGCACTGTAGCAGCTGGTGATGAAATCACAGGAGTGAATGGGAAGTCCGTCAAAGGGAAGACCAAGGTGGAGGTGGCCAAGATGATACAGATGGTAAAGGTGAGAGGTAGGAGGGGGCCACTGGAGCTTATGGGTCATAGTTTACATTTTATTGTCCATTGGTAAAGGAAGCCACTGCTACTCACTTCCAGCACAGCAGTTTTGGATTTGCTCTTTCTACAGGGAGAAGTGACGATTCACTACAACAAGCTTCAGGCCGACCCAAAGCAGGGCAAGTCTTTGGATATCGGTAAGACTGGTTTCTTTCTCCCTAGAGTGTTAAAGTGACATGGAGGCGTGAAAGATTGGTCCCAGCTAAAACCGAAGTAAAATTCTCGTTCCATTCTTCCTCTTAACTCAGTCATTTTCAGATGAATACTGTCAAAGAGAATTACAGGTTTAAAAAAACCCTTCCCTGACTTCTTGAAATAGTATTGAAAGTTAAATTGAGGCTTGACTGTTGTTGTGGGAGGCTTGTTTTTCTGTGCTGTGTTTAGCATGGGTGATGAAACTCAACTAGATAATAATTTAATTTATTTATTTTTAATACATGTAAGTTATGCTGATCTATTGAGAGTTTCAGGTGTACACAGAAATGCATCTATCGAAAAACACTGGTTGCAGTTTCTCAGCTTGGAGAACAGTGATGAAGTACTGTTTCTTTTCATGGTGGTTAAGGTGCTAATGAATTGACAGGGGTACAGGAAAATGGTGAGGACTGAGATGGATTTCTGGGGAAACAGAAGTGTGGTGAGAATATGGTATTTTCCAGAGATGCTGAACACTGTGGCTCCAGCTAAGTTCTTGGGAGCTGCAGGCACTTGGCACCCCTGCAAGTTTGTCTCTAAATAAATGTAGCTGAGTCATCTGATTCCAAAGAGGGCATAATTGTCTCTAGTAATTTGCAGGGTATGACCACCAAAGACAGAAATGAATTCCATCGAGGGGTGACAAAAGGGTTTAACTAAGATCCAAAAGATAAAAATAAGCAAAGGGATAACTTTGAGCATTAAATCCTATTTATCTTGCTTTCAGCCTCATCTGACTTCAGCTGAAGTAATACAGCAAGTAGCATAAGTAAAATTTAGTTCCAAATATCATGATAGGTAACTTATAGCAAAGTGATTTATTGGAATAGTCTTCCAAAAGAAGTGCTGGAGCTCTGTTGATTGAAGTATATAGGATGTGAGAGCAGAACAGACAGAAGATAGAAGATGTGCTAAGCATGGCTGGACCAAACATCTAGTTTCTATGGTATTCTTTTTCTCCTCACTACCTCAATAGTGAGTTAAGTTCAGACTGGCCAGTTTATTCAATGCCTGAGAAAGTGGTGAAGTATGCTAGTGTGCTTTTCATGCCCATAGAAATGACCCTGATCCTGGTTTGCAACTCTCTTTTGGTCTTTAGTATTGAAGAAGGTAAAGCATCGACTGGTAGAGAACATGAGCTCAGGGACAGCGGATGCCCTGGGGTTAAGCCGAGCCATACTTTGCAATGGTAAGTATTGTCTAGGGGGACGTTTTCTTAAGGGAACACTTACCGTCTTGTGCTTACCAACTTTCTATAGTTACTTGCATGTTCCACATTATTCCTTCATAATTCTTTCCTTCTGCTATACCTCACTGTTGTGATTGCCTCTGCCCTCCCTGAGTGATATATCCTGTCATTGGGGCCATTTAAATGTTAGCTAAGGTGAAATTAATTTAAAGTGGGGACCCACTTAGTGAACGCTGATAGGTGATGATGCCACACTGTAAAACTAGTTGGCAGTTATTTTAAAAGCTTCCCATGTTGGACCAGGGGACAGGCTTTAGAGGTGAGATAAATTTGAACCAAAAATATGAAACTGGTCTTTTTCCAGTTGGTCAAGTCTTAACCATGTCCTGGATTTGACTGTTGTCATTCTGCATTCTGATTCTTGTTTCCATTCAGATGGACTAGTGAAGAGATTAGAGGAGCTGGAGAGGACTGCAGAGTTATACAAAGGTAAACTGTGTCTTCCATCAGACACCAGATGGGAGAGAAGGATGACTCCATTATGTTTCAGTGAAATGACTTAAATGTTTTTTCTGGCTTCCATCACAGGCTTGACAGAGCACACCAAGAGTCTTCTCAGGGCTTTCTTTGAGCTATCCCAGACACACAGAGGTAAAGAATCTTGAGTGAAGGGAGCAGAAATCTTTGACCTCCAGTTTCAGGAGTTTCAGTCAGTACTTAGATGCATGATTCCCTCACTCAAAGAAAACTAAGTGTTGCAGAAATGAGCTGGGAAGGGCTGCTCTCCTGGCATTAGCAGTCATGGTGCTAACACAGGCCCTGTCTTTCACATGAGACATTGAAGAAATGCCCTGCCAACCTCTGGTCTTTAGGGAATATGTAGCATCATTCCCCAGCTAATTGCAAGGTTATGGGAAGGAGTTGTAATATTGGAGGCAAGATTCTTCTCCAGGGTCAACCTCTTCTTTCATCTGTTTGTATTTATTACCTTCATCCAGCATTTGGAGACGTTTTCTCTGTCATTGGTGTACGGGAGCCGCAACCAGCTGCCAGTGAAGCCTTTGTGAAATTTGCTGATGCCCATCGCAACATTGAGAAGTTTGGGATTCACCTTCTGAAAACAATTAAGCCGGTAAAGAATTTAACCGTAGGAGTAAAGGGTCTGGAGAAGAGGGGAATCTAGAAAGACAGAAGCGTGTCTTTGAAGGTGTGGTCTTATAAATAATTAATTGTGGGAAGAACTGTCTTTGTTCCTTCAGGGACCTCTCTTCATAAAGAACCTAAGAGGTAACACAGTGAATATATCAATCTTGTCCCTTTGACTTTTGCACTTGAGTATATTCCTTTCCTTTTCTTTTGGGGATGAGGGGGTAATTGGATCAGTGTAGTCCCTAGAGCCCTTTCCCTGATATTGGTACCCATAATTAAAAGATATCACTAAATTTAAAAGAGTTTAGATAAACAGTCCAGGAACAATTTAAGGATTTCAATCAATATATTTGAGTGAGAGTCTCCAGGGGATCTGTCCACTTAGTTTAGCAAAGAGAGGATTAAATGTTGATTTGGGCACCACTTTCAGTGCCATGTTGGATGGACAACGTCGGGTAGTGGGCCTTTGAATCAGGGAGAGTGGTTTCCAGGACCAATGGAAAATGAAACAAGATGAGTCGAAAGAAGATGAATGCAGACTAGAAGTGAGGCATGCATTTCTAACACTGGAACCACTTGCCAGTGACAGTAATGGATGCTCTAACCATAGCAATTCTGAGTCAAGATCAAACATTTTCTTTCAAATATGCTCTAGTTCAAAAAAGAGTTAACTCGAGGCAGTCTCATGACCTGTGCTGGTTAGAAGGTTGCACCCGATGAATTGTAGTCATGCTTTTTGGTCTTACATTCAGCAACAGGATGTTTCCCTTGCAGATGCTTACTGACTTGAACACGTATCTGAATAAAGCCATTCCTGACACAAGGCTGACTATCAAAAAATACCTGGATGTCAAGTTTGAATATCTGGTGAGCTGCTTGCTTTTTTTTTTTTTTAGTGCTGGTTGAAATTAAGTTTCATAGAATCATGAAAGTCACATATAGCCTATATGATCACATATCCATCCTTCCACAATCCATGCAAGAATGCATCTTTTTTTCCAGTTCTTGTCTACTGCCAGATTACTCAGATTCAGACACCTGCTTTTAACCTAATAGTTCTCACTGGTAAGAAAGATCTCCCAGAATCCAGGTGACTTATTTTCTACATGACCGAATTAATTTCCCAATTTATTTGTAAAGAGTTCCTGTGCAACTTAGGCTCTTGAACTCCCCTAAATAGCTCTCCAGTCCATATTTTTCAGGTAGTTTTGCATAGTCTTTCTTTAGCCAAAGTAAACAACTGTCAATTCGTATTTGCTTTCATTTAGACCATGCCTTTTTTTCCTCCTCCATTCCACTCACCCCTTGTTTTCTACACCCAAAAAGGCTAGGGTTGTTAAATGCATCTGTTCTATAACTGTAGGAATCTATTTCCTTTTGCCAGTTGAGAGAAGTATTTGGAGCTGCAGCCCTAAGGCAAGTGAATATGGCAGCATCTCTTCCCACATCAATCCTTCCCAGAATTCATCTTTTTTTTTTCCTCTTTATTTATTCCCTCCTCATACTTTTCTCGTGCTGTGTTTTCCCAAACAGTAGATGAACACAGGATTTTTCTTACTAGGTTATACTTATCTAAAGTATTTGCTCCTGTAATATAAATATTAAGCACCTTCTCTTTCCCCCACCGTTTTCTGTCCCCATCTTTCTCTAAATAGATTTTCTTTCCACCTGGGATGTTTAATATACTCTGATCCCGCTGTGCTTTCCCCAGTGTCCCTAGCTGCAGCATTGAAGGAAGGCTTGAAATGGTACAACCCTGTGGTTGTGGGTGGTGGTGAAATAGCTTCTAATTCTTAATATTTCCTTCTTGTTTTGCTTTTTTTTWAAATTTATTTTAAATCCTGCAAAGTCTTACTGCCTGAAAGTCAAAGAGATGGATGATGAAGAGTACAGCTGCATTGTGAGTACCAGTACTGCGGGAATGACAACTGCATACTCTGTTTCTGCAGCTTCCCTGTGCACATGGCCTTATAAATGCAAAAGCGCTTCTCTGCCTGTGTGCATCCAAACTAGTGAATACATCCTAAGAATTACACACATTTGTTCTTAACATATTAGAAATTGGAGATCCTTAAATGCTACCTGGGAAACACTGCCAATAACTGTCATGAATCACTGGTGCTGTGGAATAGTAGAGGGACCAGACATCTCCTCTGCAGCTTGTTTGCTCGGTGGTTGCCTCTCTCAGTGTTAAGTAATACTAGCTTGTGTAAGGAGGATTAAAGTGTTATCTTCACAGATTCCATTTGTGTGTAGTGTACAGCTTATCATTAATTCTGGACTTGTTTCTGAGAAATGGAGGTTTAGCTTCTCTAGCAAAACGCGTGTGAAAGCTGCATTTGTAGTTGAGGGAAATTGATTAAAGGATCTCTCTTAACAACAAGGTTTTTCCTAAAAATAAGACGACTTAAAAAACCCCCTGGCAACATTCTCCAGTAACAGTTTGCTGTCTGGTTTAGAGTTTTTACAACTAATCCTTAACAGCTCTGTTTGAGATAGCTAAAGGTGTCCCTGCATGAAAGTAAGATCTTGTTTTATCCTAGGTATTGATCTCAGAGCAGGGATTTGAATTTTCGGAATGCCCAATTCCCAGTGCCAGGAAGGAATAAAACTTTACTAAAACAACATCTAATTATATCTTTCCTGCTAAATGGGAAGGAAAGAATCCCAGTCTTGCCCAGCAGAGTAACATCTTTGGGTTTTGGCACATGCAGTGTGCATTACCAAGCCATAGTCCGTAACGCTATAACATGTATGTTATGTTTACAGGTGCAAGAGAAGAATGCTGTTTTGCTGACAGATCTAACCCCTTTCTCTCAAAACTATTTTGTGGGACAACATATAGGTCCCTCCCTGCTGGTTTCCAGCATTGTGTGTGGATGGTTGTAGATACCACAGGGTTCCCTGTGTAGATATATAATATGTTATACAATCCATATAGGGCGAAGCTTGCAGAGGAGGGTAGATTTTTTTGTGTGATTGATATATATTAATATATCCCTCAGACCCTAGACTTGTTTGTTCATAGTGCCTGTCTTAATAGCTCAGATAAGAAGCCATTCCACTTCTCCATGCTGGGTTGAAAGGTGCCTGTCCTTCTGTCTTTGCTTAGTAGTGATGCTTTTCTTTACCCTGATTGGCGTGTATTTGGCCTTCAAAATGGCCCCATTGACTGCCAGTTTGTTGACGTGGCTCAGCATTCCTAATGTTTCATGCTTCCTGACTACAGTTCCAGGGAGCTTGAGAGGGCTGTAATAACCCAAGGTCACTGTGAGTGCGCATCAGTAGGCAAACTCTGTGTACAAGCACTGCTGTGGGAGTCTCTAAAATGGTGCTGTGTTTTTGGCAGGCTCTGGGTGAACCCCTCTACCGGGTCAGCACTGGGAACTACGAATACCGCCTCATCCTACGTTGCCGGCAGGAGGCTCGCACGCGCTTTGCCAAGATGAGGAAGGACGTGCTAGAGAAAATAGAGCTCCTGGACCAGAAACACGGTGAGTACCACTGCTGTGTCCAGCACCTGAAGGGGTCAGGCAGACATGGCTTTGGCCTTCATGCTCCTCCTTCATCTCAGCTCAGAAGTCTTTGCTGAAGAACCCTTCTGTGGCTGTGCCCAAGACATCCACCCTCAGAGGCCAAAAGGGATTAATGTGTAGGAGACTGTAACGAATACTGGCGAGGGAGGGTTGATCACAGCCTTCATGCTCTGCTTGTGAAGGGGGTTTTCACCTGGTTTGTTCCCAACTTGTCTCCACTACAGTGCAAGACATTGTGTTCCAGCTCCAGCGTTTTGTCTCCACGATGTCCAAGTACTACGATGACTGCTATGCCGTGCTCCGAGATGCAGATGTCTTTCCCATTGAGGTGGACCTTGCCCGCACTACTCTCAACTACGGGCAGAAGGACACATACACGGACGGGGCAGAAGAAGAAGAAGGAGGAAGCGAGAGAGGGGGTAGCGGGAAGGAGGATGCAAATGGTGAAAAGCTCATTGACGATGCCTGAGTGTGCCGGCATGGCCAGAGGAAAGACTTTGCAGACTGTTATAAAAACATGTATTTCACATGGCGATTCATCCTCCGTGACTTTCTGTGTATGTCCAGTCTGGGATTCCTCCTCTGCTTTGGGTGGGGGTGACTGGTTGGATTGGGACCAACCTCTGCTTTCCTCTCTCTTCCCTTGCTTGTTTGCCTGGATATTCCTTTTTCCTCCAGAGACTTCTGCTGCCCAACTCGGTACTGAGGTATGGGGAGGAAAATCCCCTCTACCACATCGCCATGTGACTCTGTGTACAGACAGGACACTGCCGAGTGTGTGGGATGCACCACTCTGGCACATGGAAGCCAGTTAAACATCTGGAGATGATTACGAATGGCAAGAACAGCCCCTTCTGTCCTCCCCTTGTGCTATGGGAAAGTGTTAGCACCAGCATTGTTTTCTTCACCCCACTGCTGGCTGTCTTCAAGCTTCCCGTTCTCTGGGCTGTTTTAAGCTTCCTCTGTCTCTTCCATCTGTCCCCATGGACTGCAGGACTGATTTTTGTAGTCCCAGCTCTCTGTGCCACTGTTTTTAATAGGAGCAAGTCTGAATTGATGCCTAGAACTGGTGGTRGTACCTGTGAGCTGATCGCCCCCCCATCCAAGGGGCTGGGGGAAGCTCTCAAAGCAGGGGCTGGTGGAAGTAGTTGCCTGGCATGCTGATCTGCTGCAACCTTGCTGCAAAGATTTGGAAGTCTCTTCCCCTGGCTACCATCCTCTTCGTAGTCCCTGAGCTCCTGCGCAGCTGGCACTGTCTGCACACTCCATAGCTACATCCCAGGGCTAGAATCCTGCAGGATGTGGCTCTGCCCTTCCCTGCGGGAAGGAGGGACCTGGCTCAGGAAGGAGACCTCCTACTTGGCAGAGATGCTGAGGTGAACGTACTTGTCTGAGGCAGACAGGTTCCTGGGAATAACAGCAAAGCTGCATGCATTTCCTTTACATAGTTCTCTCTTACGGCTCCTTGCAATGGACAATAACCAAACGTGCTTCTTGATGATGTGCAGCCAGTCCTGCACACTCTTTCCTTGTGCAGGTGCCAGGAAGAGCCACCTTAGAACCGCAAAGGAGATATCCCATCCTTAAACTAGAGAGGAGAGACAGGAAGCCTTGTGGAGAGAGGAAGACATTGCCTGTAGGCAGAGACTTTGAGATTTTGAGTGCCATGCGTGAATAGCGTGCCACCCCTACCACCCCCTCCTCTCCTCTCTGCACAACCATTTTGTGCTGCCTCTGGGACAGCCAGCAGCAGTAGCTGACATCCCGTTCCCCAGCGCAAGGGAAGGAGGGAAAGGAAAACCAAGGTAAGTGAGGCTGCTTTTTTCCTCCTTCCTTTTCTCCCTCCACCCTTGTGGGCTGCTGCCAGATGCAGATGGCACTTTCTCATTTAGCGGGCGGCACAACTGCCAGGAGTGGTGTGCTGCTCAGAGGCAAGGGGTTTGACTTCTCTGTCATTACATTCTAGTGGTAGTGAGAGAAGTTATTTAAGGGCATTAATTTATGATCGAGATGTTTGTTTTGTTTTGTTTTTTCTCTTTGATTTGTTTTTGGAGCTTTGTCATCTCTGTGGGTGCCTGGAAGAAAGCCATCCATGGTCAAGCTGCTCTGAAAGATTTACACGGACTCTGATATACTGACTGTTGTCTCTAATAAAGAAAAATGTGACATTTTGTTTCCTGTCCCTCATGGGTTTTCTTTTAGAGATTTGTTTGCTCATCCTCCATTGGTTTTAATCTTAAAATATAATGATGGGATGATGGGTGTCATGTGCTGGCCATTTTTTTTTCTTGCTCATAGTGGTGGATAATCTCTATGCCAAGCTGTGGTGGTCTCTGCAGCACAGGTTTCCAGAGGAGAAGGCTTATAAATGCTGTAGCAAGGCCAGTCCTCCATGTAATACCAGCTTCCCTGCATCTTGGCTTCCCAGGGGAACACCAGCCTTGTAAAGCCACCAGTTGCCTCAGTCCTGGCCGGTGGCATCCTTGCACCCCTCCAGGGCCAGCTTCTCCACACAGCTCAGCTGTTGCATCACAAGCTTGAGCTGACACTTAAGTCCCTGATCCTCTTTCAGAGCTGTTTGTTATGCCAAAATACAGAGCAGTTAAGAGGAACAGAGAAAATGCTTCAGTGGAGCCTGCCTGAAAGCCAACAATGCAAAGTGGAAGGCAGCGTAGCCAGGTTTTTTGCAACCTGACTGGTGGAGGGGAAGGAAGAGGTCTGGGTATCTTACAGCACCGTCTGTAGCAAGATCTTGTACCCTAAGGGCTTTCATGTGCTTTTGTGAAAAGATTTAAGAGCGGGAGGCTTAGTGGGAAATGTTGGACTGGTGACAAGGAAACAGAGGGGACCTTGTTCTAGTGACCTGCCTGGTGCTGACAAGGGCAGTTGTTTTCACGCTGTGGACCTTGGACCTCTGGGAAGTTGTGAGCTGCTTCTTGGAGGGGGTTTTGGTGAATAAGGAAAATCCAGCCTGGGAGACAGGGGTTTGGGGTTGCTGGGGTAAAAGAGCAGAACAACTTGGTCGAGCAGAGCAGAAACAGTGATCTTACCTTGTGGGAAGGGGAGAACAAGCTTGCGGAGCAGTGAATGAATGCCTACAGGGCTCCATCACCCTTGCTGCTGCTTCTCATTCTCCCAGAGCTTTGTATCTGGGGTTTGTTGTGGTGCTTAGTCTGATTTGGGATGTTTCTAAGCGGGTTTGAATAGGAAAAAGCCCAAAGTCACCGCTGTGACTGGCTCACAATCAGAGCTAACAACGGTGGTGTTAGTCATGGTGGGACAGGGCATGGCCCCATGGGGTTTACCTTCTCCCCTCCAATTTCCAGCTCTTACGTCTCTTCTTAAACTGACATTCTTCAGCAGCTTTATTTTGCTCATCATTTACTGCTCTTTGCTTGGGAGCATCTAGAATGCAACCCTTTCCTTCATGTCCCTGCTCCCCCTCTGGGTTTATATGGCTTTACGAGTCCTGCAGGCTTCACCCATTACCCATTAATTTGTAGTCAGTCTGGTCTGGAATGAAACACCTATTTTGATGGTCCCATGAGCTGCCTTCCCTGTAGCCCTCTGCTTAGTTTTTGATCCCTCGCTATAGTCACAGGTTCCCCCAGGGCCTCTGAGGTGAAGCAGTTCAGGAAACCGGAAGAAAGGGCTTTGGCCAGGGGTGTTTATAAAAGATCCAGTCCTAAAGCAGATTAGGAGTGGTTTAAGCATGCCAGGGAAGGTTGTCCTCTCTGAATCTAGAAATCCACCACTGCTGTGGGGGGTGAGGGGGTCATGCCTGCCTTACCACGTGCTCCAACACCCTCGTTAGTGGCATCCAGGGGCTGTGGCTTGTCCTTCTGCCTTATCTTTGATTCCTTTACATAAGGGGGTTTTCTCTATTTAAAAGGAAAACACACATGCGTCTGGTGCCATTCCTGCTGAGCGGATAATTGCTTGGGACATGGTTATTTACCTGCTCTGAAACCCCCACCCCCATAGGGGCCAAGTTGTTCCCTTCACATGTCAACAGGACTCGCTTCAGCCTAGATAAAGCTGGCTCGTTGCTATTCCTGTCAGCGAGGCTCCGTCTTGTGGCTGCTCACCTAATGGCATTAGTCTTTCTTAGATGTCTTCTTTTTGCACCTCAGCAGCGGCCTTTAACCCAGCACTTTCCTGCTTGGAAAAGCAGCATCATGTGTCACTGCCCTGGCTTTACCGCCCACAAAAGATGCTCCAGACGGAGGTGGTCGGAGCCGGTGTCCTACCGGTTTGGCAGTGCCCGAGGGAGGTATTGCAGGGAACGCAGTATCTACCTCCATGCTGGCTGCAGCTGGAGGTGGCTCGGATGATAGCTATGAATTACACCACCTCCTAAACCTACTGGCAGCTAGCCTGGTGCAATCCYGACCGTGGAAGTGGGGCGGAGGAAACACTGACACCAGACCAAAGCGTACCAGATCTGATTACAGAGAGTCTCTAATTGGTTCTGTTCTGTATTGTGACAACGCAGAAGGAAAAGGAGAGTCCTTGGCAGCCTCTTCAAAAGACTTTTTCCAGGGCTTGTTTGGAAGTGAGGAAAGAAGATTTTTTTTTTTTTTTCTTTTTGGTGTTCGGGCTGCTCTGAGCCTGTGTTGCACCAGCATGGGTGCAGGATGCAAGTAGACGTATCACTGGGTAGGTATGTGGACGTATGTACATAAGGACCAGCTATTCTTATACCTCTCCCTCTTACTTCTTACATCTGCTATTGTCTCAACTTTCTCCACCCCATATCCCACCTACCCTCCCACGCTGAGGTGCATGCAAACAAGGCCAGTTTTATACATCCCTGTTCCTCTGCCCTGGCTAAAAACTGTCCCTCTCCACCGTCTGGTCAGTGTTGCAGCCGTCTCGTGCCAACACCTCCCCGTCCCCCTCAGGACACCCGCCTCCCTCCCCGCTCTGCTCCTCTGCCACGTGGTTGGCCTCCTCGCTGGCCGCCACCATGGTGTTGTCGGTGCTGTGGGCCGGCTGGTGGTTGTCGCTGCTGTGTTCCTCAGTTTCTTGCACGTCAGACTCTGCTTCCTCGGTGTCGCTTCCACCGCCTGCGGAGGGGTTCTTCTCCGGGGGAGGTTCCTTCTTCTTCCCTCGGTTCAGGCAGCAGTAGGTGGCCATAGCCAGGAAGAGAGCAGAGAGCACCACCTCTGAGCCCGCCAGGTAGAAGATCACCTCGTAGTTCTTGAGAGCATCGACCAAGCGGCCTGATGGTTGGAGAAGAAATGAGACAGTTAGCCTCAGCCTACGCACTCCTGCATGGATAGCCCCGCACAGGCAGGCAGCACCTGCATTTGGCTGAGGACCCATTTCTCAAGGGAAGAGCAAGAAGCTTGAATATCTAAAAATCACCCTGGGCAAGAGCCACACTGTACCACCAGAGAAAGTACTGTAAGAGTGCGGGGTTGGTGTTTTCCCTTGTTTGGATAAGATTAAATAATTGTGACACACTGATGTTATGGTCTCACGTCGTGGTGGGCCATCTTCTTCTTGCCAAAGTGAGATGAGCCTCTGAGGACTTGGCTTGTCCAGTCTCAGAAAAGAAACAAAATTTGAGAGGCATTGCTATTTCTTAAGCTATCATGTCAGGAAAACATTCAGAGGGGGAGAAGAAACATCTCTTTGGCAGAGAAATCCCTTTGGTTGACCCACATCTGATGATTTCTCTGCCAAAGAGATGTTCTCACTGTATCTTCTGAACGCACCCGGGCTGGCAATGGAGGGAGGGTTCTGGGTGCTGGGGAGCCTGAGCAGCCGCCCTGCTGCAGTCAGGATGGGGCCATGGTGACCAGAGGCTTCATCCCAGTCCTGCGTGCTCCTGACTGCGCATGTGACCCCTGGTCCCTGCTGCCCTACAGTGCATGGCCTGAAACCAGCCCCAGGGCACRCTGAGGTGCCTCCCGGAGCAGTCATGGGAGGTACATGGCGAATTCCTCCCCAGGTGAATGTGCACCTGTTCACCCAGGCCAGAAGGCGAGCAAGGAGCCTGCGTGCATGCGCGCGCGTGTGTGTGCGTGTGTGCAGCTTATCCTGTGCCAAACCCCCTCAGCCCCGTGGAGCGGGAAGCAGCTCAGGAGGATTACACCAAACAAAGCCACTTTGTTCAGTCCCCTTCTTCCAGCCGAGCACTGCTCCCCCGCGTCCGAGCCACCAGGTTTGCCAGCACACTCGAGCTTCCCGTACCAGGGGGGTCCTGCAGCAGTAGGTCCCCCTGGGGGGAAGGTGGGAACCATGGCTTGGCTCCCCCCAACTCCATTCTTTGGTGATCCTGCACCATCTGCGTCCCATTGTGCGTGCGCACAGTACCAAGGCACAGCTGAACTAAGGCAGGAGGGCTAAGGGATGTCCCCAATCACCACCCACTGGTGTGCCTCGCTCCTTGGAGCAAGGCGCTGTTAAATCCCCCTCTCCCTGCCATGATGTCTCTGCAGGTGCCTCCGAGACGCATATTTCTTGACCCTCCCTGGCCTGGGACTGCCGACTACCCCACAGCTTGTAAGATGGGACATGAATTATTGTTAGTATCAAAAGGGTCTTCTCTTGGCCACCAACTTTTGCCTGAGAGCTGGGTGGAGTTGCTGAGGGTGGGTTTTGATCATAACTGGTGGTATGTGCTGGGGAAAAGATCATTCACACAGACCTCTTCACTGATGGGCTTTAGGCCACATGTTGCAGCTGAGGGAAGGGAGTGCAGGAAGCAACGGAGTGGTTCCTGCACGGGGATTTGCCCATGGTCTGTCCATGACCCTTCCTCGCAAATCGCACGTGCAGGCAACTGTGCTTCATTTGGAAATAAGCCTTTGGCATGATTTGGCTTTCTCAGACCTGATCAGACACTTAACACCAACCTCTTGGGTGAAGGGTCTCTCCCCATTCAACAGCCTGTTTATGGGACATGGACCTGGGACTGCGGCCTAGACTAGACTGGCTGAGAAGCTGTGAGTGTCTTAAAAAACAAGAAACAGCAAATGCCTCAGGTGGCTCTACAAACTGTTTTGACTTGACTGACACCAAAACACCTGTGCCTTGGGATTGGGGCCAACACAAATTGAGATCATTATTCACAGCACCAATCAAAAGGCCATGGGCACCAAGGAGAACTTGAAAGACCCTCGCCTTGTCCTACTGAAGACTTTCAAAGGTTTGCCTGCAGCATGTGCCTGACCCTACCCGTAACATGATTTTATGCAACATTCTCAGTGAAGGCAGAGACCTGGATCCCAGCATGAAAAAGAGGGAAGTGCCACTGATCAGCACTGAGGGACACTGGAAGTCATGCCACTCTGGACAGCTCTGTATGCCTGCCATCGCTCAGGTCTCTGAGCAAAGCAGAGAGAGAAATATCACTTGCCATCTTCTGCCCCGGCTCAGATTCAGTGTTGTGGTGCATGGAGTGAGACTGGGAGCACTCACTTCAGATCTCACCTTCCAGAGGAAATTTGAAGTTGAGAAGTAAGGTCTTTTTTCAAGTACTGTGCCCATGCCCAATACCTGCAATACCATGGAATGGCAGCCAAACGAATCACCTGTGTTTTGCAGCAAGAAACCTACCTGCAGAGGGTGGACCAATGAGCACAGCGAAAGCCTCGATAAGTAGGACCAGCCCGATGGCGCTGGAGAACTTCTGGGAGCCAACGATGGCCATCAGCACCTCGAACTGCAATGCCCCCACCATGCCGTAAGAGATGCCAAAAAAGACGCAGAAGATGACCAGCCCCGTGTAATTGCTAGCCCTGGCACTGCAGATGTCTGTCAAGCCATTGAAGAGCATAGCGAAGCTGAACAGGTACGCCACATGAGGGCGGACCCACTTCAACCCTGCCACCATGCCGCAGGCTGGGCGGGCAAAGATGTCTATGAAACCAATGATGGAGAGCAAGAATGCAGCCTCTGTGTCTGGTACGCCTGTGTCCTTGGCGTAGTTGACCAGCAATATGGGGGGCACGAAGAGACCCAAGACCAGGATGAACTTTGAAATAGTGTAAATGATAAACCCTCGGTTGGAAAAGATACTAAAATCCAGAAGCTTCTTTCCTTTCTTGGGCTTCTTCTTGGCTTTCTTGGCTTTCTTGGTTCCATCAGTGGTGCTGATTCCCTCCTCTGATTTCCCTCCTATGGGCAGCATCTCCTTGGCTTCATATTTGTCCTGAGCTTTCTCCATCTTCCGCTTCATGCCCATATCCAGGGGTCTCATGACTGCCCCACAAGTGCAGCAGTTAAGCAGAAGGCCCCCCATGATAAGGAACCCTCCTCGCCAACCAAACTTCTCCAGCAGCACTTGCCCCAGTGGAGAGAGGGAGGAAAGGAAGACAGGGCTCCCAGCGGCAGCCAGTCCATTGGCAAGAGGCCGACGCTTGTCAAAGTAGGTGCCCAGCATGATCAGTGAGGGCTGGAAGTTCAACGCCATACCCAGACCTACATGAGGGTGAGAGCCAGGAGGAAGACAAGGAGTGCAAGAACATGAGACRTGGTTTGCAACAAGCTGAAAACTCCCCTCAGACTATCCTAGTACTGAAGTCCCATGATGGGATTCATGTGTTCCTCACAAGCCTCTGCTCCTTCATGTTGGTGGGTTGCCTCCGGAGAATATGGGCTAAAACAGCCTGTCTACCTGAAGTGTATTTGAATCAGGTAACTGTGGCCATGTTTAGACAGGACCTGTGCCTTAAACAGGAACTTTGCCTCTCTCCTCTACAACTATATACTGATGCCACCCCAGTTGCCATGATCACTGAGCATCACTTATGTTTCTTCTGTCCCTCCCCCCTCAACCACAGGCCCTGCCTGTTTAGATCCAGCAGATGCACCTCCCACAGGTGCAACGTTCAGGACTAGATGCCTTCTGTGAGCAGGTGTGAATAGGTGAGGGGAGACCTGATGCTAGACATGGCAATGCTAAAGGGAGATATAACATGGTCTTGGCTCTTCCCCAGGTAAGTCTGTGCCCCCCGCCCCAACTCCTGGGGCTCTCACCCGTCAGCACACCAGCTGTCAGATAAAGCTCAATGATATTGGTGGTAAAAGATGCCAGGATCATCCCAGAGGAAGCTAGTAGCCCGCCGATGAGCATCACGGGCCGGCAGCCAAACTGGTTCACCATGATGCTGCATACTGGTCCTGGGAGGAAGCAGAGGAGACAGAGTAGGAGACCAGAAGGAGACAGGACAACTGGGAAGGGGCAGCCAGCCCAAGCAGGGCACTTGGGGAAGATGAAACACTAATGATGGAGATCACTGCTTGGCTGCTTAGATACACATCCGTTGGGCCTGGCCAAGGGAGAGAGACTGCGGTGTGGAGACCTCTGCTTTGCCCTGCCTTCAGCCCCCTGTTCCCTAGGAACAAGAGGGGCTTGGTGTGATAGGGGTAGCAATGGGACCAAACGCCATGTCAACTGTCTGAGAGGCAGGTGGCGTGACCCCTGAGGTCTCCTGGGGCAGAGGAAACAGGGACATGAAATGCAGCATACTTCYAGAAGAGAAGTGGTGGGACAATTGTATTTTGCATGTTGGTTCATGACCAGGCCAGTGAGCATGAGGAGAGCCCATGGGACATGGTCTGGGCCCGTAGCAGGGCAGGGGAAGGCACAAGTTGGGGAGGAGGAAGCGTATCCAAGCATCACCTGTCCCGTAGAGCATGGCCAGCATGATGGAGGAGATCCAGGCTGTGTCACTGTAGCCCACGTGGAAATCTTTCATGAGCTCCTTGAAGTAGACACTGACGGCTTTCGGGAAGGCATAGGAGAAGCCAGTGATCACAAAGCAGCCGAGGAGCACGATCCAGCCCCAGCCACCATCTGGGGGCTTCACGGGAGCTGGGAGCTGCCCTTCCTCTGGGTCAGCTCTCCCCATCGTCTAGCCTAGGAGGGGAAAGGGAGACCGGGAGGAGGTGGGGGGGAGAGAGAGAGAGAGAGAGGGAGAGAGAGAAGTCTCCAGGCACTGCAAGAAGAGAAGAGCACAGCAGGCAAACGTTTACTACAAGGTTTTTCTCCATGCCCACCATCTCCAAGCTCCAAGAGCCTCAGTGGGGACCACATCATCTCTCTGCACGTTCATCCTGCCAGGTAAGGCAGGATTGCTTCAGGATGCGAGGTCAAGCCACAGCTGGGCAGAGGTGGGAAGGTCCCCCTGAGCTTGGGGCAGCCCACAGCTCCGTAACCCTTGGTCAGACGCAGCCAAGCAGGGTCACAGCTCCCAGCTGAGACTGGAGAGCTGCATCTGATGTGCTGGGGCATCAGGATCTGTAGCACCCCATTTGCTCCATATCCAGCCTTGCCTGCAGGCTGGTGYGAGGTGAGAGCCAGCAACATCAACCCCATTCAGCTCCCAAGATCTTCCTTTCAGCCTCTCCCCTCCTGGTCTGCTCCAGCTGGGAGCCTTCCAGGACCTGCCCTGCTACAGATGCCTCCAGCAGTGAGGCACAAGAGGATCATTAACCCTGCTGTGCTTTCCTCTGGGAGGTCTCTGTGCACAGTCTTCTCCCTTGCCCTCCCTTCCCTGCTGCAAGGGGCCAGATTTGGGAAATGGGTGAAGGGGGAGAGCACGGTCAAACCGCTGGCGGTGGTTATTTGCATGCCAGAGAGATTAGGGCTTTGTACCTACACAGAGGGGCCGGAACAAAGCCTAAGGGGTGAGAAGGAGGGAATTAGAGGGGATGTCTTGTGAGTTGCTCTCGGGGCTGTTAAGCTGCCCAGGAATTTTGCTCCAGTTGGCTGCTGCGGGTATGTTTTTCTCATTTCTCCCCTAGGCACCAGGTCTCTGCCCTACCCCTTCCAGCACCATTGGCCTCAGTTTCTTGGTCAGCCAGGCTTATTGTCACACCCGTATGCAAAAACATCACTGGCTTTTGATTATAGATGCTCCTAAGTAGCATCAGACAGGCGTTAGAAAGCAGGTGGGCTTTCTCCATGCCTGAGCTGGGCTTTGCTSGGTCCGGTTTGCCCTATCACCATCCTGCTGGCAGTACACCCCCAATGTGGGCCCTCTCTCCTCCCAGCTCCCTTGGCTGAAGGACTACGAGATGGCGGCAATGTTCCCATCCCTTGGCACTGGCAGTCATGGGAAATGCCAGCAGCCACATGCCGACTGGAGACTGCCGAGGGGCCAAGGACACTCCTATGGACAGTACACACAGGGCTAGCACCTGGGACTTTGGATCTGGGTGCGTTTCTCAAGGCAGTCCCTCTTCTTCGTATCCTCCAAGCAATGGGGACAACTTGGCCTGATTCCCATAGCTGTTGTTGCTCTGCAGGTTAAACAAGTGCAAATCCTTTAGGCAAAAGCACAGATGGCACAGGCTGGGGCAGAGTCCAGGTAAAGGGCCCTTGCTTGGCAAGAGGTGGTCCTACTCTGTGACACCCCTGAAGCTTGCAGAAGAGAGTGACTGGTCTTTCTCAGGCTGCAGGAGGTTCAGCATGCAGAGACAAGGCTGGAAACAGGGCTGGGAATTGCTCTGAGAGGGGTCTGGATCCATAGTTTAGGGGATGCTGGAGGAGGGACTTGCAAGACAAGACAACTAGGCCAGTTCTGGACACCTCCACAAGGGACATGGCAGCTGCACCCACAGTGCATTGACGTGAGGAGGCACAAAATGGTCTTGGCTGGTTGGTTTTAGTCAGGTGCCCAAGCCAAGGTTGACCTGTGGAGGGAAGGGTGGGATCRGAGTCACCAGCCACATGCAGCGGTCTCCCTCCTTCCCCTCCCTGGGGAACCATTGCTCCTGAAAACACTTGAGGGTTTGTTCATGGCAGCACCCAGGCGTCTGCCACCGCCACGGGTCCCTGCAGCAGAGATCCCAAAACTTTCAGGACCCCATCAGCCATGAAAAAAGGGAGCAGGATCTGACTCTCAGTGTGGATTGGGCAGCTCTTCTTCTGAATGGCCATATCCTAACAACTCTCGGGCTCAACCGCAGGGGCCGGCGCAGGCTACTCCAGTCTCTCCCCCCCAGCCCAAGTCTCGGACTGTGGCAAGGGGCAGAGGCCTGAACTGAGAATAGGGTGCTATAAAGACATTTTCAAGGCAAAGAATCATTGCAAGGAAGAAAAGATTCATTATACACTCTCCAGATACCCATACCTTCCGCCTCACAATCTTTCTGGTGTTATTTGGATCACCGGCACCAGGACAGTCAGACTGAACAGCTGCTCCTCTCCCAGCTCCACCTGACTGACAAGCTAGGTACAGCTGTACAAAAGGTGACCTGCTGCAAAAGCGCAACGATTTCTCRATCAGTGCTGGTGGGTGCTCCATCACTGCACCATCTGCTGCACATAGTTTACTCAAATAAGAGCGACTGACACCAAACACACCCTGAGCCTTTTTATCCAAGCCCCTCTCCCAGCCTCACTCTTCTTGATCTTGTCCTGCACCATAAATCAAATAAATCAGTCAAACCATTGCAATTCATCTTTTTTTTTCCCCCGGCTTCCTAGTAAGAAAATATTTGTCCATCTGTGGTATGCTCTTCAGAGATTTCTGTAGCATCGCCTGTCAATGATGCGTCAACGGCATCTGATTTTGAAGAGCACGTTAGACAAATATCCATCAGTACCGTTTGAGTTTGGAGCTGGATGGGTACTTCTGCAGGAGCCACTTGCTCAGTGCTACACGACTGTACAGCAAGGCATGAAGGGGCTTATACCTGCCTGCAGCTAGACGTTGGCTGAAAAAGATGAGGTGCACCAGAGGAGCTCACTTGTGGAGATGCCTCCAAAGCTAATAAGCTACAGCGCAGCTCTGCTGGAAATTTATCCCAGCTCTGAGCCAGGCAGTTCAGAGCTGCCTTGCTCCTAACATCACGGTGCATACGCTGGCTCAGCTGCTCACAGCTGCTCACAGCGGTCACACCGTGTACCCTGCACCTGCCTTTGCACACACTACAGCTTGCTATTATTTTCTCCTCAGTCAAGGAGCTTCATTCACAGGTAAAAATACCAGGGGTAAATTCACATGCACCTAAAAGCCCATCAGCATGGGCACCTGCCCTTGCCCGTGCATCACATGCAGGTGGGCCAGAGCAGGCACTGCCGCAGAGCTAGCTGCAGGTGGGTGCCAGGAGAAGACTTGCGCCRACACCAGAAGTCACCAGCCCAGGCTGGGAGGGCGAAGGCCACAGCAKGTTCGGCTATGGCTGCCAGTCCCTGGAGGCACACAGAGCACAGAGCAGTCGGTGCTGGATGATGCCCAGCAAAGCCCTGCTGTGCCAGGCAAGCTGCATCCAGGAAGGTCCACACAAATGCTAAGATGGCTCCTCGTGCCTCCACACAGTACGGATGGGGTGGGGGGATCTATTTATTAAATGCAAGGGCCACGATTCATGCCACCAGCCTCCCCAGCCCACAGACAACACCCAGGGAAAGCATTCGTTAGAGAATTAAATGAGTGCAGGCCTGGGACGAGCTGTCCCGTCAGCAGCCGGTGCCAGGATGCAAGCATCCCTTCGCGCCACTGACCTGCGCAACGAAGCGACGACCTCCCGAGCACGGGCTGAGCCTCCGAGGGCCGAGCGGACCTGTCTGCAGCGCTCCCTTCTCCCTCCGGCTGGCACTTCCCGGCTGTGGACGAGGGTGCCCGCTTAGATGGTCCCGCTGGCTCTTTGCTCCATGGTGGGCACTCCGTCAGCTGGGCACGGGGCGATGCCTGCAGGAATCCAGTGCCCGTCGAGTGGTGTCTTGTGTCCCACTCCTTCCTTCGGGGCAACTACGCCCTCACGAGAGAGCTAATCCCCCTCTCAGCCTGCTTTCCTCCGGCTCCAATGCTGCCCAGCAATGCCGCCCGTGGCCAATCCAGGGGGACGCCCCGTGCGGGGGACCCCCTTGCCTCCTGCAGGTGCAGGTAGTGCCYCACGGCGCTCCCAGCGTGGATGTGGGTCAGCAGCTGCTTATGGTTTCAGGTCGGCAGAGACCGGAGGGTGCTGAGCGGGCAGAAAGCACTTCTCCACTTTTAAGAGGCTTTTCCAGCCAATGGGGAGGAGGTGGCTGCCTGCTGCGGCCCGAATCCCCCGGTAATCCCGCTGCCCAGGGGCTCCTCGCCTTTCCCCCAGCAGAGCGGGGCAAGCTGGCAGGGGGCAGATTCAGAGGGGCCGAGGCAGGAGGAAGTGGGGTGAGGATGAGGGGTGCTGGTGATGGACCCAGCCAGGAGGGAGGGTGGCCGGGGAGGGGGGCAGTGGAGGATGAGGGCACGGGCCCATGCTTCAGTAAGGGGCRCAGTGGGTGAAGGGGCTGCTTTCGAAGCCCCCCACTGCTTCCTCAGCTGCCAGCCAGAAGGATGGAGAAGCGCTGGCGTGGTTCTGCAGAGAGCAAAGAGCAGAGAGCAAAGACAAGGTGGACCAGCCGAGGAATCACTGCTGTCCATGGCTYGAAGGGCGGGACCCAACCCGCCCCTGGCAGCTCACTAACCACCCCCCGCCAAAACGAAACCCCTCGGTAGCTGCCACCCAGGAGGGTGTCTGATGGGCACCAGGGACAAGCCAGTCTCTGGCCATGCRTGAGGGAACCCATTTTACTTCCAGGGAGGGGGCCGGGACTTACCCTAGGTGGGATTTTGGGTAGGGGGGAGGGAAAGGCCCAGGCTCTAAACCCCCAAAGCCCCTCAGCCCCCACTGCTGCGCCTTTCTGGTGGCAGGGCAGGGGGGCCTGCGGGGGCTTTGCAGCGCTCGCAGCCAGGGTTTAATTTCTATTAATAAGGCTAATCGGCTAAAGCCCTGGCCATTGCTCACGCTCCTGCCCTCGCCACCTCTCCTTTTGGCCCCCGGCGGTGGGGCCAGGCTGGCAGGGCACCCACAGGCCCCCACAGGTCCCTGGGCAAGCGTTTCGACCCCACACCGAGCCATGCTGGGGCACCCCTGGGGCTCACAGCCTGGGTGAGGAGAAGATGGCCGCCAGGCCTCGTCCTCCCAGGCAAGGCCTGCCRGCGCATGGCAGCCGGAAAGTGGGGGCTTGCTGCCCTCCAGTGGCAGGACAGCTGGGGGGACCCGGGGGGTGGCTGGCGGTGGGTTGTGCAGCCCTCCTGGTGCCCTCATGTCCACCCTGGYCCCCTAGGCTGGTGGTTGCCCTAGCCAGAGCCATGGCACTGTGGCATTCAACGCCCTGACCATGGGCAGCCATCATGGCCCCAGTGCTGGCGGGGACCCCACATCCTCCTCCCCCTGCGTCCTCTGACCAAGGTGATGTCCTGGCCGCTGGGACGGCTACAGAAGTGGCATTCTCCATTTTATTTAAAAAAAAACAAGTCTTTTCTGCAGGACAATAGGCAAAGGAGCAGGGTGGCAGTGCTGGGCACTATCACCCGCCCCCGCCTTGCCCCAGGGCTGCCCAGCAAGGGAAAGGGCTGCACCAGGGGTGAGAAGGGGCAGATGCTGCTACAAACGGACACGGTTGCCAAAGGGGCCGAGAGCAGAGAGCTGCACGCTGCAGACCCCGTCAGCCGGACCACGTTGCTGGAAGCCTTCTTGTGGACTCCTCCCTTTGGGGTTCATTCTTCTGGTAGCAAAGGGACTGTTCGGCAAGTGTCCTTCTCTGCCCACAGCAGGGCTAGCAAAGCCTCGCCTTCCTCGTCCTGCGAGCACTGCCCCATGCTGCAGTTGATCTTACCCATCCGTCCCTTCACCTCCCAGACCAGCAGCAACCCCTCTCCCAGGCCACCAGCACCAGTAACACCAGACTTCTCCCACTCAAGTACAGTTACATCACACAGAGAGGGGGGACGGGGTTCAATCCAAAAAGAGCAGCAGGGATCTGCTGCTGGCTAAAGCACGCCAGACAGCCAGGCGAGACGRGTCTCCGTGACCCAGAAGGAAGGGAGGGGAAAAGAGGGGTTACTCTGTAAGTGGTAGCACCAGGTTGCTGCCCAGCTGTGGGTCACAGCCCATCACTTGTATGCCTCCCCCTTCCCCGCTGAAATTCTCTGCCGTCCGCAGCCCCGCTTCATCGGATGATGGGTGCCGAGCGGTCGTTGGTGACCGTGGGACGCAGCTTGACTGTGGCAAAGGGGTTGGTACCTCTGGAAGGGGAAAGGAAACAGGCAACCATCAGGAAATCTGCAAAGACCATGCAGGGTCCCACTGAGCAAGCAAAGGCTATTTAGTCCTGCTGGACAGCCACCTCCATGCCAAGGAGGAGAGTGTGGTAAAGCTGGCTGCTGAGGATGTTTTCTCCCTCCTTAACACACCCTGCTGAGGGTTCCCATGTGGTTCCCCTTGGGCTCTCCTCAGGGCTTCTCACCCTCCCTCTTCCACAGGATGAAGAAGGGACACCAGCATAAGGCTGTCCCTTGCAGTAACACTCTACACTTGTGGCCCCTGACCCTCCAAGCAAGGAGTCAGGGAGCAGAGAGAGGCCACAGCACCATGCCAGAAACATGGAGACACCAACCCAGCTGCAGAGGGAAGGAGAGCAGGGATTCATGGCAAGTCTCATCTCCACAGACCTGACTCATCAAAGCTAAAAGCCACGTCCCTTACGCCTCAGCCCCTTCCAAGCAGGCTGAGCTGCACGAATCATGTAGCTCCATGCTCAGGCTGCAAGCTGCTATTGCGGCTCTTCCAAGATGGATTAGAAGGAGCATGCAGGTCTGGCCATCTGCTAAGGGTGCTCAGGTCCCACCTYGTATTACCAGAGGTAGGAGAGAGCCTTCCCAGTCAGCCAGAATGGCTCACCTCTGTGGGCCCACCTCCTGTCCTGGAAGGTGGGTTGTGCACTGCTTTCCTCCAGACACTTCCCTGTTCCTCCCACGATTGATAATCCAAAAGATTAAATAAAGATAGTATTGTAATAATGCCCCCCCGTCTGATGACTCCAGGGCGCAGCTCCATGCCTCACTCACCGTGGGAACAGTTCAGGGGGCTGGTCAAATACTCCTGATTTCTGCAGTGAAAAGAAAGGCAGCAGTGAGCAATCCGGGGTGGGGAGGGGAATGGTGAGACAAAAGTGGGGCAGGAAACACCGCACACACGGAGGAAAATTTCACAAAACACTTAAGAGAGTTAGGAGCCCAAGTCCTATTAACGGGGCTCTGACTCCTTATTCATTCAAACTTTGCATAATCCCACAAATTCACCGCTACAGATAACACCCTGATTTCTGTGGTGGGGGTTGTCCCTACACCACAGGTTCCCTACTCCCCTAAGACACCTCCCTTTGTCTTGGGGAAGAAAGGAGATGCCTCAGATCCCCAAAGTGTCATATCTGAAAAGCACAGCAAACAGTGACAGTCTGAGCTACGTTTCACGCTGCCAGCGCAGCCAGAGATGCCCCCCTCACATTGCTCACACACCCTGGCAAAGAGTTTATCATCAGTGCCTTCACATGCTTCCTGCATCCACGGGGAACTCAAGAGCTGTAGTGCTGCACCCTACCCTACACCACATACTGCTTAAATGCAGACCAACCTGATGGAGAAAGATGGACCTAGGCCCTGTGGCCCTTATTCTTGGCCAGTAGATAATGAAGGATCAGTGACAACTGGCCTGCTAAAGTACACCGGTTTCTGTAGCTGGTGGCAGACAAGAAAGCCATGCGTGGCTATCTGTGTTCCAGCTGGGAAGACACACAACGCACCCATTTGCTGCTGGCTCAACTGGAGGATGTCTGGAGCAGAAGTTTAGAGCAAGGCTGAGTCTTTCCAAACTTCTAATGAGGCTCAATTTCTCTGCCGTGGTACTCTAAATGTTCCACATGATTCATTGCTCAATCCCAGGTCTATCCCTACACCTTAGACCCAGGACCGGATGGAAACCAGTGACCCAGAGCAGGGGTCAGAGCTTGTTCCCCTCTGTGTTGTGCAGCCTGAGGCTCCCTAAAACCACAGAGCAGGACGTGAAGGGAAAAAAGAGTAATTAAATGTTACATTTTTCAGTCCTTTGAGCCATCCGGTTGCTTGCAACCTCACACTGGCCTGGAACAAGCGACCAGAGATGAGGTTTCCCAGCCTCCTATGAGACTGAGCAAGTAAACGCCCCACAGGCAGCACCGGCCTTCCCTCTCCCAGGTTCCTCACCTTTAACTGTTCTCAACTTTAACTTTGACTGTCCTCACCCCTCAATTCCCCACAGCTGGAAGCAGTGATAAGTGCAGCCATAMGCCATGGGTTGGACACAACTTGTTCTAAGGCTCTCCAAAATAGCTGTGCTCTCAGCCTTTGCCCCTAGCTTTTCCCCTACCCCAGCTGTGACTTTAACCCAATCCTTGCTTGAATTTAGAAGAGGAGCCCTACGGAACTCCTCTCCATTCTCTGAAGGGAGGAGGAGGATGGCATCTCTGTTAGCTGGTCACCCACTCCCAGCCCAGCCTGATCACTCCATGGTCCTACTATTAGCAGAAAGAGGTGCTGCCCTGGAGCCACCAGAAATCAGGCTGGGAGGTCATGGAGAAAAGGACTGAACTGAAAGGTCCCTGGTGAGCAAAAAGAGAGAGAAATAAGGAGGGCAGGGCAGAAAAGCAGTCCCTTGGGGGAGCAAAGCCAGGCACTGAGGATCTGCACACACAAGGCTGACTAGCAGGGGCTACCAGGACATGGCGGCATGCGAACAGACTGGGTGAGAAAGGCCAGTGCTAACAAGACCCCTTAGCTCAGGAAGGGAGGAGGTCACATATCAACATCTGGAAGGTGTTTTTCTTTCTCAACAGGCCAATGCAGAAAAGGTGTGCCTTGGAGGATGAAAGTCAGACGTGGCCCACTCCACACACACACCAGTCACTCCTCCTGTGCTCACCTTGGAGACAGAGCTGACCGGGGTGGCCACCCCACTCTGGTGACTGCTGGCACCCGCCGAGAGGGGAGGTGGGTTCGGCAAACTGGGCTGGGCAGCAGCAGGCCAGTAATTGCTAGAGGAAGGAGTTCTGGGACGGTCCAGGATGTCATCCATACTGTGACTGCTTCGCAGTGGGAAGGACCTGTGCAAGAGGAGAAGACAGTGGGGTGAGAATCAAAGAGCAAGGAATAGGGAGCAGCACAGGTGCTAGTTACAACATGTATCTATGGGATGTCTCTGGAGGAAATACACATGGCTTGGACTGGCCCAGTCACAAGTGCCTTTGAGAAGATATTGCACATGTTAGGGGAACCATCTAGGGTAAGCCTGTGAGATCTCAGGGCATGGCAAGGCTCTCAGCAGATGCTTCAGCATGGGAGCACTGCAGCTCTCCATGGGGCACACCCCAAACAGGTACCCCACTGGTGTTAGTGACCTACGAGGAGTCACTCCAGCTCCTGCCTGGCCAATTGCTCTCCTGTTACCTGGTGGCTGGCTCCTCCATCTCCCTCGCATCCTCCAGAGGCTTCACATAAGCTTCAGGGAACCAGCCGCATCTAGGGCACAGGAACAGAGACAAATGAGGTCCAGGCAACCATGGTTTGTGGTTCTGCCGATCCAGCTGCCCAGCACTTCTGATCTATACCCATCCCATGCATCAACCAAGCCACTGCTGCCGCTACCACGTGTGACAGGGTTTCTGCACATCCTTCACCCCTAGGTGGGGCACGGGGTTATTGTGAGACAGTCCTCGAGCTTGGAGCAGGACTCGCTTATCTCAGAGGCTGTGCAAAATGCCTGCTACCGGGAGCCACGCTGGTGCAATCCAGGAAGAGACGCTCTGACTGAGCATGGTCGCCAAGGCCAGCACACAAGGAAGCTGTGGAAATTCCTTCTCCTCAGGGCAAAGCAGCTCCACCCCAGAAACCCCCCAAAAAGAAAGGCACTGCTTTTGCTCATCTGGCATCTGATTGCGAGCTTCCCTGCAGAGCACGGTGCGGGGATGCTGTGTGGAACAGGGCAGGCTTTGCACACAGGTGTTGGCCGGCAGCGCCACAGGGAGTAATTCAGTAAGCGCTGGGTGCAGCAGTTTCCATGCCCTGTCTGTGCTGGAGGGTGCGGCAGCAGTTGCGGTGTGAGCTGAGAAATGCCAGGCCTCTCAGGTAACTCCAGCAGTTCACGGCCCTGAGCTGGGTCCCATGACAGGAGTCACTCAGTCATGCAAGCCAGGAAGGGGTCACTGCATCCCTGGCTCTTCTACCCAAAGCCCCTGGAGCTTTCTCAGGCAGCTCATCCATGCTCACCCTGCCCCACCGCATCTCCTCGGCTTGGAGAGCACCCGTGCTAGGCACAGCCCATGACTGAGGCCATGGCGATGTCCCACCCAGTGGTGGGTGAGACACAGTGCCCAGGCCATGCTGGGATGGAAGAGGGGAGATAATTTCGGGCTTAAGCCTCCCAGCTCCAGACCTGACAAGCCTGCATCAGCCTGCCAGGCCTATTTACAGTGCCGAAGTCACATACATGGATGAGCCCTCCAGCTTGCCATACAGCCAGCCGTTCTGTGCGTCCGGCATCAGCACTGCGATGACATCCCCGGGGTCAAACCGTAGCAGCGTCCGGTTGGCGCCCGTCGCATGGGGCACAATAGCCTGCACTCTCGCCGTGCCGCTCTTCCTCCTGCCTTCGCTGCTGCTGCTGGCCTCGCCAAAGGAACCCGAACGGGAGGTACGGCCAGTAGGGAGCAAAYCTGCAGGGAGGCATCAGAGGCGTCTGGCTGGAGTCCAGCATCCTCCTGCAAGACCTGGCCCACGCTGCCTTGAAGGGACCAACGCTTCCCCAGTCGAGTAATTATCCTAGAGGAGTAGATGGCCTTTCTCTGCAGGCAGAGAGCAGGGCATAGCTTGGGAAAGGGTAAAACATTCATCTTGCAGGAGAAAATCAACTCAAGCTGAAACCACTTGCTTTGCACTATGTCCTCTTTGGCCAGATGTCTAGGGCACAGGCACTGCCTGCTAAATGACTGGCTGATGTCCCTCTTCCCAACCCTGCTAGAGCAATTGAGAATGGGAACTCCAGTAAGAACCAGCCCTCATGGTTCAAGGAGCCTTGAAAATTGCACACCTGTGGGTTCCCYCCCCTCACACAGCCAGCCAGGAAACCTGACCTTGTCCTGGATGGACCCTGCTCTGAAGGTTGTGCTTACCCTCTGCTTCATTCAGCCTTGCCCTCCCCAGCTCCCACATGCACTGTCCTCTCACCATGACCAGGAATGTGGCTGAGGACTGGTGGTCTGATAGAGTGGTGGTCCCTCCCCAAACCCAACCCTGTTCCCAGAAAGGCCCAACTGCTGTGTCTCCCCACAGCATCGCTCCCGGACATGGGTCATACTGGCTGATGGTGTCCTCCGCAGCGGCAGCCTGGGGGGCTCTGGTTGAGGAGACAGTCTCATTTCTGGAGGCTCTGGAGAGAAGGCACTGGATCTACTCCCAGTCACGGGAGAAGTAAAGTCGCCAAGGGGTCTCTGGGGCTGTTAGAAGGAAAGGCGTCTAAATCCACAGGGGCTGTGTCAAGCAGGAGATGCTCTGAGAGATACCCAGTCCTTCTCAGAAAGGCAAACCCAGCACATTCCCCCACTGCAGCCCATACACACATTTCCCTTCATCTTGGCCAGGAAAGGCCACGGAAGCTGGACAAGGCAGCAAGTACTATGGTTGGCCAAGGACTGGCCTTGCTCTGCAGCCTGAAAGGGGCAGCTGCAGCCTCGCCACTGCCAAGGCAGAGGCTATCTGTGGGCTCCTCACCATCTCAAGGTGGGTGGGGGTGAGCCGGCCCAATGGATACCCCTGGCCATGGGAGGCTGTGAGAAGCCCCTGCGAGTGGCTGTTTGAGGGGTTGCGGCTGGCCTCCAGCTGCTCCTTCCACTGTGGCACCTTGGTCTGGATCATGCCCCGGGCCTGGGAAGAGAGAGAAGAAGAGGGGGTGACAGACAGGGCAGAACAGCTACAGAGGGAGCCGAGGGCTGCCACATGCATTAGATTAGGAACCAGGTCCTCCCACAACTATGTTTGTGGGAATGGCTAAACAGAGCCCCGTGGGAGTGAATTTCTAGGATGGCACCCTCCAGCTGAGACCCCATGGTCGCAATGACCCTGCCATAAACACCTACATCGCCCTTCCCTCTCCCAYCGCTCACACACCCAACTAACCCCATGTCAGCACCATCCTCACCCCTGGCCATGCTCTCCCAGCCTAGTACAGTCAGCCTGGACCCCACAGCAAGAAATGGTTTCCTGCCCAGTCCATGCACCGATGCTGCCTTCACCCAAGAGGTGGCTCAGCCCTGGCTTCCTCCTGCCTGCATGCCCCTGCTCCAGCCATGCTGCCTGCTCCCCCAGCTCTGCTCCCTGGCACGCCAGAGCCGTACCCTGCTGTAAAACTGGAGGAGAGTGTTGTAGAGCATCTGGTGCTTTTCAGCCAGGAAGCGGTAGCGGCGTTTCTCCTCCAGCTCAGCCTCCCTCTGGCTCTCAGACATGAACGCCTGCATATCCGAGCGCAGTCGCATCACATTCTCCTGGACCACAGGGGAAAGAGGAGGAAGGGATCAGTATAAATCCGGCAGAGAGGGCTCACACATGGCAGGGGAAGGGGTGAAACGGGTCATCGTGTCTACCAGCTTCCCAGTCCACTTGCAGTGCTGGAGCAACACAGAGGAGCTAGAGCAGAGTGCCAGGAGCCAAGTCCTTGCTCAATGAGGCTTGCTAAATGAGGCAAGGGCTTGGCAGGAGTGAGCACCACAGGTCAACAGCACTGCAGAAAAGGAGTTTCCTCCTTTCCAGACAAGTCTGCTGCCTTTTGAACGTTGGGGACAACCCCCTGGCTTTTAAGGAAGGACAAGGTTGCTCAGAAATCAGTCCTGGCTCCAGATAAATCATCCAGTTCTTTTTCCAACTCCCCTTCCTGCAATCGCTGCTCACCTTCATCTCCCGGACATTTTTATCACGGACCCTCTCCATTCTCCACAGCTCTGCCATGCACTTATCCAAGTTGGTGGCTCTGCGCTGGTACTCCAGCTCATACTGCTTCTGGCTTTCCTGCCAGGGAGAAACCAGGCTGGGTGAGGAACTGGAGACCCAGCCACACTGTGATGCAGCAGGGGTCCTGCTCTGATGGGTGGTTGAGCATCTGAGTCCCCCCGAAATCATGCTTCACCTGGACCTCTTATAAAAAGTCTTTCTTTACCTTTCTCTTCATTTTGAAGGGCCCCAGAGTGCTAATGAGCCTCAGGATCTCAGGAGCAAAAACTGGCACCCAGCTCCCCTGGCACTGGGAGCAAGGCCCCAGGCCTCTGTCTCCCTCCATGACACTACACACCAGCATGGTCAGCTGGGCCACAACGGCACAGGTCCCACACCCATGCAAAGGCTGTGGTTTGGGGAAGCTGGGAACTCAGCTTTTGGGATGCCAAGTCTCTCAGCCCCATTGAAGCATTTGGCAAGTCCCACTGCACAAAGGAGAACAGTTGCCTGCCCTCTTTATCCCTCCATCATCAGTTAAACTAGGGGGGCGTTTGGTCCATGCCGAGAGAAGAAAATAAGGCCCCCTAACTCCTGCTGAGAAAAGTCAAGGAAACACCTCAAGTGTTCAAGCGAAAGCCCTTGGGTAGAGGGGAGAGGGAAATGAAGAGGGTTGAGGAGGAGAAGGGAGTTCATCACTCACGCTGATGAACTGCACATCCATTTTGGTGTTCTTCTCCATGTGCTGCAGCAGGTCCACATGGAAGGTCTGAGCCTGGAAGAGGCAAAGGAGCCATCACCCTCGTCCCTTCACCATATGGGGTGAAGGGGCAGCTCACAAAACCCACAGAGCTAGTGACTCCTTTGCCACCTGGACCCCATACAGAAGCCAGAAATGGGCGCATTAGGGCTACCATGGAGCAGCCCTGCGGCCTGGGGGTTGGCACTCAGCACCCACCCAACCATTAACCCCAGAGCTTCGGCACAGGCACAAACAGCAGTGTCTGGAAGGGTTAGCATCCCCTCCACTCCTGTCCCACCACTGCCACCCAGGGAAAGAGAGGACAGCCTCACCACATCTTCAGAGCTGGGCATTGCTCAGTCTACTGCGCACCTGCCACCGCGCTTGCGGAGAGGTGGTGACAGTCCACCAACAGCACCAAACATTGAACAACAGCCAGGCCCTGTGCATGCCAGCTCTGTAACATGCCTCTGTCACATGCTGCAGGGATAGCAGAGAGGCAGGCACCTGCCAGCAGGCATGTCAGAGGGAGGGAGATGGGGCAAATTGGGCAAATGCCGGCATGCTTAAGGAATTCCATTTTTTCCGCACCTGCACCAGCCCCCAGGAAAACCACTCACCACGACTTCCAAATCAGAGCTCAGGAGTCTCTGCGTGTCAGACATCTGCATCAGAATTTCACCTTCAGGGAAAGAGACAGGAGAGGATGGAAAAATCCCACAGCCATTTCCTTGTGCGCCCAAGGAGACAGACCAGTAGTGCGTGACTCAGGCTGATGATATACGGGTGTGAAAGTCCAACAGATATCGCAACACACTGCTCTCTGCACCCTGAGAGAGGCTGGTAGCCTTCCTCCCTAGGGCTCAGCTCCACCGCCACTCCCCAGGCACTGCCAGTGTGGGGTTGCTCCAGCCCATGAACCTGCCAGACCAGCACTCTGCTACAGCCCGTGGTGCCGGCAGGCGGCCTCAGCTCTGCCATGGACTCTGGGTGCTGAGTTTCTGCTCTGCTGCAGCCCCTATGAGCCCCATTTCCACCCATAATGGCACCCCAGCTACAGTGCACGATTCTGGCTGTCCTACAGGAAAGTAGCTACAGCACCAACTGCTGATGCTGTGTGTGGTCCTGCTTCACCAGTGTTGGCATTATGAAACCGTGAAAGGAAGAGACTGATGACAGGGAGCAGAAGAGTGAGCTGGGTGGTGCAGATGATGGTAGGAGCCTGCAGTAGGGACACATCTGCTGGAAGTTTTTTACTAAAATGTTAATTATCAGAGCAGTTCCCTGAACATATTTTCAGCAGCCGTCATTAGGCTGCAGAATTATTTGCACTACTGAGTGTAAGCCCCTCAGCTGCGAGCTGCTGTTTCAGCTGGCTGCAGGCTCAGGAGGACAACACCCCATCAGCTGTTGTCAAGTCCATGCTCTCCGGCTTTTCCCTCACACCTGCAAGAGGAGCAAAATGGTTCCTCCAAGATGAAAACTTCAGCTCTCAGGGCAGGATGCCTCAGCAAGGACTGGTTTCCATGAGATGTCCATTGCTGGAGGCCCATGCCAGGAGCTAGGCTCAGTCATTGATCTCAGAGAGATACAGGGGAGAGTGCTGGGGCCTTGGGGGATATTCAAGAATACACAACAAATTTGACTCTTACTGCCTGGACAGGGCCTGGCGCTGTAAGACACCATTTAGAGGAGCTGTCTTCCTTTCCCCAATACCTGGAAAGGGACGAGCTAAGGGGGGAGGCCAAAAAATTAACTGTGGCTCATCAAGGACAGAGGATGGTGAGCGGGAGAGCCTTACCCAGCACGTGTGAGGTGGAGCTCTGCAGTGCTTGCTCCCCAATCTTCTTGATTGCCTTAAAATACACTTCAGCTGCTTTGGATAATGCTGTGAGGAGAGGAGAGCAAAGGTAAGGATCTGGCCTGCCTTCCCACCATCACCAGCCCCAGCAAGCAGCACACAGGACAGCCACCCCCTGGTACCTCGCCTATAGGCAAGGGCACCCTGTCTCTCCCCATCTGTGCCTAATAACAGCAGCAAGTCCTGGAGCAGGAGAAAAGTGAATAAGAGCAGCTGAGGACATGCCATGGGGGGGACCAGCAGTCTTGCCCTGGGTGACAGTAGTCCCTCCTGATGCACAGTGGACACCCAGGATGGACGCAGCAGCACGATCTGGAGCCTGGGACATGTGGGATCCCACTCACCATGGAAGGCACGCAGGTAGTTGTTCCCCAGGTACACCAGGTTCTCCAGCGCAGGGTTGAACTGCTCCAGGATACTCTGTGGCCAGGCAGAAGCACATTAATGCCAGTCTTCCCCACGCCCCAGAGACCTCAGCAGGTCAATGCTCTCCCGCTGCAGTTCAGCTGGGTGCAGCAGGGACCCAGAGAGCTCCCCCAGCCACGACGCTGGATGGCCGTGGTGATGTACAGCCGTGCACGAAGTCAGCTCCCCGCATCGGAAGTAGCTCGGACCTCCGACTGCCCTGAGTCCTCTCCAGCCAGCCAGGAGAGGAGCAATGCCAGAGGGCAAGGTAGCTCGCTGGAGAGCGCAGCAGTCACCTGAAGATGGCTTTCTCCCAAGGCCCCACACCCACTGCAGACAGGGGAGTAACTACAAGGGGATCTGAGCAGCCTTTCCCCTCACCCCTGAGCCTGTTGGGGTGAGGGCCACCGCTTATTATCCAGGCATGAACACGACTTTTTCCTGGCCAGGATCTGGTGCACTGCCAGAGTCAGCGGCTTGCTAAGAGAAGGGATGGACTGCTTCAGATCAACCTCTCCGCTCTTACCTGCTGTATGTATCAGAGGTGTTTATTGCCTACAGCAGAGAAGACCAGAGGCTGGAATAAGCAATTCCCCCTTCTCCCAGCCCTCACCACCTTGGTGCAGCACCGATGTGCGTAGGGAAGCATTTGTGAGATCAGACTGCTCTTTCCAGCAAAGGGGAAAACAGCTGACTGAGCTCCAGCTTCCTAGTGGCAATCAAGGCATGTCACCCTTCACAAACATGCTCCGTGTCCAAACCACCCTGGTTGCCCAGTTCCTTCCCGGATCTGCCTTAAGACCCACACCACCCTCCCCTCCTGCCAGCTGTCTGCTCTCAAACATAGCCCAGAGCCTGCAGGAGCTGCTGCAGTTCAGCCCGGGGACAGATCCAGCCCTCAGCTGTCCACCCTTCAAGGGAGCCTTTGGCAGAAAACAGCTCTTCTCCTCCCACCTGCACATCTCCCCTAGGCAGACAGGAGCAGCCTCTGGTGTCAGCACTCACCTTATAGATGGAGATGGTGGATCTGTAGGACAGGTCCATCTCCAGAGCCTTTTCCCTCTCCCACAGAGAAGCAAGGAGCAAAGGAGAGCACAAGGTGCTATACTGGCCCGAAGGACTCTGCTTCTGCACAGCCGGCTGGATGGAAAGAGCCCGTCACTGGCAAGGTAGGACAGCAGGAAGACACAGACGTGGTACAAAGGGAATGGAGCACTGCTGAAGTTTAATAATTCACCAGCCAAGAGGCTGGAACTTGATCTCTGGAAGTWACCAGACTCTGGGGAGAGAGGAATCCTGTGACAGCCAGCAAGGGCATGTGACCGCCTCCTTGAATTATTGATTGCCCGCTCAGTACCCAGCTCTCCCTGCCCTGACACCTGCGGAGCCAGCCACCTGCCAGAGTAACCGCCTTATGGCTCACTGCCTCCATCACTGCCACCGCTCAGAGGTGGCTCGCTCGGCCTCCCTGTGCTAGCAGAGCATCTTCAGGTCCTTCGCACACAGCTTGTGATCGCAGGCAGCAGATAGCAGGGGCTGGGGGGAAACGTAAAGAAAGCTCAAAACAGGTTTCACCTCTTTCCTGCCCACTGTTCCCCCACCCCAGGACTCAGCCCTCAGCCCTCTGGCTCTTAGCATCCCTCCCACTCCCGGTCTCAATGAGACTCCCTAATGGCAGGCATGAGCTTGTACCTGAACCCTCCTGCTCTCCCTGCCTGCATGCAAGGAGCCCGAGCACAGATCACTCCGGGGAGTCCCTGCAGGTGGTGCAGGCTTATAGAGGGGGAAGAGTGCAAGCCAGGGGCAAAAAGCAGAAAGGATCTCATATTCTCTCCGTCCCAAGATGTGGGGTTTTGTTTTTCCACAGGAAGGTAAGCCCCTCCGTTACGTAGGAAAAAGAAAACCTTTACTCCACATTAAAAGCCCCTTAATTCCACAGTTATCATTTGTGAAAGTGAAGATCAGAAGGCAGATAATCAGTTTTTAGCCTTATTCGTGACCCAGCACCCACACTCCTGCCAGCAGTGTCCCTTAGGAATCAGTGGGCACCAGGTCCAGCAAGCTTGCAGCAGTTACCTTGTCCAGGAACGACCTGGGGATACCAAAGTTAAAGCCCCGTCTCGAGTCATCTGTATCCCGAGGGTGTTCAGTGTTCCTCTTTTTAGGCCAGACCAGCTCCAAGAGGATTCTCACATGGGAGCTGGTCCAAAGCCTCTCCACTGGCTGCAACTGATGAGCCCAACAGGCCGTGTTGTGCTTCGTGGGACAGCCAGCCACACGCCTCACACACGCTCCCAGGGCTGGCTGCAGGGACATGCCATTCACCTCTTCAGCCCATACAAAGGGTGTAACCCTGGGCCTCAAGGAGCCCAATTCCTGATTTTCTACCTGTAAGAAATTCAGAGGCTGCAAGCTCAGAACCCCTCCGGGACTTTGTAGGATGGAGAGAGAGATAAGACAACCATGCACTGCATGACAGCGGAACCAAATGCAAACCTGTCTTTATTTCAGGTCATGTTAGTTTTGCAAAGAAGCACTATTCACAACAGCAGTCCATCCAGTCAAAAGCAAATGACTAAGAATTCAGTTTTTCAGGCTACTCCTCAAAACACCTCCAAATAGCTACATAAATTATTTATAAATATGAAAATTTACTACAGAAACATTGAGTAGTGTAGCATTCACAATGGAATTTCCAGCCGTAAAAAAAGCAAAATCCAAATTGTCACAGGGTCTGCTTCTTTGGTGGGAACTGACCTCAGAGCATTTCAATTCCACATCAAGAGAAACGACCTCTCTACCAAGCCAAGGCTATTGTCCCTCATCTTGAGCTTGCTGTGAGTTAAGACAGGCTTTCACATCTCAGCCCCTCAGCAAAGAGTAGCACAGCAAGTCAGGCGGCACAAAACAGTCTTGGCGGGGTCTGCTCCCACCCTGGGCGCATCACTACCTGTGTTGCCAGCCCATCTCAGAGAGGAAAGGGGAAGGTGCTACAGAACACAACTGGCTCAGGAAAGGCTTCCCCTTCTCCTGAGGCCAGTCGCAACATTCTGCATCATATCTACTGCAGAAAGTTGCAGCGTTTCTGCTCCCCTTCAAACCGGACGTGTTGAAGGAAGAACAATCCCTTTTCCCCATACACTCTGAAACACCTTGGCCCCAGTGGGCCAAGTAATCCCTGAAGCTTTATCTGCCCTTTCTGTGATGCGGGAAGGTGCATGGTGCTTTGTCAGTGGAGGTGCTGCACAGACAGGAGACAGACTCCAGCTGCTACAGCTCAAGACAGGCAGGTGGGGGCTCTGGCTTCTGGGAAGGGCTGTATGGTCAGAGAGCAGGGCAGCAAAACCGAGCACAGCAGCAGAGATGGGGCTACAGTATGAAGGTAACTGTCAGCATTTCACAACTGTCCAGGAATACATGGGTGTGTCCTGGAATACATGTGTATGTGCGCTGTTGTCTATTAAATATCATTAATTCCTCATTATTAGTAGTAGTAGTCCCTCCCCCACCTCAACATCTTGGTTCAAGGGCAAATCCGAGCCATTTCAGTATCTGCTGCTCCTTGCCGTGGGGATGCTGAACAGAAACCTCCAGGTCGGTCATCGGCAGAGATGTTGCACCAGCTGCTCAAACTGCTCCCGCTGCTGGTAGATGTAAAGCTGGGTGTCCCAGAGAGCGTTCACCAGTACGGTGTCATTCACCTCATCCAACATCACCTCCGTGTGCAGCTGAGGGCTGAGCCTGCATACGGCAAGACAGCATCACCAGCTGGGCACAAACACGAGTGYGACGAGGCAGCAAGCATGCCAAGCACAAGACTTGTGCGAAGTGGCTCCCACCGTCCTGGGCATTCGCTTCCCCTTATCTAGCAGGCTTGCAGAGCGGAGGCCTTCCCCCTCCTTCAAGGCACAACCACATTCAAGGCTGAGACTCAGTTCAGCAACTGCACGACCTAAGGCACAAGCCTCAAAGCACACTGTGCATGGTGGAATAGGGCAGGATGCACATCCCCTAAGAACCCTGTTAGACAGCATCCCCCGAGCCCCCACGAACCGACCCCAGACAGGGCATGCTCAGTGCATCAGCTCATACAGTGGGCCGTGGCATCCCCCAATATGTCCCTGAGGCATAAGGAGAGGGGGCAGGCGGACAAGTCTGGGCAGGCATGCTGCTGGAGGGGACACAATTTGGGATGACGCATGCCACAGCCAGGTCTGAAGTGAGAGGGCTAAAAATAGGTCTGTGTAGAGAGCGGAAAGGAAGCTCCTACCGGAAATATGGGACATCCGTCATCTCGCACCAGGCCCTGGCACGATCCACAGCTGGGCCATCTGCGTCAGTGCACTGCAGGAGAAACAGGCCCACAGTTAGAGCCTGACTGTCACACTGCTCTCCCCCTGCCTGCAAGAGGCTCCCCTGGCACCAAGTCTAACTTGCACAAGCCGCAGAGGGAGAGGGAAAACGAGGAGCAAGTGCATCCTGGATGGCAACATTCACCACCAAGAGTGGGGTGGCTTTTTGTTTGTTCGTTTGTTTGTTTGTTTTGTTTTTTTTGTTTTAACATAAGAACAGTGCTCCTGGATCCTTAGGACACAAGGAATTGCACCCTACAGATCCTCCATCCATCACAGCACCGAGTGGATTCCCTTAAAGAAACACCCAGGATGATCTGAATCACAGCCTCCTTGGGATTTCATCTCTACCAATTTCTGTCCAAGCCCAGTACCAGTAGAGCCTGTGATTACTGCAGGCTTTCTGGGTTGTCCTGCAACAGCTTCCCTGGGAGCCCTGAAATAAAAGACAGGGGAAGCAGAGGGACATCTCCGGGTAGTTTCTGGCTTTAGGAAGCTAAGAGAAGATGAAGTGACAGAATTAAGATTATAGTCAAAACCTCAGTTCTGATCTTTCTGGCTTTCATTCATTTGGACTGTTTTCACGTACAATATTTAATGAGCTTCTTTATGAAGCATCCAAGAACGTATGCCTACTACACGCGCCTAACCACAGTTCTGAACTACTGCTTTTTGTTAGCAATACTCCCACTTCTCTAGCATTTGCTAATTTCCCCAGTGGGGATAAGAAAGCTTTTCTAAAGAAAAATGAATTGCTGTTTTCTGGGGTGTGATTTTTGTTGTCCAGGTTGCTCAGATGATAATCAATGCTCCCTGGAAAGATACCGAGTTTCACGAACTCACACCTGCAAACATTCCTAGGGGTCACTGACCACCATCCTGTCCTCAGCTCTCCCACACCTTAGCTCCTTATAGCTGCAGGAACTGCACCTCCCTTGGCACTTGAAACCCCGAACAGGCAGACAGGGCTTCAGACCTGCTGTGCTCCCGCAATTCTTAGGTTACGCACTACATCCATTCCTTGAACTGGCCATGGTCAGAGCAGTTCCAAGGAAATACAATTTTCTTCCAGGACGAAGAAACTGATGACTGGAAACCTTTGCTCCCTCCCTGCAAGCAGCTCCAGGGGTCTTCCCCCATCCCCTCTTCCCAGTACTCACACAATCCACCACCATCTTGCCAAGCTCCCTGGCCCCAAAGACGGTCTTCGCCAGTTCCCAAGGGTTGGAGGGGCGGAAAACATCCACAGAGCTCACTGGGACCTGCGGAGGCTTCCCTGTCCCCAGGGAGACCACCAACCCCAATTTTCTTGCTTTCTGCCTCTGACCCTGTGGACAAACAAGAGATTTGTTTGCAAGGACCAACAATTAAGGTGGAGCATGTCTTTCACAGTAGTCTTGGGGAAGCTCTGAAAGCCAAGGCAAAAGGCTCGGTAGCCTCTTCTCTCCCCCATCCTCCCCCTTTAGTACTGCCTGGTGAAACAGGTATGAATCCACATGACTTCAACAGTTGCACTGTTCTGTCCCTTACACCCCTGGCTGCGCCCAAACCCATGGGATCATGCCAAAGACGAGTCCTGGGACCAGATGACTGTGAAACAGTCCAACTCTTTCAGTCATTTTGGCAACACACACCCCCTTTCAGTTACAGGGAGCAGTAGCTGCCAGTAGTTAGTCATCTTTCTGACTGCCACACCACAGAAGGCATTCACTCTTCAGCCTTGCAGAGTGCCCTGCCATTGTGTTCTCCATTTATTTTGGGGCAGAAAAAGGCCCTGCAGAGCTGCGTCAAGGGCCACACACAACCGTCAACTGAATCATCCTTGCTCAAAGTAGCAAGGACAGGCTGATGGGGCTGCCTCCCCATCTCACACCCTTGTCAGAAGAGGTATTTCACCTCTTAGTCACCATTCCCCACACATATCCCCCTCCATACACTTCCTTCTAGGGTGCTGCACTGCTAACTTGTTTATCCACTACAGAGGCATCCATTCCCAAACCCTCTTCCTCTTCAGGGGAGGCTCAGTGGAGCCAATAAAGCCCCAGTTACCAGTCAGGGCCAGGATTTCCCTCACCTTCTTGATCAGTGTCTTGTTGTACTCATGGATCTCCGTCATGGCATCAAGGGTCGGGTTGTTGGCTAGCAGCCCACCATCCAGAAAGCGGCCTATCGGCCGGAAATAAGTGGGAGCCGCACCACTGCAGCGGGCAGCGCGCCATACAAGTTGGTCTGGAGGGAGAGAAAGCATACGGCCCCTTGCAGCAACTTTCCTGTGTGCAAGAAGCACCCCGCCTTCACCAACACAAAGCAGGAGGGCTTGCAATCCCAGAAGACCCTGCCCTAGATAGTTGTGCCTCTTTCTCCCAACAGCAGGGCCTCTGCTGGGATGCACAGGATTATTTTGGGGGGCTTTAAAAGATGTTCTCACCACTTTCTATGTATCCTGGGTCAAATTCACTCTCTACCAGCTTCATTGCTGCTATTTTGATGGTGAACCAGTTATGTTTGCTAGACAAAGAAAGAAGCAAGCTGGAGAGGGCTGCATGCTTCAGTTACACAACTCTTCCATGTTAATCTCCTCCTGAGAGCCCAGGGAAAGGTACTGACTGTACACAGGACTCCTCTAGCAGACCCCTTCCTCATGAACCTCGCTAGGCAGCCCCTGTTGCTGGTACAAGAGAAGCCAGGGGAGCAGAAGAGAGAAGAAAAGGGAACCATCACTAGGACAAAGCTACAAGTCAAGATCAGGGACGAGCCATTGCTGGGACACCCCGATTTTCAGAGCAATGGGAGGAAGAACAGGAAAACTTCTGTCTCTGAGGGACGGCCCCCTCCCCTTCCAACGAGCTGGACTCCTGTATGCCAGCATTTACCTTCTGGCTGAGTGAGTGGTTTGAAAGATGCGCTTGTCTTGTATTCAGTGGAGGATTTTGTCTCTGGTACGGGGTAATTCCGGAAAAGGTGGAGCTCAGCTGGCTGCCGGTCGCACAATGTCCCTGTCACTATAACCCTGGGGGAGAGATGTGACAGAATAAGACTAAAATGAAAAAAAAAAAAAACCTTATGGCTTCAATAGTCTGCACATCATACTCCTCGAGATCTGCTCTAAGGAGAGGTTGAGCATCTCTGCTGATAGGGATCTAGAGCACGCTCAAGAGAGCATCAACCAGCGCAGCCCCAGACAGGACTTACTTGGGTTTTTGGACATCTGTCATTTTGGTGTTTTCCCCAAATTCCTTCTTCAAGAACTCATCCAGGGGCTCCGACTCGTAGGGCCGAGACCCCCGGAACACCATGTCCTTCATGCGGAAGTACAGGCAGCGCATGTAGTCCATGGACTTCCCTGAAACGGGCAACAGCGTCGGCAGAAGCAGGGGGTGGGAGGAAGGGCAGGCAGAACAAACAGCACATCAGAGCTGGGACTTTCCAGGACCAGCGGGAGATAGGAGGCGTCACTCCCAATCCCATCCCCTTCCCAGGCTGCCTGTCATCTGCTCAGACCTCAGCAGCATGACTGGGAAGTGCTAAAGAGGAAGGGCAAGCTCAGAGCGTAGTTTCCCACTACCAGAAAGTGCCTATCACCTTGTTGTGAAACCCCCGGGGAGAGAGCAGAAAGAACAGAACATTGCAGTCTGCCACCACACGCTTCCCAAAACCCAGAAAGCTGCTCAAGGCCAGCTGACATGAGAATCGAGCACAAAGCCAGGTCTGGGCTTTCCTTCATTAACGAACATCCCTTCCCTCCTTTGGCAGGGACAACAAATCTCAGTCGGGACTCAGGGACTCCCACCCTGCATCCGCTCCCCACAGAGGAGTGCTCGAGCCCACAGGAGTGAGGAGGGGCCCACTGTCCTCACCGTGTACAATAGCCAAGGCCAAGATCCCCCCAGTGCTGGTCCCTGCGATCCAGTCAAAAATCTCACGAACGGGACGGCCCGCAGCCTTTTCGATAGCCAGGAGGAGTTGGATGAGCACCAGGCCCCGGATGCCCCCTCCATCCAGGCACAGGAGGCGGTCGTGACTGGAGAGAGACGGACACAGATGACTGGGAGCTGTGGGACAGCTTACAAATCACAGCATGCCACATGGGAACGTGGCCCTGGGGGTGGGAAACTAGGTCGTTAACAAGAACGTGGCTGTGAACAGTGTAATCAGTGAACAAATAAATCCAGAGCTGCTTCCTCAGATGCAAATAAGACTGAACATGGCCAGATAAGCCTCATCAGAGCTGGTGCAACACCACTTGCTCTTTTAGCCATCTCTAACATCTACACCAGAGAGACAGTCACAAGCCAAAAATGCATCCAAGTCCCTTACTATGCAGTAATAGATAGTGCCTCATAAATAAAAATCGGACAGCCCTAAGTTCCTGCTAGCAGCACTTCAGTGCCAATTCCCCCTCCACTCCGTGCAAAGTGAGGTGCAGGCACTGCCAAGGCAGTGCACAGGCTGGCAAAGGAGCTGGGCGAGTGCCAGGGCAGCGCGTGGAGATTGGGAAATCACAAAGCCAAAACAGTGTTTGGTGCCCAGCGGCAGAAGGGAGGGACAGAGCAGGGGTTTCACCTGCTGAGCTCAGGCTCCACTGCAGCTCCAGGGCTGCAGGCAGGAACAGGCAGTGGTCATTCAGGGGAACAGAGATTTATTGCAACAGGGCGCGGGGGGGGTTCTGGAAAAAACTGGAACATCAATGGACACTAAATAATGTCAGCTCTGAGGATGCCACACCTACAGGTGTGGGTGGGGAGGAATTCACACACACAGCTTTCACCTTCCAGTTGCACGGGAGCCTGGACAGAAGCTGTTCCTCACTTACTTTCTTCTACCTTCACTGGGCGAGTCCACAACATCTGGTGCCTTCAACAACTGTCCGAGCGTTGTGGAGACATACAGAAGGTCCTTGTACCCTAGAGGGCCATGAACATGCAAAAGGAAAAAAAAATTAGAGACCATTTTGCTACCTGAACCCTCTGATACATGCCTCAGATATATTAGTCAACCAAATCATACTTAATAAATTAGAAAACCTTCAATTATTCTTCCTACTTCCTACTCTATCCCCAGAAAACTTGGTCAAGGTACCCAAACCTCCCACCCCTGCAGTAAATCATTTCCACCATAATCACACAGAGAACATTAAACTCCCTCCCCAATCGAATAAAGCTCCCTGCAGGAGACACAAGCCATCTTACCCATAGCCACCAGGTACCCCCCCAGATTAAACTCCGCACCAAAGAGGAGAAACCCCATCCTTTAGAGCAGGCAGCTGGAGATGCACTGGCAAAGACGAAGGATTTGTAGAAGCAGATGATGAGCACAGTAGGCGAGAGAGAAGGCAGAACCTAGCAGCGTGCCCACTACGCAGTTTACTGCAAGCCGCAAGATAAAACCTAAATCTACTCCTGCGAGGTAACCTAGGCAGGAGAGCTGTGGGGACAGGGTGGCTTGTCATTACCCCTCAGCTGATGTACACCCAGGCCACCCTGGGTGTGGGGCACCAATCCAGCCTAGGTGAGAAGCCAGCCTGCGAAACCAAAAGAACAGGGGGAGAGAAGTTAAATACTCCTGCCAGCGCCCAGGCCAGAAGGTGGCTGTGGATGACAATGAATGTGGTGAGGAGTTTGTTCAAGGGCCAGAGTCCAGGACGAAGAAGGGCCTTGCTCTGTCACTGCATCAGAGCTGAAACTGGGGGAGTCACCTTCACAAGGCCACGGTGAGAAGAAAGTCCTGGTGTCACCAGCCACCGAGACTTGTGGTGACACAGACACACTCCAGGGCCTGGGGACGTGGGGTGTGTGTTGTCCTCTAGCCCCACAGGAGGGCCTTTGCAAAGGAAACCACCAACCTGAGAGGGGAAGTGGACCACAAGCAGCTGTATCTGCCTGCATGCCCCTCTCACGAGGGTCAGAGCCTCTCTCCAAGCCAACTCACCCACTGCCCACTCCATAACCCCTCATGCTGCCTCTGCCTGAGCTCCAGAGCTCCCCAGAGGAGGAAAGCCCAGCACCTAGAACAGACCCACGGGCTTATTCACAGTCTGGGCAGTACAGAGCACAAGCTACGACACAGTCATATGTCCTCAGGTAGGCTTTTCCTGTGCGTAATGTAAACCCTGTGACCAGGGTTGCTTATCCCTGAGCTTCATCCCTTCCCTATCCTAGCTGCTGGCCTCCAGGATCTGAATGAGCAACGCTTCTAATTTCCTTGTGCCCAGCATGACACTGGGAGGTCCTCAAGGCACACCAGCAAGTACCTCCCCTTCTGTACATGACCCAGTGGATAAAGTGCATGCAGGCAACTAAGTCCTACACCTCTTCCAGAGGGGTGAAGGAATCAGTCTTCCCTTTCCTTTTTACAGAGCTGCATTGTGTCAGGTCTATAAAACAGAAGTTTAGAGTACAAAAGTTTAGAGCATACACACAGGAAAAACAGAGAAAAGAGACGGGATCCTGCAACAGCTGAATGAGGACAGAGTCACCAGAAACTGAAAACTAGGAGACAGTCCCCAGAGCACAGCCCATCTGAAGAAGAGATCTGAGACAGCACTGTGAAGCAAGAAGGAACGAGAGCAAGGGAGGGCCAGGGGAGGCTTTACCTAAGCTGTTGAAGCTGCTCTGCGAGGAAGGTTGGCCTTCCAGGAAGGAGGCGGCAGATGGTGCCAGGCTTGGGGAGTCGGGATTGGGTGGGTGGCAGCGTTCGGTCCCTATGGTTTGCAGCAGGTCTAAGAGCACTTTCCGGTTCGCACCTTAGGTGACGAAGGGGGAGTCACAGATCAGAAAGAGAATCAGTGCACGCACACACCGGGGGAGGCTCTGCCAAATTCACAGCAGCCCTGACCCTCACAAAACCTCTGGGACGACCCGGGGAAGGGGAAAGCATGTCCCGGGTATCTCTCCCCGAACACCAGGTAGCAGGACTTCTGCACAGCAGGGGTACCGAATGCTGTGCAGCTTCAAGGGTGCGTGCCACACACTTCTTGCCACTGAAGAAACGCCCATGTCTGCTTACGCCTGGGCAGTTCAGCAGCACTGCGTCATCCCGCTGTGAGCCTGCAGTGCCTGACATTGTGGCTTGAAAGAGGGGGAGTGCGTGCCAGCTCTTCCTCCTGCATCTCTGTCTCACAGAAGAGAAATTCATCAAGGGCTGTTAATACAAAGCCTACGCCGCTAGCTCAGGAAGTGCCTACCCTGTGAGCGACTAGAAGCTAGGAAAGCATGCTGGAGAAGCATCACCCACGCTTGGCACATTTTCACCTCTCCCCAAGACACTGTTTTGGCCACCAAGGGGAGACAGGATATCGGGTTCACTCTGTAAGGCTGCTGACATGCTCCCTCACCTTTGCTGCTCCTGGCTGCCAACAGCCCTGGTGTCTCCCCGAAATCATTGGGAATCTCGACATCTCCTCCAAACACGACAATYGCTTTGATAATATCCAGGTGGTCATGCTAGGGGACAAGAGAAAGCTCAGTCAAGAGCCATGCTCCCCTTGGCTCCATCATCTCTCATTCCCTCCCTCCTCTTTTCATTAGCCAAAGCACCCACAAGGCATCACCCCATGAAAGACAACAGCTAGAATTTCAAAGGAGTCTGTCCGTGCCTCAACCCTTCAAGAAAATTCTCTCTCCTTCCCAGCAGCCTCTGCAGAAAACTCACTTTCATGGCCAGGTGCAGTGGTGTGTTGCCATCCTGACCCCTGGCGTTGGTGTGGGCCCCGTGTGTCAGCAGTACCATGGCGCAGTCAAAGCGTCCCCTCTTGACCGCAATGTGCAGAGCCATGTCAGCCGTCCGGCTGGTCAAATTCACCTCGGCGCCATACTCAAGCAGCAGCCGTGTCATCTGTGCCCAAGCATGCACGTGCCAGGTCAAGAAGAGAGAAAGCGATCATGAGGACAACCGCCTGGRCGCTCAAACGATTCAGGTCTCATGGCAAGCAAAGCAGGGGAAGAGGCAGGACCCTTAGCCTGGACACGGCTGGCTGGCAGATGCCAGCTGCATTGTTCCAGGCACTGGAGATGGAGTTTCTCTGTCTTTTACCACAGAACTAGTTGGTGGTTTCACAATCTGGCTAGAGCTTCTGGATGTTTTGGAACTTACATGCAAGTGTAGCAACTGGCTGAGAGCAATGGAGAAAAAACAGTTCCTACTCGGGCCAGAATCCTTGCAGACTGGAGGGAAAAAGTTTGCTTTTCGATCTTCTAAGCCAAGCAGATTTATGTCTGCTCTGAAACTCCACAGGACATTTCTGAGGGGAATGTGGTATTGCAGGAGGGAAAACCGTCCTGCCATAGGAATGTCCTCTGCTTGCAACAAGCACCATTCAGATGCTCCAGGCATGGCATATCACACCACTGATCTGCCCATCTCTGGCAGAAGATGGATCATAACCCACATGCCACCACCCTGTGCCTACCTCACACTCTCCCTGCAGTTTTCAAGGCATCAATCTGCTTCCTTCCGTGAAACTGTCAGTAATGAGAAGAGAGCTCCCCCCAGGGGTAACAGTGACACTGCTGCAATTTCCCCAACAAAAAGGGAAAAGGGACAAGCTGGCAGTTTCACAGCCAAGGATGACATACTAGGGATGAGCCCACCAGTTTGTTTCACTGCAAAGCTCCACTGCTCCATCCCCCATGGCAAACAGCACTGATCAGCACAGGGCAAAGAGAATCAAACACCAGGCTGCTGGCTGGGCTCTGACACTCCCAGGGCTCTGCACATGCACTCAGGAAAGGGAGAGGTCAGCAGCAGGAGGAATTAACCGGGTGTTGGGTGGCAGCACAGGCCCTCGCCACGGATTGGCTCCATTTACCTCTGCCTTCTTCGCCCAGTGCAGYGGAGTGGCTTCATAGCGTGGGTCCTTGGAGCGAACCTGGCTGGCATCCACCTCGAGGATGGCCTGGGCACACCTGGCAAAGACAACAAGATGAAGAGATGGGTGGCTGCTGTCTTGACTCAAGACCTCCACTCACATCAGCACCTGCCTCCCACCCAGAGCCTTTCAGGAAACCCTCTGCAACAGCTGCAGTTTTTGTTTTGCTCTTTTTAGAAAGGAAGGGCGCAACAGGAAGCATGCAAGCAGCACGGCGTTCAGAGGAAGCAGGAGAATCCCTTCCCAATTCCAAGTTGTGGAGCAACATCTGAGTGCTTCTCCAATACAGGAATATGGCATTTCTGGAAACTCTCAAGACCCAAGGGAAATTCTTCTCTTCTCCCTCTCTCTCCGTGGAAATGTGGGGATAAAACTGAAATAGTTAAATACTTGCTGAAATTAAGAATGTTTACTTCCCTATGAGTGAAAAATCACACCCGTTGTGAATAGACTAGTATCTAGTGCCTAGAAAGTGTGGGTAGGTAGACTTACGAAACAAGCACACGCTCTCCATTCTGAAACACCACCAAATAAACCATGTATAAGAGATCGAGCCCCACTGCAAACCAAGGGACCTAAGCACATTTTTGGCTTGTGAATGTGTCTCTAATGTTGGAAAGCGCTTCTCAAAATGCTGAAAAATTAGCTAGCAGCAGCTAGTGTTGACTTGAGAGCCCTATTTGTAGAGCTTGGACACTCTATGAAAATTAAGTATTATAAAGCACATACAAAGAGAATCAAATTTCTCCAGGGAAAACAAAACAGGGAGTAAACATCGTGTCTCTCTTGATTCAGTTCCAGAATGTGTTATTAAGAGTCAAGAGTACCTTTGGCCCACAGGAGACAGGAATAACTAGGCTTTGAAATGAAAGCTTATTAGTATCAGAGCACTCAAAGACAGAGGTACAGCAATTAGCAATACTATTTGAGCATCAGTAAATCATCTTCTCACAGCTCATTCTGAGAAAAAGTATTTCACAAACATTTTTTTTTTTAAATCTGTGTCTTTCTCCTGATGTCTGATACTAAATAATATATATAGATAAATTCAGGGAAAAACTTTTTTTTTGAAAGTGTTTCTTTCTTTTCCACACCAGCACTTCTCTGTTCTTTTGCCAACTTGGTGATGCAGCAGAGGACAGCACAGGACATCTTCCTACCGAGCACTGCCCTGAAAGGGGTCCAGTCTTGGACAACCCTGAGCAAGCAGACAGGTCCCCAGACTGGAGGAAGAGCCCTGTTCTGGCAGCCCAAGCGGTTACTTACCCCTTCTGGGAGAACTTCATTGCTGTGTGGATGGGGTAGCCCAGCATCCCCATGATGCTGCAGCTGGCAYGGCATTTCAGCAGAGACCGAACCATGTCCTCTTTGCCCAGCTGACAAGCCAGATGCAGAGCGGTCAGCCCTTCACGGCTCAGGTGGTCCAAGCCAGCAGTTGGGGTTCTGCCCAGGAGCTGGGAAGAGGAGACAATAGATAAATAAATAGACAGACATGGAAGAGCACCGTCTCTCTTCCTGAGCTCCAACGACAGACTCTGGAGCACTGGGTTCCTCACGATACTACAGCCTGTCCTCTCTACCCCTGCTTCTAACACAGCAGCTATGGAAGCGCTCCTTGTTTTCTCTCCCCAAAGGGTTTATCACTGCTCTCTGTGCCCTGTTCCTCTGTCCCAGGTGCTTCTGAGACACCACTCAGCCGAAAAGAGCTCGCACCACCTTGAATGACACAGCCCAGCAGACTCCCACCATCTCCCACGGCGTGAGCCAAGCTCAGCCCAACCCAATGAGAGCGCTAACTGAAACCAGTAGTTTCCTCTCCTGCTGCGGCCCCACCAGTTACCACAGCCAGTCAGCAGGCTCAACCTCCCCTGCAACTCCACCATTGCTTACAGATCCCTTTCAAACAGGATTCTGTTTAAAATATACATGTGGGGATACGTTTGAAGGAATTTTCCTATTCTCCCCGTGAATTTTAGACCTGTTACCTGCTGACTGGTTTGTCACACAAAAATATCCCACTGCTTTACTGGGGAAACCCTGCAAGCCCTGGTGCACACAAGAGAAGCAGGAATTTAGAGTTTCTTTTCTCTGGTTTAGCAAGGAATCAAGAGAGAAAGAAACAATGGGGAGACAGATCAGGCCTGGAAGTATTTCTTTAACAACAAGCCCAGTTGCTGCCATCAGGGAAATAAAGGCAGAGGACATCTTTTTAATACAAAGGTCCTAACTGCCCTGCTCCACAGCGTGGCAAGCCCCGATTGTCATCCCTCCCCCATCAGGCATTAGGAAACCCCAGCACAGTCTGGCAGGCAGAGGGAGAGCTGTCACAACAGGTATTGGGCAAATGTGGGGGGTGCAGCTGTAGGGGAGAGCCAGTCTCACGCTCACACTGGGTGCTGGGGAGCTGATAGACCTGAGGAACCAAGTTGGAAGGCCACCCACGCCCTTACGAACCCTGTCACTCTGCCCAGCACTTCTCAGCAATTGAGAACGCCTCTGACTTCAGACTGTCTCTGCCTCAAGGCTCTGATCACTGTCCCCCGTGCAAGGCCGCTCAGTTCAAACAACAAGTTCTGCAGCTCAGGAGAGCCCAGGGCGGCTCCGAACTGTCCTTCAGTCTGTGGGCAACACACACTCCCCCACGGGAGTACTCTGTCCAGAACCAAATACCCTGCTCGGAGGAGACAGAGAAGGGACAGCCAAGGGCCTGAGGAAAGGCAGGATGAAGGCCTGATGCAAATAGCAATGAAGGACACTTTCTGAGGAAACTTGCTTAACATCCTTGTTCCACTGCAGGGTGGAATCTGGAGCCTGCTTATGGGAAACAGCACCAGTAAAGGGGGAAGAAAGAGGCTGAAATCAGCCTCAAGCATTATCTCGATGCTGCAGCAGAGGGAACTGACTTTCTCCTCCCCTGTCTGCAGCTATTTTCCTGTCTCCTTCCTCACAGCATAGAGAGGACCCATTCTAGTCCCACGCCCCCCCAGCTTTGAAATCGCTCCCACCTCGATGACCTGGGGGCTGTTCCCTCGCACAGCATAGTGGAAAACGGTCTCCCCGTTCCTGTCGGTAATGTCCACCCGCGCGTGGCACTCCAGCAGCTCCAGCAGGCACTCCATGTCTCCCTTGCGGCACACCAGGTGCAGTGGGGTGCAGCCATCCTCRCTGTCCGTGCTGTTCACGCAGCTGCAAGAGATGAGTCAACATTAGGCCGAGGAAGGGCTGCAAAGACGAGGATGTGCAGCTGCCCTGGGAGCTGATATGAAGGTACCTTCCACATCTGTGACAGGCCCAGCTGGCGCGAACCACGATGTTCACGAAAGCCCGGCCTCTTGCCAGGGAAGGAGCACAGGGAAGGGCCACCAAGCAGCCCTGCTATGGACCCTCTCCCTGACATACTGCTCCTTCCTCTGCCCCCCATATGGGAGCAGCTCCCCCTGCCCAAAGGAAGGCAGGAGACAGGTTACAGTCAGCAACCTGGCAGAGGTCCCCCAGTCTGCCATTAGTCCCCCAGTCCCCGAACCCCTCACTAGTCTCCCCTATCATCAATGAACTTCCCCACGGAAAGAGAGCAAGAGCTCGCGGCCAAAAACYGTTTCCAGAAAGACAGTCCTACTGTACCTCATCTCTCGTGGTTTACAAATTCAGCCACAACCCCCTCCCCAAAAAGCAGCTCCACAAGGGTTGTAAGAATCTAACTAGTGCCTCTAGCAAAACACTTCAATCCTTTAGCTCAAACACCAGAACTCCGGGCTTTATCGTCCACAGCAACAGGTTGAAAGCCCGCCAATAAGCTTACACAGTGACCATCAGACCCCCTTTGCTACCACATCTGTCATTCAGGCGAGACGCACCAAGGCTGGCACTTTTAAAATCGATCTCTGCAGTAACCACAGGTGTTAAGCTCACCCAAGAAGCAGCCCCCGCTGCTTTGGTACCTCAAGCCGGGATACCCTAATCTGGCCTAGCCCACCCTCCCGAGCTCGTTCCCAGCATCAGGCCCACCAGAGACCCCTCCCGCCCCTTGCCTCAGAACGTGGTTGTGCCGGAAGCTCTCACGATGGCCAAACTCCACTGCGACGTGTGCCACGGACCAGCTGGGGTGGTTGCGGAAGCAGTCACTGAGCTGCTGGAGATCCTCCAGCGACAAGGGCTGGCGCGCGCTCTCGTAGAAAGGGTGCAGCTGCCTGGCGTACTGCTCAAAATGCACCAGGGCATCTGCTTCATTGTCGAGCTGGAAGAGCCTGGAGGAAAGGCAAACACAGCGTTGGTCTTGCTCAAAGAAACAACCTCCATCCCATGTATCTGAGAGAAACAGCTCTTCTCCAAACATTAGCACTGGGGACTTTCCCATTCCTCCTCATCTGATGTCATGCTCGTTCCAAGGGAAGAAGAGAGCTTACTTCATTAGCAGAGAGCATCTCCTCTTCCTGAGGAACGTTAACTTTTGGGCTGAAGTATCCTGTGCTCCAGATGCTAAAGCAGCAATGGGTACGAGTGGAAGTGCATGTACCTGTGGATGTTCTGACCCAAGTACCTATTTCACAGTTGCCTGTTTTCACAGCGTTTGGACTCTGTCCTGCCCTGTTCCCACAAGCTGTTTTGATGACGACTCCTCCACCAGCACACGCAAGGGCCTCCCACTCCTGATGAGCCCACCTGCTGATCAAACACATCACCCCACACCCACAGCCGCGAAGCACTGCAGTCCCGAGATCAGAGATTTCAGGTCTTCAGTTTCACGCTTGAGTAGCAATTGCTACAGGTCCGTCACTTACCGGAAAGCGACCTGTGGGCTCTGGGGATTCACCAGCAGGCAATCCCATGAGCGAGCGAGGCTGTTCTTATACAGGGCCACCCTGCCTTCCTCCCTCAGGCAGGTATGAGCGGCATACTCTGCAGCCGGCACCTCCTTCACCCGGTAAGGGTTTGTGAATATTTGGGTGACGCTGTTGATGGTATTCACCAGCCGGCCAAAGAACTGCATCTTTCTAGAGCCTCAGGCGGCTTCTCCCCCGCGTCCTGAGGGTAAACCGGTCACAGGTCCGGCCCGGCCCCTGCCCTTCCCTGAACTTAGCGACCCAGCGACAGGAAAGGAGAACCGAGAGCCGCCGGGGTGACACACCGCCCGGGAGGAAAGCCCGGCACCGGCACCTGCGGTTTCTTTTCTGGCTCTTCCGGGAAGAGCACCCGCTTCTCCTCAGCGCCTCACGGCGAATGCCGACCTCTGACCTCCCTCTCACGGGCCTTACTCCGCCGCCTGGGCAGGAAACACCCCCCTCCACGGCCAGCCCCGGCGCCCTGCCGCCTGCCGCGCTGGGAGGGGGAGCGGGGCCCGGCGGAGCGGGGCTGGGGGCGGACCCGCGGCCTGGCAGGGCCGGGCCCTGCGCCCGGGGTGCGGCGGCGCCCGCAAAGCACGACGGGCCCCCAGCCTCCTCCGCGCGGGGCCCCCAGCCCGCTTCGCCGGCCGCCCGCCAATCGCCGCGCCGCCCCCCGGGGCGGGCCAATCAGCGGCGCCGCGCCCGGGGAGGGGCGATTGGGGCGGGGGAGCGCGGCGAGCGCCGCTGCGTCACGCCCGCCGCCATCCCGGAAGAGGGCGGAAAGGCGGGGGGCGCCATCTTTGTGAGGGGCGAGGGGGGGGCGCTCTTCTTAAAGCGGCAGCGGCCCACTGCTCTGGGGTTGGGTGGGGGTGTTCTGCTCCCGGGTATGGCTATTCCCTGGGCATGCGTCACCCCAAAATTTGGGGAAAACGCAGTAGTTTTGGAGAGTGGCTGCATTCACACCCCGGTGCGTTTAATACTCTGGCAGCGTGCAAGGCGGGGCGTCACCCCGGGAGCTGTAAGTGCAGCGGCCGCTTTAAGAGCAGGAGCCGCCCCGCGCGGCGGTGGCGGCGAGGGGGCGGGGAGAAGGTGACGTCACCGCATGACTGTGTTTTTATGAATGAAAAGAATCCGCGGGTGAGTAATCGCGGGGAGTGGGGCTGGAGGCGCCGCCCGACGGCCCGACCCGGCAGCGGCCCCGCGGGGACCAGTGCAGCCTCCCGGTAGGTACCGGCCGGGACGGAGGGGAGAGACCCCGCCGGGGCGCCTCCGTGCTCCGGCTTCTTCCCCCCGCGGGTCTCCCCCCGGGAGGGGGGGGCGGGGCGGCGGGGTCCGGCACCGGCGGGACCGGGACCGGGGCGGAGGGGGGTGTCCGCGCTCGGGGCCGTCCGCGCTTCCCTCCCGAGTCCCGGCCACCGCCCGGAGGGAGCCGCCGCTGCTCCCCCGGCTCCGGTGGCGGCTCCCCGGCCCGGATTGCATCAGCTTCCAGCCGCCCCGGCTCCACCTTCCCCGCCGCCCCCCTCCAGCCCCTCGCCTCCCCGCCGGGCGCTCCCGGCCCCGTCCCGGCCCCCCTCGCCCCTCCGGGGGCTCTGCTAACAGGGAGGGGGCTCCCCGAGGTGGGGAGAGGCTGCTCGGCTGCGGCCCCGGCTCCCGGCCCTCTCCCCCCTCTGCTAACCCAGGGACGGGGAGGGACCGGCCACCGGCGAGGGGACGGGTGCCGCTTCCGTGACTTTTCCCCCCGGGTTGCTGAATCACGGGGGAGGCCACTTCTCGCCCGCCCACGCTGCGTGGCCGCGGCCCCGACCCTTCGCCCCCGGAGCCTGCGGACCCCCGACCCTTGCGCCGGGAGCCGCGGTGCCCTCGCCCGCCGGGCACGGGGGCGGTGGGGTGGCACCTCCACGCGGGTCCCGGCTGGGTGGCTTCCCCACGGTTTCGCCCCGTGGGGCTCCTGCTTTTACTTTTCTTTCAGCCTCGGGCGGATCTCGCCCGGGTTTCCTCCCTGGGGGGAAGCCTTGGCCTCCCCGCAGCCGGGCTGGGGCGTTTTGGGTCCCCTGGGCAGAGCAGCATCCTGAGCACCTCGGGGTGGGATGAAGGAGGGATGGGAGCTCCAGCCTTCCCCTGTTACTATTATTTTTTGCAGTCATTATTGCTATTATTATCGTTATTATTATTATTACTGGGTACTTTTTTAAAGGAATAGGGATRAGTCACATGGCCGGCGGGGGGGATGTGGGCAGCAGGGCCAGTGCCCTCTGTGCCGAGGCGAGGGACACGGGCTGGCAGTAACCAACCGACTTTTCTCCTGGCTGCTCGGCAGGGCCAGCGTGAGGCAAGGATGGCTGCGGACGGGCTCTCCAGCAAGGCCCTGAAGGTGAGCACTGGGGGGACTAGGGGGGCTGGGGGGGCAGGGGTTTGGTTTCGGGGGTCTCAGGCGACCGCCCTTCTCTCCGGCAGGTGAAGCGGGAGCTGGGGGAGAACACGCCGCTGCTGTCAGACGAGGAGCTGATGGGGCTGTCGGTGCGGGAGCTCAACCACCACCTGCGGGGCCTCTCCAAGGAGGAGGTGGCGAGGCTGAAGCAGCGCCGGCGGACACTGAAGAACCGGGGTTACGCCGCCAGCTGCCGGGTGAAGCGTGTCTGCCAGAAGGAAGAGCTGCAGAAGCAGAAGATGGAGCTGGAGTGGGAGGTGGACAAGCTGGCCCGGGAGAATGCCGCCATGCGCCTGGAGCTCGACACCCTCCGTGGCAAGTACGAGGCCCTGCAGGGCTTCGCCCGCACCGTGGCCGCCCATGGGCCCCCTGCCAAGGTGGCCACCGCCAGCGTCATCACCATCGTCAAGTCCGGCGCCAACCAGGCCGCCTATTCCTAGTGTCGGCCTCCGTCCCCCCGCTGGGGCGCCTTCCCCCACAAATCCCTTCCTGTACCCTCCCTGACCACCTTCCCACTGGGACCTGTGCCTGAAATCCTCCTGCTCCCATCCCTTGACCTCCAGCTCCTCTGTGTAGGGAGAGCTGCCACAGCGAGGGTGCTGGGGTGGAGGACAGGACCCCACTGGTGGCCCCCGAAGCCCCGCAGCCCCCTTCCCTCCGACCCAGCCCCGTCTCCTGCTGCAGCCCCCCTGACCGGGCACCCCTCACCCTGGGGGGTGCAGGCAGGAGAGGGCGAGCCTGTGCAGGCAGCAGTGGGGAAGCATCCCGTGGCTCCAAGCTGGCAGGAAAACACCAGGTGCCTCTTTTTTTGGGGGGGAGGACATGGGAGAGCTGAGTGTGGGCCAGGCACTCCCAGGAGCATGTGCCAGGGAGGGAAATGGAGAGAGAGGTTTTGCAGTGAGGGGCAGAAGGGATACGAGGGAGAGGGGGGATTGGCATTGGCCCTGCAACTTGGACCAYGGCTCGAACAGGGAGGGAGGTGGCAGCATGGCTGGAGCCTCTGGGGATAGAGATGGTGAGGGAAGATGGCAGGTCAGAGGGGGAGAGAAAGTGGCTGCAGGTTGGTGCCTGGTAAGGGTGAGCGGGATGGGAAAGTGCTGTGGCAGCCTGTGGTGCTGGGGGAGCCCAGAGGTGACTGATGGAGGAGGGACCCTCAGGCAGGGGAGAGCTGGGGGATGTGAGCAGGTTAGCCCAGGCTGTCACATGCAAAGGGGAGAAGCAGTGGTGCTGTTTTATCTCTCTCCATCACGCACATCCTTCACGCCTCTTCCTGCCTACGGGACGCTCAGGCCGGCTGGCCGGGTGTCTCCGAAACGTAGCAGCACTGGCAGGAAGGAAGTGGAGGCAGCTGGAGCAGAGATAAACACTGTTTTGCTCAGCACAGGCCGGCTTGTATGGCCCCACCAAGCGCTCCCTGGCACCCCACAGAAAGGTGCTCCTGGCCCCCAAGAGCCAGAGAGAGGGGTGGAGGTGCAGGAGGTGGGAAGCAGGGGTGGAAAGCATCCCTGCTCCTGGGAGCCGCCTGGCAGGCAGGTAGGTAGGCAGGCTCCTCCCTTTGTTTTTCCTCCAGCTTGGACACTGGTGTGGGACAACCGGCTCTTCAGCAGGCTGAAACGCTGGAGAAGAGCTGTGTTTGCTAAATACAGCAGCACAGGGGAGGTAACAGGAGGCAGGCCCTTCTTGGCATCTGCCGCTGTAGATGATCCCCCCCTTTCTGCCCCTGCCTGGGTATTGCCATGCCAGCCACCCTCGGCTGCAGCCCCCATCCCTCCCCAGAGAGAGGTGCCCGCCGCTCGTGGAGGGGGCACTGTGGCTAGCATCCCCCCCACCTCAACTCCTCTTGGGTTTATTTATTGCACGAACATAAGTTATTTTCACGTCCTCTTTGCCATTCCGCCTCTCGGCACAGCCAGGATGTTGGTACAGAGCYGTACTTTATATTTTATATATGCAAATCACATTTTATCTTATACTTATATAGAGCAAAAAAATACTTATTTATTTTCTGACTTACAGTATGTGTCCTACCTGACTCCTCTGTATTTTGTAGACTTTACAAATAAAGCAAGTTCTTTTTTTTCCACAGCGAGAGTGTGTTTGGTCATTCTTGAGCTTCAGGACAGAGCTGTGTCTCAGTGAGACCAGGTTTTCTAGCTCCCTCTAGCTTTGCTGCAGGACATGTTCAAGAATGTGCCCAAAAGAGATGAGATGGGGGACAGCTCATGACTTTTTAGAAAAAAACAGAGATTTATAGTCTCTGGAAGCAAGCTTAATGCTGAACATCACTACCCAAAACACTTGCTTTCAGGAGCACTTCAGCTGTGCTGAATCAGCTTTTCCTAGGAAAGATACTGTTTTTCACTAGAAAAATTCCCCCCAGGCTACCCTTGGACCTGGTACAGGAGGAGAGGCAGGTGCAATCAGGGTAGCTCTACCCAAAAACTTCCCTGCTGAGTGACCTCACCACCTGACTCAGGAGGAAAGCAGGGAGCTCGTGTCCAGGGGTGGCAGGCACCTTACCCAGAGGTGAAGCCTGACCTCCTCCCTGTCGGGAAAAGCCACTCTTCCTCAGAGCTGAGGTGGAAGCAATGACGCCCAGGCAGGCCAGGTCCCAGCCTCCCAGCAGCTTGCAGCACTCACAGGGTGGTTCTGGGTTTTACATTCATGTTCCCCTCTTGCCACCACAAACTGCCCCAGCCCCACCACCACACATGGAAGAAAAGCCCAGAGCTGCTGTTTGCTGGGGCCTGTGTCAGAGAAAGCAGTCCCCTTTCTCCCACAGGTGTTTCACACTGAGCACCCAAGATCAGGACTCATCTCTGCTTAACATTTTTGACAAATGGGTTTTGCTCCTGCCTTGGGCCATCAGTGATGTCTCAGCCCCAGGTTGCTGTAGCACTGCTTCTCCATCAGCTCCTGCATACACAGACAGCGTGAAGCTTTCCTCTCGAGAAGAGTACTAGGAGGACAAGACACACTGACCCACTAAGCCTCAGCCCCTGCAACGAGCAAAAACTCAAAATCAGTTCAGAGGAGTCACCCAGACAGCACCACGCAGAGGCAGCTTAAGTACAATCTATATTATCTCTATATTTTTATTTGTCATCATATTTGCTCATTTCTGCAGAGTATAACGTCACAAAGACCAAAATAGAGAGAGCGGCTTGTCGCTGAGCTCACATCAGTTAAACACAATAGGTACAAAACTAGGTGACTCTGTCTTATTTATCATACATTTTTTTTTCAGTTGTTTATATACAAAGAACTACTCTATATGGAAAAATAATAAACAAATCCCATGGGTATGTTACATGGTAAACAAAAAGGAAGGAAGGAAGGAAGGAGAAGGGAAGCAGGTGAGGGAGAACAGCTCCAAGGGCCTACTCCTGGAACCAACACGTTTGTTGGGGCCCTGGGCTACCGCAAGCAGACCTGCAAGACCACGGATGCCTTGGTCTCCTTGGTCTCAAGCTCTGGGTCTTCTAAGATATTTGTTCCTCCAAGCCAGAGCAGCTTCAGAGCCAGTCCTTGCTCTGGCACTTACCTGTTGTGAGGGAGAGGAGGAAGCTCAGAGATGATTTTGTGTGGTGTTAAAAAAAATATATATATATATATATATATATATAAAAAAAAAATTATAACATGTGGCAGCTGGCTGTTGTTTGGGTGCTAGTTCTTCATCAGGCTTTTCCAAAGGCAGCTAGTGCAAAAGGGTTATACTTTAAACCACCACACACAGGAAGCTTCGAGAATACCCAGATCCTCTGCACAGCATATATATGCAGCATACATTTCAAAATAATTAAAAAAAAATGCTTTGCCAAGCCTGGATCATCTTCAAGCTCAATGGGGCAAGCCCAGAGATTTCAGATCTCAGCCACCCAATGCAACAAAGATTGGGGACAGTCACCAATTAAGTGACACTGGGACACCATCAAGGCCTGCAAATGCAAGGAAAGGGGAGGAAGGGATCATGTCCCATGCCTCACTTTCCTAAGAGAGAGGGGAAGTTTAACATAAATACCTCATGCTAAAGGACTATTAATCAAAGCCATGGAAGATGGAAGGAAAGCCCATTCAAATCTACAGCCCTGCTTTCCAGGCGGCTTATGGCATGAGGAAAAGGAGTTTTACACCAAGCCCACACAAAGCCTGGCAGACAGCGTTTGCATGTCCATTTAAGCAGCGACGGATTTAGGAAAAGCAGTAACTAACTGCCTGGCATCACAGGATGTGTGCAAATGGGGAAATCCAGCAGCAGAGAAGCTGCTGGATCCACTGATCCTATCTCCGGCTCAAGAGTCAGCACTGTTGCTCCCACCTGCTTCACCGTCCCCCCAGACACACGAGTACGGAAGGAGACACTGTCCTTAACCCTTCCCCTATCTTACCCTCACAGCAGGGAGCAAACCCACCTCTCTCCAAGCCCTTTTCCCCCTGCTCCTGACCACACGCTTCTGGCAGGGGTGCTGAGAAAATGAGGTGCTCTTCACTTACAGTTGCTTCTGAGAAAATGAATGAGCAAGCACACAGATTAGGATACAAGAGTAAAGGTAAACTCCAGGCAGTAAACCAGACCCCAGTTCTCCAAGCAGAGCAACAAGGGGCAATCTGGAAACATGCAGGTCTGCTGATGGCAGGGTACGCATCAAGCGGGAGAGCAATAGAGAAACTACAGCCGAGAACACAGCAGCTTACTCCAACCTCTCCATTTTGCTTCCTGCTTGGGGGTAGGGGCATGTGATCTGTGGCACTTGAGTGTGCTCCTCCCTCCTCCCCTAGAAAATTTTAAGCAAGCAAGAGGCATTTCCTGGTCCCTGGATAGATCTCCAGAGGGATCATTTTTATTTTGGCTCCACTAAATACCTAGGGGCCAATCCAAAATCCAACAAAAGCAAGGGGAAGCTGCTTTTCCCACTCCCATGGATGCTGGCTCTGCCCTTGATAGCACTGCAGCTGCTGCAGGGCCTGTGAAATGTGCAGCAGCAGCAGCAACTGCTGCCTGGGAAACTAAGAGGGACAATTTTAACCAGCCAGGTCATGTCAGGTTTCAAGTCTGCTCCAGTGTGGCCCGGAACAGCTATGGAGATAAAAAGCAAAGGAGGACTGTGCAACATCCCTTCCTGAATACTCCAGCCTAAGGGCAAAACTCATGCAGCACACAGGGGAAGTCAGTGATGACAAGCATGGGGAGAGCTACCTGTGAGAGACCAGGACCTGCTCTAGCAGCTACCTGGTGCAATCCACACCTTTAAGAGGGGCAGCTATGTTGATGGGGGACAGGAAACAAGAAGAAAAAATGTTTTAGTGTTTACATATCTTCCCTTCCCGAAGAGGGATGAAATGGCCAGAGCTCTACAAACTTCCACCACCTATCATGGCCAGTCCTCAGTCTTGTTAGCAGGAGACAGACGCTCCAGGGAGGCTTCTTGCTGCAGGAACGCAGGGGAGATGGGAAGCTTGGACACCTGGTGATTAGAAAACCCCGCCCTTGTGAGACAGTAATTCCACCCCTGCTGAGCTTCAAAAAGCATCAGCTTTGATGGGGAACAGGGGGGATGCATGGAGTGGAGGAACAGGAAGAAAGTCCTGTCCTTTTCCCTTGCTCACTCAAGTACAGGACTGCACAACCAGGTGCTTAGGAGGGTGGGGGCAGATGTTCCTTACTAAGCATTCAAGGCAATGGCTATAGAGAGACCAATCTCTGGTCTGGTCCTCAGGAACACTTATCGCTGCATCCTAATCCCATTTCCCAAGGATCACAGAGACGTTAGTACCGGGGAGCTGGGGGAGCAAACTGTGCCTACATCAACCATTCAGGAAGAGGAATACAAAGCAGTCGCATTGTCCAGTTGGGAAAAAAAAAAAAAAAACCAAAAACATTTTTGGCCACAACTCTGGGCTCTAGCCAGTCATGCTCCACACCAAGCTGGGCAGGTGTGGGAGGCCAGAGCCCCAAACCCTGGCGCTTTGCTTCAATTAATTCCAGTCGATTGCTGCTGTAAGGAATGGGCTTGAGAATGGAGTCCTGGCCATTCCCCCACCTCCGCACTGCTCATCGTGTCCATGCCCATAAAAGCTAATGGGAAGTGCCCACTTTTGCAATCTGCACTCTCTAGGAAGTGATATGACTTGCATGTTTCTGCTTCAATAAATTAAACAAAAAATAAACAACAACAAAAGAAGGAAAATGACAGCCTGCGCTGGCAGTTTCCCCTCCTAGAATTCATCATCGGAGCTCAGCAAGAGGGTCTTCTCATTGTCACGGGCACCCGAGCAGCTGTGGGAGCGCGAGATAACGTGACTGCCGTTGCGCCAGGGTGGACCATGCTCCAGCGTTGACTGCTGGGTGTACTGCTGGTAGGCTGGGGAGAAGTTGTGGATCGCATCTTGGACAATGTCGTGGGGGTTCATGGTCTCCTTGAGGCTGCTGGAGATGCTCTTCATGGGAGCACAGCGACCTGTTGGGGTAAGACGGGGAGGGACAAGTGAAGAATACTGCTGCCTTCCCCCTGCAAAAGTTACTTTACAGACTTCCTTACGCAGCTGCTGAGGAAATGCCACACAAATGGTGTCAAGTTTTACCAGCAGTGCTCCTAAATCCAGCCACTGCTAGCCAAGTGAATCCACCTCAGTACCAAATGGGGGACATGCCATGAGAATGGGACATACCCAGAGCGACAACCTCCACTACACACTACCTGTGCTGGCTTGGGTGTGCAATGAAGACAGTCAGGTAGGGAGGTGCTCCTGCAAAGGGTTTCAGAAGACAAAAACTAAGGAAATTCTAAAAATATAGGAGAAATGGCATTTGCCATTCCCACTCACTGGAAATTAGACTGATAGGCAGTATCGAAGTGCCCACAGGAAAGAGATCATAAGAGTGGAAAGCAGCGCAAAGGAGGGAAAGGAGGGGAACAGGCAGTACTAGAGGCAGAACCACTCCACAAGTGGAGGGTGTTACAGTGATACTGTGAAGGAAGCGTGAGTTGGAGATTGTCCCACCCAAGTGCTGAGGACAGAGGAAGGTTGTGTGTCCTTCTAGGAGCTGCCATTCCTCATGGCTTCTAGGTCCCATTTCCAGCGTGGGCTTCTGGCTCTGCTCAGTCCTGGGGAGGAGCTTCCCAAACGACCAAAGCATGCTGATCATCTGTGGCAATTATGAAAGTGAAGGGAGGCTGGGGTGAGAGAGCAAACGGGCTCCTTTGAGAGCCTGTGAAACTCTTTGGAGAGAGATTCACACAGTCCTGACAGAAATGCTCTAAAGATAGGTGTTATGCCACTACCCATGGGTCTGTTTTACACCTTATGATCCAGACAACCCTAAAGCAGCTGTGTGAGACAGTTGAGTTACAGACCTACAAGGAAGGGGGAAAAAGGGACAGAGCAGGCAGTAAGCAGGCTGGGACTCAGGACAGAACAGCATCCCAGTTAAAAACCAACAGAGACAAACACTCAGAGCATGCTGTACCTACCGTATGGCCCATATGATGGAACAGCTGCATCAGGGACCAGTGGCCAAAGCAAGGGAGATATAAAAAGGAGAGGAAAGAGAGACAGAGAAAGAGAGAGAGGGAGAGAGAGGAAATAACAAGAACTGAACAAGACCCACCACCAAAACATCCCCCACTGTACTGGCCAGCAGTTCACCCTTTCATCACCCACAGATCTCATCTTCCCCAGCTGCGGCCACTGTCCTTCCAAAACCTCTGGGGCTACATGAACACTGCCCAAGGACTGCTGTCTTCCCACACCTCAGCACAGACTCCCCCCAGCAGGAAGAAACCCCTTCATTTGGAGAACACTGAATGTACTTGCATAGACTGGGCACGAGAACCCCCTTTTTCCAGAGATAACATCCACCTCCCTCTTCCCCAGAATGAGACTTCTAGCAGCCCAGCCCTCACAAAGCCGTTACAGGAAGATCCTCCTCCTCCAAGCCAAACATATTGCCAAAGCACAGCCTCATCTTCCCGAGCCAGATTCAAAACAGAGCCTGTTTCAGGCCCTGTCCCTCCTGCCTCCAGTCTGTTGCACAATCTGGAGCAATGGAGTTCCCCTTTGGGGAGACAGGAAGAAGGACAAACCCACTCTACCAAAAGCATGCAACTTCTTGCAGCCCTCAGGTCTGCAACAAGCTGTCGTGGGTGGCATACTGGGGAACTGAAAAGGGAACAATGCAATTCAGGCACGGTTTCTGCCCTGCAGAGCCGTTGCACAATGAATCTGTTCAGACACCACGGAGGAGGGGATGTGATGTTTTCCAAGCATTCAGGTTGGGAGTCATATCAGTGTGTTGACTGCCAGAGGGACCAGTCTCCACCCAGTCTCGCTACCAAATAGACATGCCATACGCACTGGCATATTTCCTACCTTGGGCATCAAGTCTCTTGTCCACATACACCTTGTACGTGAAGGCATGGCGCAGGGCGATGGCTGCAAAGAACATCTCCACGCAAATGATGAAGTCCTGATACCCAGCAGCTACTGTGCCTTCACCCACAGACACATTGGCAGAGTGGATTTTGGGGATGGCACCACACTTTTCCAARATGGCCAACAGCATCCCTAAACAAAGCAACAAGCTCATGTAAATATGCAGAAAACATGAACGCATACTAACAGTAAGGAATGGAAATAGCTGTCTGCGCTGTATGTCCTAGACGCAAACCCATTTAACGCAGGAGCTACAAACAGAGTGGGCTAGATACTCCCATCTATGCTCACCTGTACAACAGAGAAAGGAGGAATAAATGAGACAAATATGTTTAAGCAAAGAATGTTCAAACACTGACCCTCTTCTAGTCTCAACTGATGCATAATCTGTGGAACTAGCTGCTGCAGGACTTGATTAAGTCCAAAAGGGTAAGAAGCAGTCAGATATTTCTGCGAGCACTTCTGCGACCTCAGCCCTTTCACTAGCTAGAGCAAAAACTGAAGTAACGGAGCTTATCATTTAAGCATAAAGTGTTTTTGACACACCATTGCAAGAAAGATGTTTCTCCCTGTCCATAGCCAGGTGGCTGAAGAATTCCAGAGAAGGCAGAAAGCATGTGACCAGATGGCTCAAGATGATAAACTAGACAGCTTATTAGTTTGTCCGTAGACAGGGAGGATGGGCCATACTCCAACAGCCTAAATTCCACCTAAGTTGCTACTCAATTAGTCTTTGAAGTGCAACTCAGTAAACCTAAGTAGGGCATTGAACAGGGAAATGCTTAGAGCCAATTACTAACAAGCACTAAGCTTAGATGGAATTTCAGCTTTCTGAATGTGCCTCTGCATCATGTGTACATATTCTAAATGTCCTTCCGCTCGGTGGTGGTTCTGTGGCAGCACACGCTGCATTCAGCCAGCTTGCTGCTTCACATGAATCACAGACATACCATTAGAATTTTATTTATAGAGCACCAAAAAAAAAAGTACTAAAAATTTTTAGATGTGCCACTTTAATCAATAAAATGGCAGCATGCAGATAAAATGTTGGCAGCTTGTGCTTTATGATTGTTCCAGGAATGCAAAGGACTCTTCATCCAAACAGCTGATTTTGCCAGGCAGATATGCGTGTGCACATGCACACACACACACACAGGGATAGTGAGGATTCAGTAGCATAGAAACAAAGATGAAAACGAGCAAAACACGTTTCCCAGAGAAAAGCAATGAAAGACTATAAAACAAATATTATTATAATAATACAGAAAGACATTCAACATCTGCTTTATCAAGTCTAGTGTCCGAGCCCCTGCAGAGAGCTCTCTGTGCCTACCAAGGGAAGGCAAAAGCAGCTCACCTTGCCAGAAGGACAGGAAGATGACAGACTTCACCATGAAGAACTTGAGGACTGGGCTATAGGGACTGAGCAGCTCACGTGTGGCGAAGTAGAAAAGGAAGAGGGCATAGAGTGCCAGGCTGACAGAGATGTTGTAGATGATCGTCACGTAGAGGTAGCCACTGGTTACACTGAAAAGAGAAAAGATATACGAATGCCTGAAATTTCAGCATCATCTTTTCCCCTTGCCGCTGTCACTGGGGAGTTCTAAGACTCCGTTTCCTTCCTGCCTCCCTGTCCCCTTCCCTCCCCCAAACTGAGATAGACAAAACCTGAAACCAACAGGCTGACCCCTGCCCTCTTTTCTCACATGCATATTCAGCCCGTGTTGTCCCCGTCTCTTCCCATGGCCCAGCGCACACACGGACCATAAGCACAGCTGGGCAGAGAAGGGGCAGCCAAGGCTTGCGTGCTAGACAAACAAACTTACTCAAAGTCACCATCCTGGTACTTGCCAAAGGCCTGAAGGATGACTGTGCTGATTGCCATGAGGGGCTTCACCACACAGAACTGCAGGGTAGCCTACAGGAATGAGAGAGGAGGAATGAGAAGGCAGGAGGTGCAAGAGGCGAAGTTCCCAAGCCAGCACCACAATGGAGCGTCCACTGGGACAACTCAGCAAGGCAACACAATCCAGCCCCAGCAAGGACTCTGACCCCACCACTTGCTAATCAGTTGTGCTTGAGGACTGCAACACTGAAAAGGAGATAAAGGAGATTCAGAAGAAGTACATGTGCTATCTACTTGTCCAGAATGGGAAGAAAAACCTCTCTGTAGGTTGCTCCTAGAAGCTGCTCAGCTGCTCTCTTCCAGAGCTGTTTTTCATAGGCTGTGCTGCAGCACATTTACGCACGGTAACAGCATGAAAAACAAAAAATCCCACACTGTCTATGGTACGGACACAGCAAGTTCATCAAAGAGATGCTGGGGCAGGGAAGCAAACTCCAATCCGTAGTTGCCATAAAGCTAGGCAAGAAGGTCCCCTGGATAGGAGGGGAACCCAGCTCTCTGAGGAGGAACTTTTGACGACTGCCACCATATTAAGGCATTTTGTATACACAGCGATGTGTGTTGCCAGACAGAAGTTAAGAGCTATTCTGTTGTCACCCACACGACCTTTACTGAATCTCCCCCCAAAGGCTCCGTGGCACTTAGGATCAGCTCTATCCATTCTGCCAGTATAAATCACTGCTGCTATTGGGACAACTCCTCTCTCAAAGCCACCCCATTCTTCATCTTTCTGGAGACGTTGAACTTCAAGGTCCTAAGAGAGTGGAGGGTTGTGACCCTAAAAATGTCACCCGTGTCTCCCTGAAGGAGGCTGGAAGAGCCTAGGCAGGTGCTGACCTGCACACATGTGGGGAGGGCTGTGTATGGAAAGAAGGCAAAACCAAACAGGAATGATTGCTTTGGATACGATGCAATTTGTTAGTGGTCATAAGACTTCAAGGAGATTAAAAACCCCAGCACATGCCAGCTAGTGAGTCACTGTAAATATGTGAACTGGAAAAGGTCAAGCTAATTGGTAAACAACTCCATCCTCTGAGCTTCCCCTCCTTCCAATCTGGGGATGTTTTAACCATTTCCCTGCAATCCAAACCACTACGTCCTATTTTTAGTTGCTTCCCTAGAAGATGCTACAGCATACAGGAAGCACATGGATGGTGTGTGACCCATCCATGAGGGTCACCAGACACAGACCCAGCAAAGAATCTTGATCAGGACATCTTTAAGGAAACAAGCTGTCCAGATTTTACCAGCACACCACCCAACTGCTGGAGGGCCACAGGCAACACAGACAGACTGACTGACCCACAGCAGGCACCTGGCTGAGAACAGCTTGGGGTGGGGGTGAAGATGGAAAGAAGGAATGGTTATAACACGCAGATTCCTTCAGGATGAAAGAGGCTGGAAAGAGCAGAAAATGGTGGTGGTGGGAGGCAACAGGAGTGCTGGAGATGCTGAGAGCAGGGATAAAATGGGCAAGGTGCTCCTTCCAGCACATTCCTCTTCCTGATCACCACGACGGTGGATACTGCACAGATCAGCACTGAGATCTGCTCTGTTGCCCTTTTGCACCAACCTACACAGGAATTTGCCTTGAAAGGTCTTCCTTGGCAATCCTGGAAGTCTAGAAGTACTAGAAAGTGAGTCTTGGTGCCGAAGATTTCTCACCAAGGCAACATTTAAGCTTGAGCCAAGAAGGATGGAAGTACTTAAACATCCCTTTGCAAGACACCTCCCTCACAGCCTCCACAGCAGAGTTACCAGTTTGCAAAGGGCAGGCCTGACTAGAAGAATTGCTGACGGATAGCAGCAAAGCAAAAGCAAAATATCCACCTAAGCCTGAGTTACCAAGTGAGCTGAGGATTTGTGGAAGCAGGCAGAATCTGCCACCCGCTAAGAGTGCTTCTAGTCTTCATTGTTGTGAAAAAACTTTCCAAACACAGCCAGGTGCAACCCGTGTGGAGATAACTGCCAGAGGCTGTGGGACATGAGAAAGAAGAGGTCTAAGGGAAATTATTTCTCCAGCACTCATTCACCTTGATGGGTGTTATGTTTGCTTATGACATATTTAAAAGGTAAAAGTTAACATTAGGAGCAAAAAGAATAGATAATACATTAAATCAAACACGGGGTGTACAAATGAAGCCCAAAAGAAACAGGTGAAGCAGCAGACTGGGAGCAGCTTAGAAAATAAAGTATCAGGGAAGAAAACAGGAAAGCCATGAGGAAAGAATATGCAGAACAAAGAAAAGAAAGACGTGGTCCTTTGAAAAAGGCCAATTGTGCTGCAGAGATTAACACTATGGATATTACTATGAGGCTGCATTGTACCTTTGATGTTCTTGCATATTGCTAAAACACAGAAGATGGGGCATGATGTGGAGGAGAAGCCAGGGCAGATATCTAGACACAGTGACTGGAATTACAGTGACCTGAGCCCTTTCAAAGAACCAGACCTGCTTCACGCTGTCTCCAGAGAAACCTCATGTGTTCATTTCAGCAAGTGAGCAAAGCCTTGAAACTAACCTGCTGTTTCATGGCAGCCAGAGGTGACTGACCTGGGATGAGCAGACAGGGCTGTATCGAGGTTTAGATCTCCCCCATTCCCTCCCCCTCAACATACCCAATTCAGCACAGACAGACACACATGGTGAGCAATACTCGGTTCCTCCTACAAAGCGTTGTGTCACGCTTAACCTCCACCCCCTCCTCAACTCCAAACCACAACAGCAGCACTGGGAATTCAGGAGGCTGTTACACAACTGTGGGGTGTCTGCAACACAACACAGCCATCAATTTCTTAAAGTTTGGACCTCTGCAATCCAGAAAGGGAAGAGGAAATCAGAATTTCTTCCCAGGGCTAGCATCAGATCCAGGAGATAAATTGGGTCTTCTGCTAAGGCCTTCCTGATGCGGGGTTGAGCAGAAAATGTTAAGATCATTCAAAACAAACCAACCAACCAACCCTGAAACACCCCCTCTTCTCAGCAGTCTGCAGGCCTCTCAAAACAGTATTATAAACCCCCTCAAAAGGAGTGCTCATCTCAGAAGTTCAGCAGCAAAAGGCACCATTGCCACCCACCCACACTTCATTCATTTCTAGACGATGGCACAGCTCCTCCAGCCCATACCTGTTTGCAGAACCTCAGGAATCCAATCGAATAGGTCTTTCCCCACAGGCAGCAAGTCCCATATACACAGCTGGACCTGAAAGAGCCAACACAAGATGACAGGGTTCAGAAGCAAGATTTGGGCTAGAGTGCAAGATTCCTACCCTCTTTGTCTACCTCTCTGTAGCAAAATTGCAGGACTGGTGCTTTCTCCAACCATGATTACAGTTATAACCATTCCCCCTTTCAGAGATGTGTTTAAAACAACATCCTGACTCCACACTCCAATCTTTTTTTTTTTTTTTTAAACTGAGTAGCATGGGGAGGAACACAGATCCTACAGGAAGCACACACAACCAACTAAAGACAGAAAAGAATTAAAGGAGGAGAAGGGAATAAGAAAAGAAACAAAGGAGTAGGCAGGTGTCCAGAAAAGCTGTGAATCAGTCCAGCTTGCCTAAGAGGATGTGATCAGCCTGATCTGTCTCAGAGCAGGGTACTGGTAAATCATCACCATCCATGCTGCCCAGTCCCAGCAGACATTTGCCACCTGACACAGTTTTTCAGGGCAGGGATAGAGGCATGGTAGATAGGCACAGCAGGAGGAGAGCGTCATGCTGTAAGCACAATAAATACTCACTCAATTGGTTTCCCTCTGATCTCAGACATGATGGAGCTCTCCCCTCCCAAGTACTCATAGCAGAGACTGAGAAAGTTGTAGATTACGAAGGCTGCAAAGACATCAGAGTAAAATGACAACCAACTTCAAAACAGGTGCAAGGACCAAAAGTACAGGCAACAGACCAAACACTAGCAGGGACTGCTTATGCAGCATCTTTCCCTTCAAAGCACTCCAGATTATTTTCACTGCATTTATTATCGTACCTCAGCACTCACAAGACTATCTGAACTGGAGTTTGGCCAAGGTCCCAGGCCAGTTCCATGACTCATGCCAAAAGGGTCACAGGACCATTTAAAACTGTGGTCAGTCTCYGTTTTACTTGGCACCTGTAAGATGCCATTCTTTACAGAGTTCCTGTGCATTATTCCAGGATGTTACACTGGTACTAAATAATTTGGAAAAGTTATCTCTGATACATCAACCGTATCTTATCTCCTGTATTTAACCTTTTAGGTGATGAACACAGTTTCTCTCTCCAAGGTAAGCAGACTATAGACTTATTAAGAGTTGGAGAAACAGAGGGTTTTTACCAATCAGTGAAACTCTGTTTTCATGTCTGGTGGAGAATTTTGAAAAACAGGCTCTGTGCTTCATTTCCTCAGAAAGCTGAAATTTCTTGCATACTGAACAGCCTTCTCCTTGGGCCACCTCTTTTCTGCCTTCCCCAGCAACCTGGTACAGATGAGGAAGAGCCTTCTCAGACTGACCGCTAATACTCTGCCCCATTTCAATTCTCTTCAAGGCTCAGTTTTGCTGACACACATAAACTGAGGTGAAGACACTGTGAGGAGGGCTCTCATCATAACTACAGACATGTTTCCTTTTCATGGGATCCAAACCCACTTAATTGTGGATGGAGTAAGCCTGTACATGCCCTGTCTGCCACTCTCTTGACTTCTTATAATCGCTGTTGGACCCTCATAGAGTTGGGAGATTTTTAGGGCAAGGAGTGTACTCCTAAGTTTGCCACGTACAGCCTTGGGGCAAAATGACAGACCAGGTGACCCTTCTTTCAACATTATTTTCTATGATAGTCTGTACCTGGACAGTCCCTGGAATGCCAACACCCAAATCCTAGTTTTGGACCCCATCATTGACATAATACAAAGAGAAAATAACTTGGGATGGAAATAGAAGTCCCGAGGAACTTTGAAATAAGAACAAAAGCCTAATAATGTACAGTGCTGAGAAGCTGACCTCACCAAGAAGACAGTTATTAGACCTGAGGTCAATTTTCCCACATGGATGAACTTCCAAAGTCAGAGGTAGACATCAACTCTAATTCTTCTACAAGCATCCAACCTGTGCCCTGGAAAAGAGGTACTCAATGCTCCCCAAAATGCTCATAGTCTCAAAACATTACATTTATGGCTTGTAGACGTGCCTAGCTGGCAAGAACGCTACAGCACATAAAAGCCAGTGGTGTACCTGCTTCTATGTATGTAATTGGGATATTGTTATTCCATCTGTAATCCTTGCTATTGAACAAAGTTAGGTATGCTCACACAGCAATGATTTTGCAAAAGCCTTAATTAGGAGAGAAAACACCAACCATGGAAAACTTATTTAAATAACTGTGGTAACGCCTTTTGCCTGCAATTTTCCTGCAACTTAGCTGACAGCTCCTAGCTGAGCTTTTCCTATTGTCCTCCAGTGACCCCTGCCCTCTGATGTGGTCATTACAATACCAGCTGCCCATTCCACAAGCACTAGGGAAGAGATGACATCAGAGGAAGAAAACAAAACAAAAAAAAAAGGGGGAGGAGGAAATATCTGCCCCTCCATCCCCAAAAGAAATGAGTGCTAACTATCAAAGCTCACCACACCAGCGAAAGTCTTCTCCCGTTCCTGATCCACATTCATCAGATGGTGCTCATGACATCAACATAACAAAAAACCAAAAATCCACTCGTGTCAGTGTTACTGACACTCACGTTTGTACAGAAGCAGAAGTCACATGAAGAGCAACAGCAAAATATGCTCATCCTAATGCACACTATGAAATGCAGTCCATAAATGGCCCAAGACAGCTTTCAAAATTTATTAACAGGGTCTTCTCCCCCTCTTCCCTAATAGAGCTCCCCCCATTTTGCAACCTAATACCTTCCCAAAAATGAAATTATAAGGTGGATGGCAAGGGAAGGCAGGGAACAAAAAGGCTGTTTCAAAGTGGTCCCCAGAAAAAGCGAGGGAGAGAACCTGCTGACCAAAGGTGCTTTCACCTCCACCTGTAGTCTTTTCGCACAGCCCAATGTGCCGAGGTGAACTCCGGAGCATGGGCTGCCTCCTGAGCAGAGGCTCGGATGTTTGCAAACTCCCCAAGCAAGCGAGGCAGAGGGATACTGGCTGTTGCTAGGAGAGGAGTTTCACAAAGCAGCAGGCTTCCTGCTAGACCTACACACGCGCGCAGGGCGGGGAAGGAGGGAADAAAAAAAAAACCCAGGCCCAAAGAAAGATGCCTTCTGAATCACGTGCACGTGTTTGCCATCTGCTGCTGCATCTCAGAGCATTGTCATGGATGTGAAGGAGGGCCTGCTGGGTCCCTTCAGCTGATTAACTTGTTCACATGGCCAGGGGCACCTCTCTGCAATGCAGATCTCACCAAAACAATGGCACCAGCGAGTTATGATTTAATGAGGGTATGGCAATAAACTGTCCTCAAAAACACACTGCTAGAGCGCAGTTTCTCCTGCTGGATGGCTAGAAGGCTCCTTTCTGGATGAGATCAGGAGGGAAGTTTAGATAGCATTTATTGGAGAGTAACTGTTTCCCCTCACATAAAATGCTAGTGGTATCATCTGCAGCAGATAACCAAAAATGAAGCAATCTGCAACTCATCCTGAACATGGCACCCTGTCTCCTGCAGGACTCCAAAGCACTTTACACCTCACCAACACATGGTGGCTGTGCTACCCTGTGTGATGACACAAGTGGCCACAGGATGGGACCAGAAGAATACGTCACTAACAAACTGCGCCAGGAAAACAGGACAAAGCAAGCATCTGGCTGCTAAGTAAGTGCTGTTCTAAGAACCAGGAGCTAACTGGTATCTCGCTTTAAACACCCAGCTAGAATCGGATTTTTGGCTTTACACCTTCCTGAAGCAAAGGACCCAAGAAAATCATAAACTTTGTCTCTACAGAACATTGGAGGGAAGGCTCAACACATCTTGTCATGCTCAGAGACCAGCAAGGGAGAAGGTCAGGTTAGACGGGCCTTTGAGCAACCTGATCTAGCGAAAGATGTCCCAGACCAAGGCAGGGGCGTCGCACTAGATGATCTTTAAAGGTCCTTCCCAACCCAAACCATCCTATGACTCTATGATTTTCAGTCACCAAGCAAGCCATGGTCGTCCAGTGAGGCACACCATAAAACTTTGTCTCAGTAGGTGACAGTGATGCCTTCTCCATGTTCCCAACCAGAAGCAAAAGTTCTCTCAGGGCAGAGACTTCCCACCTCCCCCATTTTCTGTCTGACCCCTCCTTACCTTCATAGCAGTCCCGCACTGTGCCAAAGTAAACGTAGTACTGGTCATTGGTGAAGAACAGGAGACTGAGCCATGAGTCAAAGGCATAAATGGGCACAATGAAGAGGATCCGAACAATGTAGCGCTGTTCATTTGGGCAGCTATAGCAGCGAAGATGCATGTAGATCTGAGAGGACGGAGAGGGGAGACCAGGATCAGCGGTATATGGAGTAGAGAGGAGAAAGTAGAACTGGAGAGTCAATGGGGCCAGGAAAAACAAACTCAGTAAATCACCTCTTGATTGCCTCCAGCAGCCTCAAGGTGATGAACATTTTAAAAAAAAAAAAAAAAAAAATCACTGTTATCATATGGCATTGATATAGCATCCCTTAGTTTGCAGAGAGGGGGAAGGAGGAGGAAAAGGAAGAGTAGGTATTTCTAATCTAGTTTCTTATAGGGAATTAATTTACTGTTATTATCATCACCTTGCCCATATTCTTTTATTCATTCCTTTTCTTCCAATTATCAGTCCTATGTTCCTGCTATCCTGTTTTAAGTACCTAAGATTCACAACACTGCAGGCTGCTTTTCTCTGAAGAGGGAAGGTGCATGCACTTAAGCATGTGCTCATTGTAAACACTCTCACTCTCTTGGCAGTTTTGGATGCTTTCGAGACTTTCACCTGAAACAACCTGAGACAGCACTGCCAAGAGCTGATAAGTCACAGCCCATCTGCTCAAAAAGTGCCACTCTGCACATTGGTGACAGGACAGCCACGAAGTGTCAGCCATCAAGCGAGCACTGAGCTCATGCACCGTGCTCAAAGGAACCACGTAGCCACACCACTTGTTTTGTCCAACTGCACACATGCCAATCCCTCTAAGTCACTGGCTGGGGGGGAGCGCAACATCCCCACCCTACCCGCTCCCACTGCTCACAGTTTGTTAGCCATCATYAAATCCCACACCTAAGACGCTTTTGCACAGAATACCCACCTCCTGGAAAAGCTATTGACCACAAGCATACCCTGAAGATGAGCACTACTCCTGTAATGGCCTAATAACATGGCCAGAGCTTCGGCGCGAGTTGCGGGTACACTCTGTCGGCCACAGAGTCAGCAGAGGGCAAGTTCTCCAGAGGCAAGGCCTCCGTACGGCAACCCTCATCAGGCTGCTGCCTCAACTGCTGGAATTAATAACAGCTAGTTTATTACATATGTTCCTCACAACTGACAGATCTTGCTGCCTGAAGAGGCACAAGCATTTGTCTGAAGGTTCACCCTGCATTTGGGGGTGCTGTGAGGATTCTCCAGGGTCTAATGAAGCATACATTGATGATCTCACCTTTCCCTCATAAGGGAGAGGGGGTTGTCTCTCCCCAGCTGTCTGTTGCTCAACTCTCCCTGCCTCTTGGCCAGATCTGGTCAAAATGGACTGAAGGGCTCAAAATAGTTCTGTTTCCTCTCCCTAACCCATGAGGAGCTCACAAAAGCCTCATTTCCTGAGGAGAACAGGTTGAAAATAAAGTAATAAACCTTAGGGATATTCTTCCTTGTGACAATCCCAGTGACACACCTCATTCAGCACAGGGACAGCTGACACTGGAGTTCAGATGACTCCAAGCTTTGCCCTTGGGATGTCACAAGAGTCCTGCGATTGTGCGCCTACGAGAGCACAGGAACTGCTGCCTTGTAACAGGACAACAGCACGTTTCAATCAACAGTGTCTCTCCGGCACTGACCTCCATTGGTTTCTTCGGAGAAGGGCATTAATGCCTAACTGTGCAATGCTATACTGCAGAGGAAAGATTTCTTCCTACCCTCAGCAGGCAATCAATTTGACAGGAGGATCCATGGCACTTGTAATTGTTACCCAAGCTGGTGAAACTGCAGGTGTTACTCTTATTCATCAGTGACTAATCCATTTCTGAACTTCACTAGCCCCTGTACTCCATCAATAAGCTGTAGTTTTCTAGATCCTAGTCATCACTCTGGAATCTACGGACCAACAGGTACAAAACACAGGTTGATAAATAACAGGGCTTGCATTTCCCCACTGTGTTCTTCAGTTCACATGACAACCGCATGAAAGAGAGGTACGGAACAGGATGCAGGGTTTGACTTGTTCTGGCTTCCAGGACACCTGCCCCAGAAAGAGGGGAGGGGAGAAAAATTAAAATAAAACATTTCCTGCTACTCCTTTCCGCAGCAGAGTTCAGCCTGTGGAATCCACTGGCACAGGAGATCAAAGGAGGTATGTAAAACAACAGATGACCACGATCATTTAGCTAACAGCTGACACAATAACAAAATGGCTAGATTCAGCTACAAGTCCTGTGAAAGGATGGCTTGAGATAACACACCTTTCTCCAAACACTCAAGAGATGGCCAATGTTTTACACCTGCTAGTTTTAAAGAGTTTGCTTCCTCTCCGTTCACACTACAGAAACAGTCTGAACCTGAAAAAGGCCTTCATATAAAAGTTGCCACCTTGATCAGCACAGATAACATATTGGACCCCAAGGAAGAGGTCCTGGTACCCCTCCAGCGTCTGCAAACCTCCATCACACAGCTGTATTTGGCAGAGATGCCAGGGGATCATACGTGTTCCTCCCTGTGGGGAAAAGAAAAGGATGAGAAGTATGAGTGACAGGCTTTTACCTGATGGCAGGTGATGAGCAAAGCTGTCCATACAAAGAAACCTGAGATGGCCTGAGCAGCGGTGGTCATGAGGAATATCGGCTGCTCCACAGCCGTGGGGCTGCCATCCTCCGGCATCCAGGAGAAGTTGGGAGCCACAGCTGGAGTGGTGGCAGTTGACCCCAATCTGGGGGCTGCAGTGACGTCAGTCATCACTATCATGGTGCCTTTTGGTGTGAGGTTCCAGTTGGGATTGCTGAAGAGCCACCCACGAGCCAAGACCTGTCAAGGAGGAGAACGAAAAAGCAATTGAACCCAGCTGAAAGGACTCAGGAGCATAACAATAACAGTACTTTGCATCTCTCACATGCCTTTCACCAGGCTGCTCACATGCTTTATGAACAGGACCTGGATAAGTCTGCCACTGCCACCCCTCGTGATACGACGAATCATGTGGTACTCAGGAACCTCTCTACCACTCACAACACAGCCTCCCCAAGATCATGAAACACTGCCACTGCCATTGTCACCACTCTTCTACAATAAAAATATTTAAGAACAAGATGAATACAGCATTCACCTGAGATCAGAAGGAAGTATCTAAATCATCCATGCTGGAAGACTACGGGCACACCTAAGTTAGCAGCTCTACTTTCCACAAAAGCACTGGCTATTCTGCTGTGTCCTAGTCTTATAGTTAGTCTGCCAGAGTCTTAGTCTTTATGGTTTCATCTGGAAGGCAGCAGAACAAGCAGCAGCAGGCAACAAGAACATGCACCACAAAGCGTCACTATGCAGCAAGGGGGAAAGAAGACCATCCTTATTCCTCCAGCGAGCAATCCCCACCTCTCCTACTGCCATTCTGAAAACCACACTCAGCCCAAAGCACCTTCATTGGAAGGATATGCACTGAAAGCTTTCCTCGCTAGAAAGAAGAGCATGAAAGTGATGCTTTTACCAAACATTGTATGGCATGGTACACTTAGCCAGCCTGTCATTAATTCTACTAATTTAGCATTGTTTTCTACATGACATGAATTTAACCTGATTGCCTTTTAAAAGCCAGCTGACCCATGAAAACACACCCAGAACACAAGGATATGCAAGATTTCAAAGCAGCACGACCCTTGGTCATTTCCTGGATGAAAAGCTATTTGCTTTCAATGGAACAAATTCTTGAAAGTCTGAGATCTAAAGCAGCTATTATTTTCAATTTGGTTGTAAGCAGGCTCTAATGTGACCTCTGGATTGGAGGAAGATAATCCACTTAAACCAAGATCACARGCAGGCAGCCACTGGTTCTATCCACTAGAAGAGCTGCTTCTGATGCGGTTGTAGTAAAGACATGGTTATCAAGGGGAACAGCATAATATTGCCTCCTTCTGATAACCTCCTAATAGTTTTCAGGATACCCTTTCTGTAGCTCTTATGCAGGCCTTTAAGATCAGCAGATGGAAAGGGCTTTAGAAAGGCCAACGATCCATCGCCACAGTTTACAGCTGCAGCAGGGAAGGACACGTCTGCCATTTACTGTCAGGTCACAGCAGAACACGAAAGAGAACATACATCCACAGATGAARTGCCCCAGCCTTGCTTCACCTGAAGACACAGCACAAATCTGGGAACAGGTACCCAGTAAAAGCAGAGGGCCAGGAGCAAATCACTTCCACATGCACACTAAGGTGTGCAAATGGCCCCTCCAGCACATGCTTTTCCAAACCACACACTTGCACCAGCAGTGCACGGCACTCTGATGTTACTTACGCCACGTTCCACCTCATTTCTGCTTTCTTCCACAGGGGAAGAGAACAAATACAAATCCTGGGAAATATCCAGATTTGTTTAAGCAGATATTATCTTACTATAGAGGGAGCTGCACAACTGTTATGGTTTAATTTACAAAATAATCATCAAACTTGGCTTTTCCTTGTTCTTTCCAGTCATTCTTTTTCCAAAATATCCCTGCTCTGAGTTACAGCCTTCCATAACTGCACATACTGAAGGGTAATTCCTTTCCAGTCCTGATCAGTACAGGAAATATGACTGTTAAGTTTTGAGTTTCAAAGCATACACACACATATTACATTATCTACACTATATCTAAAAATTTGGAGAGGTGAAGGCTGGATGGAGATGTCACAAGGTAGGAAGGTTTTTATTGCTTTGAGAAGAGATTTCTACCCAAGTGACTTCTGAAGCAACTGAACACTGACAGTGCTGAGAGTGCTTCCACTAAGCTCACAAAGGGCACATCTAAAATGAAATCAGAGCAGATGCACCTGTGGTTAACCTAGCTCTAAATAAAGTCCAGCCAGCTGAGATCCTGCACATCCCAGTGCACTTTGGGAGCTATGCAAGAGAGGAAGCTGCTAAGCCTTTCCTAAAGTTCACGGGGGAGAGGATCTCTACTGCAGACCACCAGTGGCAGGAGGGACAGGACCTGGAGCTCTACGCTCCAGCTAATCAAACCACACCGACAGCACAGACCCAAATGCAGTGCTGGTAACATCAGCAGAACTGAAGATCTGAAAGGGAATTCCTCTGCTTCTTTTAAAAGAAGCTGAAACAGCAAAAAGTGATCAACAAGCATTTTGACGTGACAAGGGTTACGTATTCAGAAGCAAGGACACTTACAAGTTCAAGTTGTACATGTAACCTTAACACTGCCCCCTTGTGATTATACATCAACTGTCATTAATTACATGATTATGCATCATTCTTCACCTAACACCCTTTAATTCACACAGTCATTGAAACTAATTAACTCTTTCCAGCACTGTGTTCTGAAAGAAAATATACAAACTTTCTTAATCAGGGCTCCACTTCTCCTACCCCAAACCCCAATCCACCTCACCCATGAGCACCCCCCTGTTCCTCAGGGTTGCCCCTAAGGACAACTTTTTAATCGCTTGATACTTTTTATTGGTTGTAAGCATCAGCTTGTAGTTCATTCTCCTTGCTAGTGAAACACAAAGGAACACTGTATTCCCAAATCTGCAAAATTAACATATACCTTCCAAATTATCCCTTCTAATCTCCTAAAGTCCCATACACCACTGCTACAGTGACAGGTATAAGCGGTGCACAAAGCTATTATGAAAGACTACTGTATGCAAGAAGCTGAAGCTGTAAGAGCAATTCTGTACTATATTTAAGAAATAGATAATAGCACAGATGATTGGAGCCGTAACCAGGTGAGTAGATTTCAGCTCATTCACTACCACCAGCTCAGAGTCTGCTAGCTCCTCTTTTGCCTTGTTAAAAAGAGCATCATGAGGGCAGGCTATGGCAACTCTCTTAATAGGCCTTGTTTCCGAGATGCCTCTTCCCCACCGCGCAACAGGACACAAGCCCAGCACATCATTAGAACAGGCTTCCAGCAAAGGTGGTGCCTGGGAGCACGTCGCAGCAAACACGCTGCCTTGACAAGCTACAGATCAAGCATCCTGGTGTAAGCAGCTTCCCTCTTACCCGACACAGTGAATGTGTTTTGATACTTGTTTCCTGGACACGTACCTTCATCACAGCCCATGTCAGTGCCACAACACGTACCTTCCTGCTTCCTCTCACGCCCGGGGAAAAAAAGTCCTTTCCAACACCACAAAGCTATTTCATATTCACCTCAGTTTTCTCCATTCTCCCACTTTGCTACTCCAGCTGTGCAACAACCTGACAACGGTTAGGCTACTGGCTGTGATCTCTTTTCTGTGTACTCCTCCCAGCTGGCTATATTTCTCTGTTGTTTCTTGCGCATTTTAAGCTCCTTGGGACAACCATCTTTTTGTTCTCTGCCTGTACAGTTCCCAGCACTGCAAGGTACCAAACCATGAGGAAGGCACTTGACATTACCATATGGCAAATTAGGGGCATTTAGAAACCTGAATTACCAATGCAATACAAACCAAACCAATCTAATGCGTAATAAATTTTTAAGAGTTCCTTACTCTTCTGCCATATCCCGTTTTCTCTGCCCATCTCTTTCACCTCCACCTCATTGCTTCCATTTCAAGGGAGAGTAAAGTTACTTGCACACTTATTCTCCCTCTCTGGAGAGCTCTCCTAAATATATCAAAGGAAAACATTTCAACACTTCTAAATTTCACTCTTCAAGCTTTCCCCATCTCCAACTGACTACCTTGCTCCCCCCGGAGGTAACCTGCAATATAGCACATCCCAAACAGGACCAGGAGAACAGATAGCCAGGAAAAGCACCAAACTTTGGAAATTGGAAACATGCACACAGAAAAGTATAACTGGGTAAACACACAGGGCTTTCAGACATGGGCCGAGGTGTACTTCAGGATGGCTGCAGGAACCTCGGATCAGCTGGTACGATTCCTGTATGTGGGTTACATGAGCTTCGGGCAGTGCTTAGGTCTGTGTGAGGTCTATACCTAACAATCCCAAACGTGGAAGGCAGAGATGATACCCCCATCCCCAATGAGCTGTTAGGTGTTCCTGCCTAGATGCCATTACAAGTTATGCACATTAGAGCAAGACAGGACCTTGTCCTGCTAGGGCATTAGCTTAAACACCAACCGAGTACCGGCTTAAACTTACCTAACAGATCTTCTGAAAGCACTTTAGGAGTATTAGGGTCTGCTCTCAATGCAAGGAGGAGAAAAGAAAATAAAGCAAAGCATGTTTATATCAAGATAACTATCCTGATAAAAACCTAGAGATGCGAAACACTGTTCCTGAGATTCTTGACAGGGAAGGGGCTCCAACCTGCATGGAGACCAGTTCTGTTAGAGACACCACACCGGTGTAAAGTTAGCGGGGATGTGTCCACAGGGCCTGCATCCACAGAAAAACAGCAATGCAGTGATTCTTGATCAGGAGCAGATTGCCATTCCCGTATCTTTTGGAAACAGAGGCCTTCTGTCTCTTAACATTAACATGGCAGCTTCTTCCACCAAAAATAAACTCAGAACAGTAAACAGAAGGGATGTGGCACAAGTGAAAACAAAAAAACTTCGGTTTTGGCTTGCGTAAAGGCATGGAAAATGTTACCACCGAGGAGGAGCTATTTCTACATAAAGATAAACAAACATAAATACATAAAAGCCACTTCTGACAGAACAAAAGCGGTGTAAGAGGAGGGAAGAAACATTCAAGCTTGGTCCTTCAGTTCCTAGGGGTACTTCTGAACACGTATTCAATCACAGAGTCTAGAAAAGGAGGAGCGGGCTGTCTGCTCTGAGCAAGACCCGCTCCGTTGTGCTGCTGGCAACAGCGCGCTCGCTTTGCCCTGATGTCAGTAGGAAAAGAACCCCAAACGACATGACTCTGAAGCTGTTCTCTGCCATCTGCAAACACAATCTGTCATTTTAAAATAGATCATCTCCTCCCAGGCTAAAAGTATTTAATTTCTAAACTGCTGAGAGAGCAGAGAATGATACACAAAGTTATCCCATGAAAGAGTCTTAACAGCTAARCCTCCTTCTGCTGTACAAGATATGAGCCAACAAAACATGCACAACCTGGCTGTAAGGTTCTCCTGGAAAGCTATGAGGCAAGAAATTGCTCCTCCTTAAAACCTACTCCACACTTACTGTAGTTTCAAATATCCACCATCCTGAACTTTGCTTCTGTTAACAAAACCATTTTCCACTCCCCTCTTAACTTCTTACTGCTCTAAGAGTTTCTCCATTAAATTATCCTTATTCTGGACCCAAAAAGACCAATGCAGAAGTGCCATGTGGTAGGTGATTTAAAGTCTGAATTTTGTGCATCTATTAGGACACAAGCCAGAGCTTTACATTAGTGAAAGCATGAACTTTATGGTTTTCAGAATGTCCCCTAGACTTACAAGGAGTACAAGAACACACGACAAAATGGTTCAAGGTTTATTTTAGACTATTTTAATTATAAGAATGCCTAGAATTGCCAACTGGGATCAGCTCTTTCCATTGTGCTAGGTATATATTGCAAATTCATACTTGATTTAAGGTCTTTTCAACCCCCAAAGGCATGGCATCACCAGCTGATCTGACAAAAGGTAGGAAAAGGAGGAGGTAGAGAGTCAGGAGAAAATAACATAATGCTATACAGTAAGAGAGTCACTGGTGCAGCTCAAACCAGTGATAGCAATAAAAGAAAATCAAATGCTTTTAAATTTATTACTTCTTAAATTGCTTTTGCTCTCTGGGGCGGCATCTAGTTTACTTAGCTATGAGACATGAAAAGGTCCCAACAGTGCATTTTTAAGCTCTCCAGTAGCATTCCCAAAACAATCTGTGAGTTAAGTACGTGACCTAGCATACAATTTTTACTAGTGCAGCTCATTTACATTTCACTATTCATGCTGGGCAAAGCTTTCTTAATGTCAAGTCAGTGAAAGTCACCCCACAACACGCACTTCATACACACGCACACATACGTAACTCCAAACACACGTGAGGAATACTGTACTCAGCTAGAAGATGGGCATTCGACAAGATTTACAAAAACACGCAGTGATTGAATCTACAGTTATGGCACTTCATATCAGCTTAATGCACGACTTCTCTCTCTGCACAACAAATTCAGATCCAAACGCAGTTCTTCGCAATGTTATTTCTCCAGAGGTGTAGGCAGTCTGAATGCTGAAGAGATTTTGCCCGGTCACAATTTTCAAAACAGCTGTCAGTACAGTCAGTGAAACCAGAGAAAAGTGTCACTGGAACATAAAACCAGTAGTGCCAGCATGAGCAGAGCAGGAAGACCATTAGCCTCAGAGGCAGAAGGTAGAGGAGTCAGGCACCTAGGAGGACCAAACCACAGGGCAAGGTACACACCCACTAAGCCATATTCAAGAGATGATCCGACGCCTACGTACATGTAAAAGCATACCGCACACACAAACAATTTAACCTTCAACAGGGCCATGCAACTTCTTTTCTCATTTTAAGGAAATTAAACAATGAGAATACCACAAAAATCTTCTCCACTTCCAGCTCACACAGCCCCCACCCATTTTGCTAATCTGTACACAGTCATCTGAAGATAGAGGAGCTTCCCCTCCCCATGCACCCATTTAAAAACTCAGAATCAACAATAAAACCCTTTTACCCTGAGCCGTGCACTCTTCTTTCCAGAGTTTTTTTCTGCTCTATTAATTTCTGTTGTCTCGCTGTACTCACACAGCCCTCCTCCCCCCATCCTCCTCCTCCTCTTTTTTTTTTTTGTGGACTGACCCACATTGTGATAGGTCAACATCCAACATCCAGTCCCTTTTTTGGAAGGAGACAGGAAAAAAGAGAACGGGGGAGGGAGAGGAGGCGAAGGGATGTTCCCCAACCTTCCAACCGCTCCTTCGAGAGCAGGATCAAGCATACTTGGGCCATGCACTGCGTCCCTTTCCCATATTCCCAGCAGCCCCACTCCATGCGAACCAGTCAAGCCCTCTGCTCCCAGGAGAGAAACACAAAAAGACTACAAAGATGTTCTGCAACTGGCAGAGGGGAAAGAAACAAGGAAAAAAAGGATGTGTTGTAAACACTTGTGTCCAGCATAACAGAGGAAGTTTGCATTTCATTTTCCAAATTCTCAAGAACAAAGTCAAATCAGAACTTACTCCACCACCACTGGCATTCATCCTTCCCCACTTCCAAGTGCCAAGACAGAGGAGACAACAGTTTTAAAGTTGCCACAGGGTATACAGTTACTCTAAGATGCATCAGAAGTCAAACTCTACAGCAAGACCAAAAGCCATTGAACTTGTGGCAGTCACACATGAAAGGAGTTTGGGTTTGGGTTGTTCTTGGGGGTTTTTTTGGGGGTTTGTTTGTTTGTTTGTTTGGGTTTCTTGTTTTATTTTTTTGGGTGCGGTGGTTTTTTTTGGTTTTGGTTTTTTTTTTTTTTTTTAATATCAGAGCATACTTTTCCACACAGAATATAACATACAGAATCTACCAGATCAGATCCATACTTAAATTTAGCAAGTAAATGTGTCAGAAGAAGCCAGACTTCTTATCACAAGCCTAGGCAACTGTGCAGCGATGCATATGAGGAAGATRGCTAATCTGACTTCCCTAGCAATCATTCTCTGATGCAAATATGTAACAGTGATGAGCACTGCAGAAGTAAAAACAGYGATTCTTAAAGCACCCAAAGCCACTCACTATGAAGCCATTCTGTTATTGCTAAAATAACATCTGATCTGCTTATTTTTGTTTGTGGGTTGTTGTGGTTTTTTGTTGGGTTTTTTTGGGTTTTKTTTKKKGTTTTTTTGTTGTTGTTTTTTTTTTTAACTCTGGACATAAGACACATACATCCTCTTGTTAATTCCCAAAAATCACCAACTCCTAATTTCATTACTCCCGTTCAACATTTCCCCCCGCCATGCTTTTCTCCTGCCCTGTTACTCTATCAAGAAAAATAAATATCCTATAGATGCAGACTTCTAAAAGCAGAATTAGGAGCTTTGTATTCCTGGACTCCTGTGAAAGGAGAGTTCCTCCCCACACAAAAATGCCAAGCCCTAGATACATCAGCATTACAGCTTTGCTAGTTAAAGAACAAACCCAGACACAGCACTTCCCTTACACGAAAGTTACCTCTGGAAGCTCACAGGCAGAGCACGATGCATGGAGGAGGAAAACATTCTCACCCTTGCTGGCTAAAACACAGCAAGTAGAGGCAGCATCAGTGGGAAAAACCTTGCCCAGCATCCTCTTCTGAAGGCTACTTATGCCACACGAGCAGCTAGAAGCTGCTCACCCTTTCCTGACTCAGCATCAAAGCTGACCACAGAGGTTTGCAGAGAAGTCGTCAATACTGTTAGAAGCTGACAGATGGCAACAGCTACTAAAACACAGTTCAAAGTGATTCTGAAATCCCCCCTCTCTATCCCAGAAGTCAGCAACAGCAATGCATTTTCTCTATACAGAAAAGGGCACATCAAGCATCCACCTGAGAAGGTATGTGCTTAAAAAAACACAAAACTTCAACCCAATTTTTCCAGACACAGTAAGATTAAATTACCCAGTTGGATAAAATTGCCTAAATGGGAATTTATATGAATAACTTCTAGCTTAAAACTCTGCTGTAAAATCAGTGCCATCACAAAGCCATTGGGACAGGGGAAAGAAAGTCTGAAAGTCAGGAGAATTTGGAGGAGGAGAGAGGTCGCTCCCAGCTCCCATGGGGCAATTAGCTGCAAATAGCTTCACCCACCACCCACCAGCCTTTCCTAGCAAAACTGGGAAGAAGGAGACAAGATGTGATGAGCCATGAAGAGAAATTCACTCTCTTCTAATCTGTCTCCTCAGGTGACTGGTTTGTCCAGGTTCATTTTAAGTAACCCGGACAGAGGCACGGCTGCTTACATTACGGCTGCCTGGGCTGTATCTGTGCTGGAAATGACCAGGCAACTGCAGGCTCCCAAGCAATCAGCTCAGCAGCCTCCAATAGCATCAACGACATGTTTCACAGCCTGGGGAGGGAACAATGAGCCGGCAAGGTCAGCTTTTAAGGTATTACTTCGACTCATCTCCTTCTCAAAGCCTCATTGCTGCACTAGATAACATGTTCCCGTCATTTTCTTTGCTGAACCAGAGAGACATTTTTTTACCTTTTTGCCACAGAGTCGACCGGGGGTCAGATGTACAACATACCCAGGCAGAGAGGAACGCTTTCGGGTTAGACGCAAAAAATCTGAGGCCGTGACACCATCTCTCTATGCTCTTGGTCACACTCCATTATACAACGTCCTCAAATAGCTGATTCTTTCAGTACCATCAGACTCCCAGGCACTGTGACTGTAAGATAATAATAGCAGTATTCCCTCCTTTCAAACCAGAGACAGACTTGGGGGTGGGGAGACAAATATCCAGGTACTCTATGGGTTAAAAGACATTCAATGCTGCAGGTAGAGCATATAAGTTATTTCCCTCTTCACGTTTCCTGTAAATTATGCCCCTCAGGGGCTATAAAGACCTGGTCACACCCAGCTACAGCACGGTTCCCGGGCAGCTTGCCTATACACTGCATTTTCCCTGGACACAGTTTGCTCTGTTGCCTGCCCAGTCATTTTACTTACACCATCACAGACAAAAACCCCGTGGAGGTTGAGCTGTTTTTTAAAGACTAGAGAGAACCTGGCTAAAAGCAAGTACTCCAGTCCCCTGCCTCTTCCCAGAGGAGGAAGACTCTGAGGCGAGGCTCCTGGAAGGTGGCTGCAGCTCACTGCTTCAGCTGGCAGAATTTCACTTCCAAAACCTTCCTTGGAGATTGCTGCTCTGAAAACATGTCCAGTTGCTCTCTCCCAAAGTAGTCCATAAAGAAAAAAAAAGAAAAAAAGAAAAAGAAAAAAACAAACACCAAAAAAACCTTCTCAAAAGGGTGTTTCCAGTCCAAGCGCTACCATGTTTTACAGTTATTTTAGCTAAGTGTTTTAATCCATCTTATCACCATTTCAAACCACTTTCGGAGTCCCAAGTGTTCTAGTAGGGTGTAATGTCTTGGCAGGAAACCACTCTTCCACCACAAGAAAGCAAACCCCAAGGAGTTTGGGAAGAAGCAAGAACAGCACACAACGCACACACTGCTTCAAGCGAACAGATGGGCAAGTCAGCACACAAAATCCAAACACGACGCTATTCTCTACAACACCTCAATTTTCCAGGGCCTCGGCGAGTGCAATCAATCACAAGCTCTACAACAGAGAAAAGCTTCTGCCCCCAGCCCTGGCTGTTCAATAACACGCAGCAGCTTTGTTACATGGATAGCTAGCAGCAGTCGCGTACTAGGAAAGCTCTACTGTACAAAGGCTAAGTGCAATTTCTCTCTGAGGCTGTACTATTCTCTTGATTCTGCAGACAGCCCAACCTGTACATTCACTGCTGCTTTATAACCTTGGTTTCCTCAATTTTAGCCTGAAAACCCTGTGAAAACTAGTTACAGCAGCGAACCTTCAGAATCAACAAGTCTGATTTGCCACTTCGTATTTTACCTCAACCTTTAATACTTTGAACAATGCAACACTGGGCTCTTGAAGCAGCTAGGACCAAATAACAAACATCTCCCGAGGAATTCACTGCTCCCACCAGCCATTGCTACAAGAGCTCAAAGGCATCCTTTGAGCTGCTGGAAAATGAAACAGGCACTTCTGCTAGAAGGAGCAGGCAAGAGCTCATCTCCACCACTGCAAACATAAGCCAATTAAACACAGACCCAAAACAGGAGGGGAGAAGGGGATGAAGGGTAAGTTCCATCACAGAGAAATTAAAAGGTTGTTGTCTTCAGTCAAAACATGATTATTAGATGTTTTAGTTAACTCACCAGTAGAACTGGACAGGAAAGGGACTGATATTTTAGGGGGGGGGAAAAGGTGTTTTAAAAGTTATTTTGAGTCGGGGAAAAAAAACCAACCCACCCTTCCTTTATCCATGAGAAGAAAAGAACCCTAATCCCACAACTGCAATCCGCAAAAGCTCATCTCCCAGCCTACTACCACCAAACAGGCAAACAAGCTGACAGAGAACAAGGTGGATTTCTAGCTGGATTCTGTCAAATCATTAGAAACCAGCCAGCTCAGAATGCTTTCGTTATGCCAAACCAGCTAGTCACACTGAACTTTATTTTCTGACCAGCTTGTGCATGTCTAAGAACCTTCCCCTTCTAACTGCCACGTGTCCCAAGGAGACAGACAAATAAAAGTACAAAAGATGCCCGAGTGGTTGGGCAGCAGCCTTCCCCTTGCCCCACATTTCCAAAACACAACCTGCTCAGCACTCTGAACTGATTTTAGAGACCTGAGCAGAATACAAAGAAAAAAAAAAAGTCTTCCCACACCACCAAACTGGTTAGAAACACTGACTTCGGTAGCAATGCTTTCCCAATCATTTTACAGCAAGACTGAGTCCTTTCTGCTCCAGATGCAGAGATAGCCACCTGCTGCATACATGCCACTTAACGTTTACCACACAACCTTAACAWCGATGGTATTAAGGACTTAAAAACTGATTCGAACCCCATTTTCTTGGGGACAATGGTGAAAAAAAGCCTGAAGTAGGCCTTTGTGGAATACCTTCACCATAAGAAAAGCTCTCCTAAAGCCCTATTGTTTAGTACTTAGCCAACATCCTAAAAGTGTGAGAGGTTCTTTTTTTTTTCCAAAACTACCACACAAATACAAACCTTTAGTATTAGAGGAACGTTTCTAGAGAAATCTCTGGTCCCTTTTAGGGAGGCTGCTAAGCTCTTAGACTCAAGGGTAACTTCCAGCAACACAAGTTCAATGGAACAGTTAACTATTGTGTTAAAAAAGCCAAGTCTTTGTTAGTGGGATGTATGCTTTATTACATTTTCATCGATTGTTGTCTTTTTCTTGTAGGATAGGGAACAGACATTTCTATTCATCCTGTTAGCCTTTGCTCTATTATTGATCAATGCCTTCTATTTTTCTCTTCAACGGAGATAAACAGTCTTCCCTCTGGGGAAGCCTGTCTATGTCTTCAATAGTTACTCCTGTTCAAGCTCCTTATGTGGCAAGAACAGTTTCAAACTTTCTGTAAGGAGGAACCATCTTCAGTATTTTCTCTAGATTTCCCACTCCTCCTCCTCCCACTCTTGACAGCTTCGTGGTGTTCCAGGCAGCTTTCATGGAGCTGTCCCTGAAACCACTCCAGTCCCTTTCCTGGATCACAATTCATCAGAACTCGGTCACGCACGCCTTCTTCCAAAGCCCTCCTTCCACTACACGCTGCAGTTGCCAAAACTGAATCAGCCCTCACGGAGCAACTGAAATTTCAAGCCACCATGAGCATCCAAACAAGACCGACCGTAACTCGCTTGCGATACAGGAGCACACAGGCACAGTAACAGCCTCCTCACACACCTACCACATCAGCACATACACATGGCGTCTGTCCGTCCATCCAGCCTGAACCAGAGGAAGCAGAGCAAACACAGGCCAGGTGCCCACCACCCTGCTGGGGTCTACTGTGCTCCCAGCCCACCTGGGGACAAACAGATAACGACACCCACCCAACGYCACTGAGCAGCGCGACAGCACCGGGGGGTGTGGGGGCTGCCCTGGGGCAATGCGTGGGCATGCATGGGGAGATTGGGTGGGCTGCAGCAGGGAGATGTTGGGGTACAGACTGTGTGGGCTGCATCGGGGGGGGCCGCAGTGGAAGCTGGTGGGGAGGCGCGGGGG
>JAYKAV010002777.1:763009-888976 GCA_035582835.1 Phoebastria nigripes
AAAAAACAAAACCAAAACCAACAACAACCAAAAAACAAAAACCAAACAAAAAACCAACCCCCCACCATCCCCTGCCCTCAGAAAAAAAGGAGAGCAAAGTTAAAATTTACATGGCTAGAAACCATATGATTTGAAAATTAAAAAAAAAATAAAGCAGGAGAAGATATCCAAGAAGAAGAAGAAGGAAAAAAAAGAGAGAAACCAAAACCAGGAGCAGAGAGTCAGGAGAGGGAGCTGGGGGTAGCCAGTGGGGGCACTGGTAGGGCCGGGGTGGGGCTGGGGGGGCAGCGGAGGTGTTCCCGCACGGCTCCCGCGTCGTCAGCTTCTCGGAGGCGCTCGCACTGGGGGACGCAGGCAGCCCTCTCGGAAATGGCTCACACCAGCGCAGGGGCACAGCTCGACTCCTCGTCGTTGGCAAAAAGAAATTCTGTCGGGGGTGKTTTTTTTGTTGTTTTTTTTTGTCTTTTTTTAGTTTTTTGTTTGTTTTTTTGGGGTTTTTTGTTTTTTAAAAGAAAAATACAGTGAAGACACTAGAAAGAGGGGAAAGGAAAAAAAAAAAAAAAAGAGAAAACGGGAAGAGGACATTAGGAGAAAAGGCTTTTCCCAGCACTTCCAATGCCAACTGGAGTGTAACAAATCAAATCAGCCCTTTCTTCTACACTCCTGCCACCCCTCGGAGTTACCTTGTCCAGCTACTGTTGTTTCCTCTACAAGAGGCACTCGCTAGCTGTGCAAAGTCTCGCACACTTGATTACGTGCTCAGCACTCTCCTCCCCAACACTATCACACTGCCAGAAGAGCATTCATTAGGAACTAACAAAATGGCTCCCTGGCCCAGCACCTCCAACCTCCCTACCCTCCTGGAGAAATGGAAGCTACCTTCACACCCAAGATAATCCATCCCCCCAAGGTTTTGGCAGCCAACCTTACTCTTCCCTCTGAAGCCAAAAACCTTCTCAAAGTGAGGCGAAGGGAAAGATACCAATCCCCCACAGCGGTATCAAAGCCTTAACCTAATCCCTAATGCCAGCAATTCCCTCCTTGGGGGATCCCAGGCATGAGGACAGGCTCACCTAAGCAAACACTGGTCCAGTGGCAATTGCTCCTCACTTCCCAAGGTGATCAAATGGCACACTTGTCTACAAGAGAAAAAGAAGAATAGGTAAGGGATGGAGAGGAAGAAGAAGGCACGAAGGACACCAAAACAGAGAGGCTGCGCGTTTCTCTCGGGATATCCTCCCTCCCAAGAGTTTACTGTTCCACTTCTCCAAACCACTGTGGTCTGGAAGACAACCAGATGAAGGCTTACTCAGAGCAAAGCAGAGCTAAGATGACAGTACTGAGCATGGCCTCCAGAAAACACGTAACTGAAGAGCCAAGGCRTAACCTGGTACCACTGCCCTCACCACACCGTAGAAACTTCAGACGCACGTCAGCTCCAGCAGATCAGGTAAAAACTGCTGTGGGGCCCTTAGTCCTTCTGGGACATGCAGGCAAAGGCCATGAACATCGCAGCAGGGACTCACCTGTGATGCTGAAATCCGTGACACTTCTTGCCGCCCTGTGAGATCAGATGAGGAGACGTTGGCAGGAGCTCCTCGGTGTAACCTCATGCTGACCTTCCGCTCCCTGTCCACTCTTGAGATTGCTCTGGGAGACGTGTTTCCTGTCGGTGCAGAGAAACACGAGACAAGAACATCAGTCAATCATTTCAGTTTCCAGCCAATAACAGGGGCGGCACCCTCCCCCAGCTCTCCCACCCCACTCACCGGACTGTTGGATTCGGGAGGTGGGGGTGGAGGCCATGGGCTCGGTGACATTGCGAAGACGGTTGGCAGTGGCTCCAGCAGGCGGGCCGGGGGGCAGCGCTCGCGTGGCTGACCCCCGGAGTTGCCCCATCCTCTCTTCTCGCTCATGCTCTCGCCGCTCCCGATCCATATCCTCGGGGTTCCGGGCTGCTCCCTGAGGAGAAGAGAAACCCCCACACCACACACGGCTGTCAGGCAGGAGAGACAACAGCAGCCCCAGACCAAAAACACACAGTGCTCCATCACGCCAAGAAAGCAGAGCTCCATCCCCAAAACATGTTCTCCCCCCCCACCATCTTCCACTCCACTCAGAGAGGGCCTCATTCTCTTCCATGAAGAAACAGGGAAGAAAGCATACGGTACTACAGCTGTTACTGCAATCCATGTCTGCGTCCCACCTCCAAATATAGTCCTCTCCTGAAAAATTATCTCTACCTACCTATAGCTATAGATCTATTGACACATATGCTCCATCAGACACACTCACTAATACAACAGTAGCTATACCCCCCAGTTAGCACCACCAAACAACTCTGCCTCTTTTCACTCTACCTGGTCCCCTTTCTCAAATGCTCACCAGGGGTAAGTACAAATGACAGGCAGTGTCCAACTTTCCTCTCCCATCTCCATGATACGAATCAACCCCTGCCCCTCCAGCCCTTTCCCCAAACACACTCACAAATTTAAGCATGTTCCAGTCAAATACGTAGTCGTAGGAGAAGCCTTGGCGGTGGAAGAGGTTGCGGAAGAGCTGCCGCAGGTACGAGTAGTCAGGTTTGTCATCAAACCTCAGTGAGCGGCAGAAGTTGAGGTATGTCGAGAACTCAGCTGGAGGGAGCAGAGAACAGTTGGTTGTTGAACACCATCCACCCCCCGGGTCCCACCACAGAGCCGCCACAGCCTTCCAGCAGCAGTGTGCTGGACCAGGACAGCACAAACACAGAGCTGTGTAATGGAAACAGAGCCTGCCGGTTGCAGTGCTTTGGCCACCAAGAAGACCCCATCCCTATTTTTACCAGAGGAAATGCTCACGCATCTCTCTTTTCTGGCTGCTTCTCCAAGCAAGAGGTAACAAGTCACAGAGCCTGCTGAAGGAGAGTAAGAATGCAGGCCTAAAGAATAGGTGGAGGTGAGCTTTGGGAAGCTCAGCTCAGACCAGAGCTCCTCCTAGTCCAGTAGCCTGTCTTAAGCAGTGGCCAGAGTAGACAGCTACAGAGGAGAAAGACCGGGGCAAGCATGTCTGACACTGTCATTGACCTTAGCCCAGCTTCCACCTACTTTCAGCTCAGGGAACTTCCTGATCTGGATGTGGTTTCTAATTATTTAGTAACCCTCAGTGGATCTCTCTTCCACATAGTTGTCCAATCTCTCCTTGAACTCCTGTAAGCTTTAAGTATCCACAACATCTTCTGGGAAGGAGTTCCACAGGTCTACTACTGGCTGTGTGAAGAGCCACATCGTTTTGTTTTGAAGCTAGCAGGAACCAGCTTTGTTTTTCTTCCAATACAATAACTGGGGCCACCACATAATCATCTCCCATCCAAACTTCTGGAGGCATAGCGAGAGTGTAGACTTCTATCACCTCTCTAATCACCTCTTTTCCAGGTTCCAGCAAACTCATCGCTTGTATAGAAATCACCTCACCTCTGATCACCCTTTTGGCCCTTTCCTGGACCTTTTTCCAGTTCTACCGCATCCTTTCTGAAATAGTGGGATGGACCAGAGCTGCACAGTGCATGCAAGGTGCGAGTGGGCCATGGGTTTATGCACACTGTTTGGGCTCCTTTTCTTTCCCAGTAATTCCTAACACCCAATGCACTTTCCTCAGTAGCCACTAAGTGCAAAGTTGATGCTTTCACAGAACCATCTATTGTAACTGCAACAGCTCATTGGTGTGTGGCACGGGCAGCTCAGAGCCTACTATTCTGCATATAACATGAGGACCAAGCCTCCTCTTTCCTCTCACATACATTACTCCACGTTTACCTACAAAGAACTGCATTTGCCACTTCATTGCCTGGTTACTTCTGGGATTCACCACAGTTGGCCCTCATCCTCATTACCCAGTAAAAAAACTCAGGATCATCAGCACACCTTCTCACCTCACTGCCCACCCCCCTCCAGACTGTTTCTGAGGTCCTAGAGATCCCTCTCAGCACTCTCATGCCCTTAGTAACACAAGGCTTGACTCTCCACAAGAACATGTTTCCCACTTCTAAACCAGAACTGTATCACCACCAGTCTCTTATCCTTCTCATCACTGGTGTCAGCAGCACATCCTGGTCTGGGGGTACTGGGCATTGCCCTTTAGGACTCATGGGGTTTCAGCAGGAGAGCAAGCCATGTGTCAGACAAGACAGCCATCAAGATCAGAGCACTTACAAGGGTACCCTTTGCAGAGCACCTCAATGGGCGTTGACATCTTTTTCTCACTGATCCTCTCGTACTTTTGGCGCTTGGTGGCAGCCTTGAGGCCCTGCCAGGGCAGTGAGCCCAGGTTGAAATACATGAGCACGTAGCCCAGGCTCTCCAGGTCATCACGGCGACTTTGTTCTGTGAAAAGAAGTTACAAAGGGGCAAGGAATGAGCAACAACCAAAACTGCTTTGGCAATCACACAGCTTTGGAGGTGCACACAGAACAAAAGAAACAACCTCTCTCTCTTCTTTGGTAGATTTCTATGGATAGACAAACTTGTAGAAGACATTCCAGTACAAATTCCTGTGGGGATGTTCATACTGCAAGAGTTAAAGCGCTCCTCTCCCCATACAGCCCAACCCACTTCATAAATGAATAATTACTCTGACTACCTCTTTACTTGGACAAGCCTTAATTCACACAAGAATTCAACAGCTCAAGAAGTGCTGCAGCGACACTGCCTACTTTGCTCTTCCCAGTCCCAGAGGAAGGGCACCTACACTTCTCCACCCAGAATGATACTTCATCCTGGGGATTAGTCATGACAGAGGTAGTCACGGAAAGACAAAGCTAACAGAGGTAAGCCCAACACAACCCTTTCAAACACATCTTCTAATTAACCTGCTGATACTCTTTACATAGGGCAGAAGCAAGTAACTAGCGACCTCTTCTTGTGGTAAACAACTCTCTTGATAGTTTAGAGAAGCCTAACACGCAATACTGTGCAAAGATCTTTCCGGATTGGTGGCATTTTTCAAGCTGTGGAGGGAAGAGGCATGAACACAGAGGTATACTTTGAACAAAAGGTTCCCCTCCAAATGGGGAATGACTGTGTAACTGGCATCACTACCAACTCTACTCAGAGCAAGGGTTGCCCTTAATATGCCATTGTAAGGGCCCGCTTTTAGATGCTTATTTATGAAACAAAAAAATTGTTTCCCAAACAAAAACATTCCACATTGAACTTGTTCTCTGGGATGGCCATGCCATTTTAAGTTTCAAGTTAGCTCAAGATGGAGTTGATGCAGAATCTCGGCAACTGAAAACGTTGACTGGTTAACTTGTGAAACTCCTCCCAGCTCCTCCAACATGCTTGCAAATTCATCTATAAATTTTGCCAAGAAGCTCTTGCCCTTGTTCCCCTCCCAAATAAAATAAACACCTTGGAGAAAGTACTTTACATCTTGAGGAGAACAACAACTTACATAGAAAACAGACATGCAAAATATGGCTTGAGGGAGAGCACAGGGGTAGAAGAAAGACTAAAGAGATTAATCTATTAGATTAATTTACTACTACAGCACAATTTGCTGGATTCAGTGCCATGTCCTAGAAGATGCTGCAGATTATGTATTGGTCTGTGGGTTAATTCTCAGTATCGGTTACATGCTACCACCTGCCCCATTCAAAGGCCAGYAGACTATTACAGCTACCCCTTACTCTGCTAGCTGAACTGAACCCTGACAAAGGAATAGCTGTAGCATGTCACAGATCTAAATGTCCAGATGTACCAACACAAGCTGTGGGTCACCACGGGCCTTTCTTCCTCCTGCATCTCTCTCATAACCTCCTAGTGTTTTTGAGAACTAGGGGGCTTCGCAAGTTAAAAATACTAGGGGAAAAAAAAGCACTGTGGTTGCAGAAGAAAAGGAGGGTCTCACCACTCCATAACTGAGAGGAGAGAGCCTTTGGGTCAAAGCACATAAAATGCCATAAAAACACCATGTTCCAAGACAGGAGTAGAGGAGAAAGCAGCCCTGCAGATCCCCAAAGTGTCTTACTTTGAGCATGCAGAAATAACAGCATTTTTTGACCTCACTAACTTACTGCCTCAAGTTGCCCACTTTAAAGGGGCTAATACTTCCTAATCTTATCAGGCTGCTGCCAAAGATAACTACATGACTGGCTGGGAGATGCTTAGATGCTACGGAGGGAGGAGGGAAAAGAAACACACAGTTTTGCATTTGGCCTAAGGTTGGGATATGTGTACTCTCAGAGGGCCGCGATTACACACCATGCATATCAAATAAATACAACTAAACAATATTTGATAGTGACCTACATCCTGAGACGGGAGGCACGTGGAAATGGAGTCAGAACGCAGGTCCAGGGCCTGAAAGCACAGGGTAACCTCAATCCTGCAGTTTGCCAGCCCTTGACTTATCCGTGCTGTAGCTTTAAAGCCTGTAACAGTGGGTTCCCTGTGTAGAGCATGGTGGTGCCCCTCAGAGGAGTAGGGAAAGGCAGGGCAGGAACCAGAGAAACCTACTGAACAAGCAAATCAGCCTTTTAGGAGTAAATCGGGATCTTGCCTCCAAAATCTTGCTTGAAGTCCAGCCTGCCCTAAGTAGTGTGGAGCATACACCTCCACTTGCATGGAGCACAGCAGCTTTGAGCACAGCCACCGACCCCATCCAGAACAGGAGATATTCTGCGAACATATGCGTAGGCATAGTCCTAGTGATTTGGGGAAGGCCAGAATTAGAGACTTGAGTTAGGGAGCCTGAAGTCAGTGGGGGATGCTACAAGCACTTACCGGAGGCAATGAGAGGGGTTACAAAACCAAACTGGGCAGCTCACTAGTATCCATTACATGCATGCAAACACACCTTAACTGTGCCTTAACACAGCAATATGATCAAGGAAAAACAACTGCAAGCACAACACCTAATTATTAAAATGCTGAATGATAAATGTCTGATTGCATTGCATCCCCAACATCCAAAATCTCAGGTACATGTGGTCATTGTAGCCTACTTAAACAATTTCAGTGAGACTCAAATCTATGATGAGCCTGAAGCACCAACATGATAGGTCACAGTTGTCAAGCTACCTCAAAACATTGTAGCTGTCTTTCACCTGTAACCCTAACTACAAGATCCTGAATTAAACCTTGGATGATGGTGAAGAACAACAGTTCCTACATCCCATTTCTTTGTTTCATCTTCAGTTACTATTACACATCTCCAAATTTTTAAATTTTTTTTTTTTTTTGCCTGGCCTTATATACCAACATCCTCAGGATACTAGATAACATTAGACAGCAAAAGTGGAGTAACTAATTAGGGGAAAAAAAAAGTTCACCTCTACACACCAAAGAAACTTTATTTAGTATCACTACTTTCCACTTTTAGAAGATTGACAATCATTGACTAACTCTCGCAGCATCCCTGGGACACAGGCAAAAAAATAATAATTTAAAAAAAAAAAAAAAATCTCACTTTACAGTTTGAAGAGAAACACAAGTGACATGAATGCATGCCCAGAGCAAGTCAATCCAGAAGCAGGATTACAGTTATGACCCGTGACACCACATCACACTTCCTCTCTCCATTTTATTTCAGCTTCTCAGCTCTCCTACAATACATGGGGGACTGCTACTTTTATAAGACGCTCACCCTTTCCTCCCTCACTCACAAGCCCCCTTCCAATAGAAAACATGAGGTCGCCTTCCCACCCAACACAGCATGACCTCTCAAACCCAACCCACTCTGCAAGCAATCTCCTGCCAGTTCCCTTGCACTCCCAGGGAGGTTCCCAGCCAGCTCACACCCTCACTCCCTTCCCAAAGCAGGGTCCCCAGAAGCAGCTGAGTCAGGGGTGAGTAGCAGGACAGTGAGTTACCTGGGGAAGACGTGCTCGGGCAAAGACAGGAGACTGAGGAATGGTTGCCTTGGACACCACGTTCATGACAAAACTTGTTTCTTTGCAGCCTAAAGTGCCTCCTGGTCCCCCAGAACAGTGCTTCCCTCCACCCCGATCCTATCCAAAGTGATGCTGTTCCCATGCAGGACTCCCTAGAAATCAGCCGTCTTCACTGGAGCCAGCCCAGCTGCAAGCAGTCTTAACCAAGCAATGTTTTCCTGACTACATACTCAGATCTGATTTTGCACATGCTGGGACTACACTTCTCCTTTCTCTCTCTACTGCATGGCAACAGCCTTTAAAACCACACAAAAATCTGGAATGGGTGACAGAGGGCAGGATGAGCAGAAGAACTTTATGATCTGCACAGCCTACGCTGATGCCATCTAAGACACGCGTTTGGGGAGGAACTGCCCCCCGCCCCCAGTTATCCAGACAGAGCCCACCAGGCTTCTTCCAAGACTGTCTCCTGGGCACCCCTGGGCATCTATTTCAGACTTTACAAGCTCCAGAGGGTGCAAGGGACTCTCATCCCCAGAGCATGTGAAAATTGACTGGAATGCATGAACCAAAGCCTGCACAGTCCAATGACTCCCCCAACAGCAAGTCTCCAGCTGTGGAAACCCTCCCCAATCTCGCCTCCTACTTTTTCCCCCCAGTCACTGGGAAAAGAATGTGTTTCCTCCAGACATCGGAATGCCCAACCCTTAGCTTGCACATTCAAATAAAGGCATTTATTCATTTGCTATTCCCGTCACACGAATACTCCAGCACCTGGTTCCTTCCCTCTCCCTAAACCACATTAATGTAACATTAAGACAGAGATTTTAGTCTCTGAAAAGTAAAAAAATTCAGAGTGACGGTTCCCATGGCAATGCTGCTAACTCACAAACGTGTCTGTCATACACCCTGTGGCAAGGTCTTGAGAAACAGGAACTCCAGCTGCAACCCTGACACCCCCATCCCCTTTCCTCCAGGCAAGTCATGTAACCTTTATGCCATTCAGGGGAACTACCTGCAACGTGGAGATAATACACCCGAGACCTGTTGCGCAGAGTAACTCACACCCAGACTTTCCCGAAGCAAAGGGCATGAAGAGAGCAACGGCTGTGCTCAGACCGATGGCATATGCAATTTGCCCTTGGATTAGTGTTCAGACATTGTTTGTTCATCCTGATACACAATCCAAGCACCAGTAGTAAAGGGCTAAGTTGGGGTGGGATGAATAATAAAGTCCTTCAAAAAAAAAAAAAAAAAGCCAACCCCACAACCAGACATTTAGCCTCTCGTGATCAGTTCAGACAGAGCAGGCACACACAAAAGAATAGACAGACATAGTAGTGAGAATTATTTTGTGCATGTCTCCTTGTGGCAGTTACCATGGCTGTGGAAATCTTGACTGAGAATTCAATGGAGAGTCAGTTATATATAAGCAGGTCAAGCCAAAATACAGAAGACCAACTCGGAAAGCTCTAAGAGAACTATTTTTACCAAGTGGAAGAGGTCAGGAGATCACAGCCCACTCTCAACACACAACACTCCCCATTTCGATATAAATAAAGCATTTTCAGTCTACCGTTACACAGCATTAAGCAAGACAATGGGAAACTGCTTTATTTTCTGCAGGTCAAGTCTTGACTCCAGATTTCTGGGAAACCACCTGCAAGAGGGGAGAATGGAAAGCTCTCCCTCGGAAGAATGAGGACATGAAATCCTGTGGAAGCTGTTAGTTTAAAAGGTTTGAGTTCCTTGCTCTGATTTTCAAATTCCCAGCTTATACATTTCAGACTAAGAACTCCCAGAGATACAAACCAAGCTGCGAGCACACGAGCTACTTTCCTGGGTCCACAGGCAGGGCAGCTTCAGTATTTCTGCTCTTCGGATTTGCCAACCAGTAGCAGAACCGAGTCAGCCTGCTCAGAACGGACTCTACGGTAACTAAGAAACTCCTGCACTGTGGACAAAGCTTAGCCCAAGCAGGGGAAAAAGGTCACACACCAGAGAGAAGTATCTGGGCAGGGAATGGAAGAGAAAACTGCAAGAGGGTTTCACCTCTGCTCCTCACAGCAACCAGGTGTTGCACATCAGGGGCTCATTCCCAGGACAAGAGTTTGGGTGACTTCAGGAGGTTCAAGTGCAGTGGGTACTAACCTGCACAACGTTTTTACAATACCTGGGATGATGGCCATCACCAGTGTAAGACCTGGCTGAACTCTCAGCACTCTTTCCCAGCCTAGTTTTATCCCCACAGTACTAGCCATAGACACTAAAGGCAGAGCCCAACCTCCCTAAAGCTGCCTCAATCTCTCTCAGTGGTGAACGGGGCAGTGTGGTTCACAGACACACACTTATTTTGAAGGCCCATGACAGCCCATCCTCAATCACAAAACCTGATGTCCAGGCAGTAGGAAGCCTCCCCTCATTTCAGCTTCTTGTAGTTTCCAGCACATGGCTGTCCCTGTCCTCAGCGGTGGGTAACAGGAGTATCACCATATTGCAGTCAGCCTGTATCCTCCAGCTCTGACAGCTACAGAATAATCAGTGATGAAGGCACTCAGGAGTCAACAAGAGAGGTTTCAACTGCACATATCCCTAAAGGCTCGGTGCCTGCAAACGTCTCCTTTACATATCTAATCAGCCTGCAAAAATTGTGCAAGGCAGAGTTAGTAGCAGTAAAGTCAGGGAGGTCACAGCCTTGCTGCTGAAATAGGGCCCCACTGTACTAAGCAGCGCACAAACACATACCAGTAGACAATTCAGGAGCTCAGAGTGCCACAAAAGGCAGGTGAGGTAACACAGGCGTAACAGTTATTTACCCACCATCTCAACACAGGTCAGCAGCAGAGCCAGGCACAGAACCCAACCCCCTCCTTCTGGGGACATACTACCTCCCCTGGAAAGCCCCACCAAGGTGCAACAGCAGGCTCACCGATTCCCAGGTGGGTGTTGATAGAGGCATAACGGGCTGTGCCAGTCAGATTCTTGTTTTCCCGGTAAGGGATGTGCTGGTGGGTCCGGGCGTCTCGGTACTTCTTGGCCAAACCAAAATCAATGATGTATACTAGGTTGCCTTTTTTGCCGAGGCCCATAAGGAAGTTGTCTGGCTTCACATCCCGGTGGATGAAGTTCTTGGAATGAATGTACTCAATACGGCTGATCTGGAGGCGGGGAATAAATAAACAGTGAGACAAGCCAGAAGGTAACTTATCGTAACTGCATCTGTTAAAAAAAGTACCCTGTCCAGGACACTGGCCTGTCAGAGCAGGGAAAGGGACATTTTGCAGAGAGTATCAGAGATGACAGCCAAGGAAAAAGACACCCTCTGGAGGCAGAAGGATCTGGAGATGAAGAACGGAGATGGAATTCAACCCTGCACACCAGCCCAGTCCTCCATCTGGGGAGGTCACCATTAGCACCACAACGAAGGATGGGCCGTATGGACTAAAACTTGGAGCTTCAGTATTGACACCAGTCAACTTTCAAACTTAGCCAGGCTGGGAAAGGAGAGGGCCAGAACAGCTAAGGGTCTTAAACCCAAGGCACAGGCAGTTGAGTCGAGATAGGTGGCAATGCCAGTTGTTCATCACACAGGAAAAAGCATCTATGCACGCAATGCTAATACAGGGTGAGCAGCAGGGGAAGGAAGGAGGGATGGAGATCAAGAAAAGCCAGCAGTGCCTAGATTCCAGGCCCCCATCTTCATCAAGAAATAGAAACCTGGCAGTCACTTGCTGCTAAATGAAAAAAGCCTGGGATATAGCAGTTCTTGAGCAGAGGGGATGGGAGGGGGGGAAAAAAAAAAAAAAAAAAAAAAGAAAAAAGGCATGGAAAAGGAGAGTAGGCACAAATGCTTCAGAGGAAACTCACCATCTGGTCTGCCAGGAGCAGAACTGTCTTGAGACTAAATTTGCGGGAACAGAAGTTGAAGAGATCTTCCAGGCTGGGCCCCAAGAGCTCCATCACCATCACATTATAGTCCCCCTCTGCTCCACACCACTTAATGGAGGGGATACCCACTGGGAAAAGAGAAAGATTAAGCCCACGGAACAGAGGAAAATTGCTGCATGCTCTGCTGAGAAGATCATGTATAACACCAAATCATTTCCTTTCTAAGGCCCTCCAGAATAATTTCCTCCTTCAACCACTCCCCTGGCCCCATCCTTTCCTCCCCATCTCACCTCCTCCCTGCATCATCTTGTAGAACTTGCTTTCAATGTGGAGCTGGGGATGCTTGGTTTTGACACATTCCAGTTTGATGGCCACCTCTTCACCAGTCGCAATATTGGCTCCTGCATAGAAATGAGGGTGAAATGAAGATTGTGCAAGCTTCCACTGAAGCTACACACTTTTAACAAGGCCCATACAGATGCCAAAACCTTAAGATTTGCCCTGAAATTTATGCTCTGTGACAGAAATGAGATTCAGCCACTTCAACTTCATACGGAGTTCCCAGCACTGCCATTTGCAAAGGCAAGCCCAGAGGAAGGTACATGAATAGGAAACCGGCTCTGATCCTGCAGCCAGGCTAGAACAACAGTCCTACAACATGTTAACTGCCTCACTATCTCAAAAAGTGCCAGGCTTTAGGAGGTCAATCTGTATGTATCAGCAGTACCTAAACTGAGTGGAAGTTTTAGCTGTCCCTGATGATATACCTAGTCCCTGAACCCAAGCCAGCCCCCCAGGCAGTGATATGGAGTACCTCTTCCCGAGCAAAATTACTGGTTACCTCAGGTACATCATTTCAACAGAGCCAATTAGTTCAGGAGGAGACATTGCTAACATTCCCAGCTACCTCTGGTTTCTCCACAGCCCTGACCTGCTCAATACAGACAATTCCCAAATCTCCAGCTTCTCCCTCTCCTGAGGGCTTTAATAATACCTTTATCTTTTGCCAACACAGAAACATTTGCTATATCCTATATTAGAAGCATGAAGAAATAAACTGAATCCGGTACTGAATTAAGCTACTCAGACGCCTTTGTTGAAGGTATTGCTAGATAGTTTGCGATGACACAAAACTACCACCCCACACGCTTCTTTCTGAAAAGAACTGAGCTGCCAGCCACGAAAGCCAGCACTCTGGTCCCAAAGTGCACTGTCAAAGGAAGTACAGACTGGTCTTTCTCTCGTACTAGCCGAGAGGATTCCAGATGTTTCACATCATCCTAAAATGGAAAGAATGAAGATCTGTACACAGGTCACGGGAATGACACTCAAGACTTGCTTCTCTCTCCCCACCTCCCATGCCTGCCTCACACAAACAGACAAGCCCTCCCTCGTATCCAGAACTATTAAAAGTTGCACTCAAACACAAATCAGAGAGCAGCTCTGATCACGAGATTTTACTGTCATAAAATAAACTACTCCGGAACACACATGCCAAACATGAGCTGGAGTCAAAGGTGATGTTTTGTAGATATCCCATAGATAGTTTTGGTAGGTCCGGCTAATTCATGCCTCCTGATCCCTGTGATAAGACTTTCAGAGTCCACAAGGACAGCTGCAGATAGATCTTTCCATCCATCCTCTTTCACACACTGCCTCCAGAGCCAGGGACCAAAGAGAAAAGGAAATGTTCACACAACTGGATCCCATCTGCCCCTGGATCCTAAGGAGATCCATCTCCTGTCGCAGAGTTCTGGCTTGTACACAAAGTTAGCCAAAAGCTGCCTGCTAGCAAAAAGACGTCATCTAGATACTACAGCGTCAGGTTGAGACAGACAAGCTACTAGGAATTTGTAAGAGAGTAACAAAAATGATAGGGGCCTAGAGGGATTGATTTACTAAGAAAGATTAAAAGAGCTAAATATGTAACATAGACAAGAGATACAACTAAGAAGGGTGGGGAGGAAGAATGGGACATGACAACAGTCTGCAAATATTTGAAGGCTGTAAACACTAAGGAGGGAGAGGAATTATTTAGGGTGCTCTGAGGGAGGGGAAGGAGGAGCAATGGGATGAATTTAATAAGGGTTTTTACTCAAGAACCAGGAGAAGGGAAAGAGAAAAAGCCATCCTGAGAGCTAGAGCCATTTGTCCAACGGTTACTTTTGGAAAGATGCTGACATTTTCCTCTTAAAAACTGCTGGCCAGCAAAGCAAGTCTGTACATTCCCTTCACTCCACCACAGGTCCCTTCTTACAAGCATCAGGAGTGCAAGGAGGAAAAGAGCAGGAAAATGGGCTCAGATCACAGTAAGAACATGGCCCTGGACTAGCATCTACCTTTTAAATTGGTGTTCAATCACTGGCCCTCATTCAGCATGGAAACACACAGGACATCCAAATAGGTAAGAGCGCTTCCTTCCCTTCTCTCTTTCCCCTGCCTTTGTGAAGGCTTTCCTCCAAATGCTCTGCAGCAGCTCCCTTGTCCGTTCCCTGGGGGAATTCTTCCCTCTCCTAGTCCATCTGCTGACACACACGCAATGATAAGTCTTGCTGACTTTTGGCAGCAGTAGCATTAGCATTTCGAATGAACCCTACTCCCCGAAGTTGAACAGTGGAAAGATGAATGAGTTCTCATCTCCACATTACCCTGTGTGTTTAGGAAGATGATGATGATGCATCCATCTACTAGGCTGTCTGCAGGTGGGGAGTGTTATCTGTGAGCACGTAAAGCAGGAAAAGGGAAAGGAGGGGTAAGCATCAAGAAAACTTAGATTCTGCAAAATGTGAATATGCCATTCAAATGATCAACGTGTCCTCCAGCCCCACACTCTCCACAGCCCAAACACACGTATCAGTCTCTTAGAAAAAGAAGAAACAACCCTGTGGCCTGGAACAGCAAAAGTAGGACCAATTGGACCTAATGAGGAGCTATTCTTTGCTGAGGGGGTCACCGACTGAACACTTTAGGCTCACCCCTCCCCAAACCCCCATATGTCTTCAGGTTTCTCCCTCTACCATTTTTTGGCTAGAGATCTACCCAGACTGAGACCACCACAAGTGAGGAGGGAATTCAAGGGCAGAGGTCTCTCTGATCCTTTGTTCCACGCTTTAACCACCATCTTTTTTAAAGATACAAGTACAAAAGCAACAGTTCTTCACTCCCTCTCCAGACTGGAAAGCACCACATTTCAGACAAACGCAGCAGAGCCTGCCTAGCTTCAGCCACTTGAGAGACGTATGTAGGATTGGGGATAATTCCTAACATCCACCCCCAGTCTCGCTCCGCTGTGGGGGCTGCACAAATTCAACTCATTCATCACGAGCTGTTTGAAATGGGGCCCCCGGGACAGAGGATGTCACCAGCTAAACAGGATCTTTTCAGAGTGAAAGCCTTGCCGCATGTCTGATACAATAAACACTGCCCTCCCTGCGCATCGGGCAAGCCAACAGGCACATCCCCCTACTCTGCCCACTGCCCACTCCCCTCTCGCCAGCTTGGCGCGGGAAGAATGGAGGGCTGGGAACAGATGGAAGAAGTCAGATAGGGCGAGAGAGAGTTAACAGGCCAGGAAACAAAGGGAAGGCACTCCCCTCCCAGCAAAGGAGGAGCCTGCCACCAGGAACTGTCCCCAGCCAGCGCAGGTCCCAGCATGCTTTGTCTGCCCCACAGTCCCCAGCTCCTCTCCACCACCAATGTCCCCTACAGTGCATCCCGGCCCCAACAATTCCTATCACGTCCAGCAACCCTGCCCTGCCTCTTGGCCAACACCTCTGACAAAGCACCTCTCCTCCGACAGCCCAAAGGTCTCAGCAATTCCTCTGCAGACTGGGTTTTGCTCTTCTGAGTGAGCATTTTAGAGGCAAACGGGGTAGCCAAGGCCAGGGCAGCTGGATCTCATTTCCCACCCTGCAGAGCCAACAATGGGGGAATTCCCCCATAGCACATCTATCCCCCAAGGTAGGGCATGGAAGCAAGGCATTGTGCTTTAAGCCCCAGCTGAGGATTAACAGGAGTCCATCCTTTGTGCGTGCCCATGTGGAAATTCAAGTTTCCTTCTGACAGAAAACCCACAAGCAAATCCCAAAGAGCACAGCACCCAGCACCCATTGGTTACAGAGTGGGTGAAGGCACTAACATCCTGAGAGGGAGAAGCTGGGAACAAACCATACAGCCGATGCTTGCCTTCAGAGACAGACAGGGCTCGTCTGTCTCTGCTCCGTCTCCACACCATTATCGAGAGAGAGAATTGCAAGGTGAATCTGGTGCAGGAGAGAAGTCCTTGTGAATGAGTCCCTCTGTCTGCAGAACAGACCGTGAGAGGATAGCATGAGCACAAGCGTCCTCCAGACGCACCATCAGAGACTACATGCCCGATCCCTCCAGGCTGGGGAGTCACCCAGGCTCCAAGAAGTCTCGCTATCACTGCTTCAAAACACGCTGGCTTGCACCTCAATGAACATCACAAGGGCTTTGATACTGCATTCAAGTAACTTGGTTGAACTCAGCAGTTGGAGGCATCCTGCTGGGCTCACCACACTAGGGCACTGGGGCTTTCTCTGCCTCTCATGTTGTTTGGTTATGGGCAAGGCGGGCACAACCCCCTCACCAAAGCCCGTGTTTTCCGTGCCCCCTTTGCACAGGTGGATGACCTGTTACGTGATACAGCGGCCTTTCCATTCAGTACCTCCCTTTTTTCTCCACACGCTTCCCAGATGTTTTGCAAGATCCTGACAACTTCTACTGTCCTAGAGAGGGTCTGGAAGGCTTCAAGCCCTAGCATAGGTGGAAAATGCTGTGTCCGGGCTATCACCCCTCAATCCCTAGCACCTGGGAATTGAAAGCACTGTCACCCGAGACACTAACTGGCTGGAGGGCCACAGAGGAGCAACATACAGGGGTAGGCTGCAGTGAAGGCAGCGCACGGTGGAATTGGGATCCCAGATCCATCATTTATCGTCTTTGTTCATGCTCTGGATAAAGGTGGCAACAAAGCCTGTTACTGATGATTCCCACAGGATACTTAAACAAAGGCTGCCAACACCAATCAAGAGAGAATAATAAAGCAAGAGGGAAGTGGAGATAAAAGCCAGAGGTAGAAAACAGAAGGTGATTTACAAACACAGGGAAAAGTAATGTGAACTAGAGGTATTAAACGAAAGGAACTCAGGGAGGGATGGGAAGATGTTGCAGAACCTAGAAGAGATCTCCTACGATACAGCTGACAGCGTGCTAAGGCCAATTCTGCAACCCAATACAGTGTTGGTGATGGGGGAAGCCAAGGAGACCCAAAGCAGTCTATGCAGAGGCATCACGTTACAGACCACTCAAGGGCAGCCGTTTGCTGCCCAGCACTGGGAATGCCACACATCGAATGCTGTGTAGGCTCCAAGCTGCTCAGCAGATGGACAAACTGGGAAAAACTGAAGGAGCAGCAAGACTGAGGAGTGGTGGATATACTGGGAAGCAAAATACAACTCAACTGAGCAAATTAACAGTCAGGGAGCATATGACAACCATCTGTAAGTACCCAAAGGGTTCAAACACCAAGAAGGGAGAGGGCAATCATTCTGGTGGCCTGCAGGACTACAGCTAAACAGGTAGTGGTGAGAACTAGATGACAGGTAAAGCCACGCCAGCTCTCATGGAGGGATCGATCAGGCTACTGGTAGTCTCGCCACTCCAGCCCCACATGGTTTGAGCCAATAAAAACAGTAGCAGGCAAAGCATCAGGGAACATATCTACACATCAGCATGCTGGCTTGGAAGAACAACTCCCCAGGTGACCTGCTGTGGTAACAGGAAACCCAGCGTCTCATGGGCTCTCTCCATTAAACTCCCAGCTCAGGTCATTCCAGACATTAACTCTAAATCCCATTACAGACCTAACAGATCTGGGCCCCAGGACTTTAACCAGGCTAGCCTCTCTGACCTGTTTTACACCTCCTGGTCTCAGACCTCTCTCTCTCACAGGTGCTGGACCACCTCTTCCACTACCAATCTTCCCAAAACTTTATTCCTTCTACCCTGAAGGAACAGCCGTCTCCTCCCTTTCCACCACCCACTCTTTACAGAGTTTATACCCACACACACCCAAGCTCAAGAAAAGGAAGCGAGAGAGCTGGAGTAGGGTGTATGACAAATACGCCCTGAATAGTCCAAATCTAAATCAGTCTGATCAAACACCACTGTCTCTCCAATACCTGTGAGGCAAAGCTGAGCTCATCCCATTTTCTTTGCCATCAGAAGACCGGCAGCAACTAGCAGTATTCCTTGAAGCTCTTTTTCTCTCCACCACCTCCAACCTTACACGGTGCCCACAAATATCAACAGGCAAGAGAAACAACCCCAAAACAATGACACAATTGAGAAAAACAACCTTGCACGTGGAAGGACAGTGTCTCACACTCACCTAGGTAAATGTCTCCAAACGAACCACTGCCAATCTTTCTGCCCAGCCGGTATTTGTTCCCCACTCGAAGCTCCATGGTTCAGTCGTGCTGAGAAAAGAAGCACAGAAAGCGCAGCGTCAGAGCAGAAACAGGAAGTGAATCATGTAAGGCTACAGAAGAGACCTYGCCACTTCACCCAGAGGCTGGGTACAGTTTTTAATCTTGAAATACTTCACTTTCTACACGGCCTCTATCACCTCTCCTGATCTCCTGGATGTCCAGGGACAGCATGAGCTAGAAACGCTGCAGGAACATGACCCTTTCAAGCATGTTTTCCATGTTCCCATTATGGGAATGAAGAAGGATTTAATCCCTTCCCCACCATTTTGTTCAGACACTGGGAGGGGGCAGGAAATCCCTCCCAAGAAGGTTTCAGTGGGGGATCACTTCACACTAYTGTGAAGAGAGATGGTACTGCTCCTTGAAATCTACAGTACCTGGCACCAGGACAGTGGTAACCTCGTGAGGCACCAGGACAGGCATAATAAACCCTATGAGAAGGAGCGCTCTCTGGCCCAGCCCTAGACCAGCACCTCAGTGGCAGTGAAGCACAGGACGCAAGGGCTGCGAGAGACAGACACACTGCCAGGAGCAAGCGACTCCATCGCCCCTAGGACAGGGGACAGGGAGGAGACATCTTGCTGAACTGAACCCTGCRAGGCGCACACTGACTAGGAACGCCATTTGCTTATCTTCACGCACTTGTGCTGATGGGATCAGTCTCCTTCGGTCTACCTGAGCCTCTCCATCTCTGTTGCCTACCCAGGTGTGCCAGCTGTTTGTTTTTAGCAGCTCGGGCCTTTCCTCATCCCTTTACCTGAGGTGATTAGCTAACCCTTTGACCTGCTATGCCCCATCAACATGCCCAGGCTTAGCCTACTCACCTTCCACAGAAAACCAGCTAGGTGGAAGGACCACGGCCACAGAGTTTGTTCTCCCTGCCAACCTCAACTTCTGCTGCAAACACCTCGGCCAAACACAGTTCCCCCCTTAACAGCCCTTCCATGGCCACCAACTTATTCTAGGAACCATGGCTCTTCCAGAGACAGCCAACGCGGCTCCTTTTAGAGGGATCTGCCACACTCCTAATTTATGCAATGCCACATTATTAGCGTACAAAATGCAGACACAGAGCCTGTTGGGGACAGGAAAGGTGAGGAATGATTCATGTTTTCACAAGTAGGTGAGAGGAACTTTCCCTTGCTGGAGCTCAGTGGGAAAGAAGCATCACTGAAGGAAAGAAGGGAGGAATGGCCTTGTCAGACACAAGCACAAAAAAAATAATCCCAGCTACAGGATTCTGGGCATACTATAAACCCAGAGCTGCTTCTCCTGCCCCAGGAGATGGGATTACAGAAAGAGGAATGGACGGGCTGCAGAGATGTACAGGGAAATAATCCTATCAAGGCATTCAGGGGACATTGTGAACCCTGAAAGCAGAGCTGCAGCCACCAGAAACCACACACAAAACACTTAGAGGTGGAGTCCCCTCACCTAGTATTTACTTATGCATGTGGGTTTCTGTGCGTCTAAAGTCTACAAAACCCTGTGGCTATTTCTGACTTTCTTACTACAAGGAATGTGGGCAGAGCCTTGGGAACTGAACCAGGAGGCAGGCGTACCTGGGTGAGGGCGCAGCAAACAGACATGATTTTTATCCGCTGCCTGCTGTTCTGTATAACCACATTAACATACATCTGACTTGCTTACACTCCTACTCCAATAAACGATCAAAGGTCTGTGTCCCCAGGAACCCATAACACCACCGTCAGAAAGACAGCTCTCAAACCTCCTTCCTTCATGGCCACGTTTACCCAGGCCTGCTAACCCTGAGCACTTCCACTCGAGTCCAACTCCCAGCCGCAACAAGCATGGCCGAGCAAGCTGCACATGCCGGGCAATAGGTCCCGGCGGGGTTCCATCTGCACCAGGGCACAGCGATTACTGCTCTGCAACACCACAGTCCCAAGCCTAAATTTGGTCCCACCCTTCTGGGACAGGCAGGAGCCAGGTTAAGAAGGGTTTCTCGCACAACTAGGCAGCAACCCTTCTAGCTGATTAAGCAACAGGCTCCAAAGGGGAATCTAAAAAATGCTCCGGGGCGAGGGGGTGGAAGCGGGAAGCAGGATAATGGAGCGAAAAATCATGGTCTCACACAGCTGTCATTTTGCCTTATCTCCCCCCCAACACACACACACAAGTGTGCTTAGAAAACCCGGGTGGAGGATAGTCAGAGAGCAACAGCCTGGATTCATGGTAAGGGGAGCAGGCAGGACACACACATCCCACCCCCAACAACTGCTCCAGGAGTTCAAACATCTACCACATTTGCTTCTACTTCACACACGTACACCCACCATCTACAGCTTCCGCCCTTATCATCTGATCTTCAGGTCTACTATTACAAGAAGAAGAAAGAAAATTCTACATATAAAATTTATATTATTATATATGAAATGTATATTACTCTATATATATTATTTATACGTGTAAAATTTAAAAAGCCATCCCTCCCTCCCACCCCCCCAGCAGGCTTAACCCCCTCTGCCCTGCCACCCTTCCTGCGCTCTCCAGCGTTCCCAGGGGCTGCAGGGCAATCATTTAGTTAAACCATTTAGTTTTCCATAAGGGATTAACACACATACAACCTCAAAGCAAGTGTGTGCTCTGCATGAGCGTTTGCATACGTGAATATCCAACATTACACAGACACCTACAATATACTACACAGCCTCAAAAAAAAAAAAAAATTACTATCCAGCCGCCAGCGCTGCTTCCCCACACACACCATTTTGCACCAATCCCTTTTTATATAATATAAAATACCCACGTACAGGCACAAAGGCCATTATATAAACACACGATAGAGTTGACCTCGCTCCACTGTGCCAGCACCGATGGCGACCAAAGACGCAGGCACCATCTCGGGGGGAGGGACAGGAGGGCCACCTTGGCCCCACCTGAGGGGGTCGGGAGTGAGAAGATGCCCTGGGTAGCAAAGGCCACGCAAAACCAAACCCACGGCTCCATAATGGAGGCTGCTGAGCCCAGCACGGCTCCGGCTTTCAGCAGAAGTGAGTGTGGGGAGCGGGGGCTGCTTTGCCCATAGACCATAAAGGCTTTACATGGCTTTTTGTGTGTGTGTGTGTGTGTGTGTGTGTGTGTGAATAAAGGAAGAGGCTGGCAAAACAATAATTTGAACTGGCTTAAAAATGGGAAGGAAAAAGAGAAAAATTACATTTTGATTGAAATGCAAAACATCGACACCCCCCCAGACCCTTTCACACTTACAAAAAGGAGAGCAGCAATTAAGATGGGGGAAGAGAAACGCCGCGTACAGAGCATTTGGACTACATTTGAGGAAGAAATAGCCACAACAGGAAAACAGGGGGGAACAAAAAAATAATAATAAATATGTCCCTTACACCCCCACCCCCTACAGGCAAAACACTACGCGAAGACAGCCTTACCCGGGCTGTTATTTTTCCGGGTAGGTAACAAAAAGCAGCCACCCCCGGGAACGGCACTGAACTTCTCCGAGTCCCCCGTCCCCCCCCGGCCGCGGACCCCCGCCCCTACCCCGCACAAAAGCAAACACCGAGCCCCCCCCCACGCCCCCCAAAACGCAGCCCCCCCGAAACAGGCGATGAGGGGGGCTGGAGAAGGAGACAAGGAACATCAGTGAGCGGGAGGGGTGGGGGGTTAAATTACCCAGCGGGTGGCCCCCCGCGGCGACCCCCGCAGCCCCCCGCCGAGAACGGCACGGCACCCCCTTCCCGCTCGCCCCGGCCCCGCCGGCAGGCAGGCAGGGCCCCGGCAGGGGGAGAAGGGGAAGAGGGGGGAGCCCCCCACCCCAAATCCGCCGCCGCCGGAGGGGGCGACCCCCTCCCCGCGCCCCCACAAAGGGGCTTTTGTCCCCCGCTGCCCCCCCCCCGGCCCGGCGCATCGCGCCCTGCCCTCCCCTCCCCCGCCCCCTCCCCCTCCCTCCGCGCACACAAAGAGCCGGAGGGGCCGCCTTTCCCCCGGGGTTTGCGCCCCAAGATGGAGGCGGGCGCCCCCCATACCCACCCTGGCGGGAAGGGGGCCGTGTGGGGTTGCTGCTCCGCCGGCTGTCAGGGGGTCAGGCGGCCGCGGCGGGAAGGATGACGGAGGATTGGGGAGGGCTGGTGGCGGCCGTGCCCGGCGCGTCCCTCCTTCGCTCGGCTCGGCTCGGCTCAGCGCGGCGCGGCGCTGCCTGCCGCCTCCCGCCCGCTCGCCGTCCCCTCCAGCCGGCGTGTGCTCGGCACAGCCCGGCGCTCACCCAGTTTCCATTGAGCCCCGGAGCCAAACCCACTGATGTCACCCAGCGCAGCCCCGGCCCTCCTCCTCCTTCTCCTCCTCCTCCTCCGCCCGCCGTTAAAGGCGCAACCGCCCGCCGCCGTTCCCGCTGCCCTCCTGGCCCGCGTCCCCCCTCAGCCCCGGCGAGGGGGAGGCCTACCACACACTGGGGAGGTTGGGGGACGTTTCCCCTCAGCGGCCGCTGGGCTCCCCGCTGAAGGTTTCTCCTCAGCGGGGTGCTGCGGGGGGGAGTGGGGCAACAGCCCACCCGTGGCACCCCACTGCGGTGGGGGGCAGTGGGGCAGCCCCAATATGGCGCCGTTGCTGCCACAGCAGGGTCATCAGCCCTCAGCACCGCTTGGGGATCCTCACACAAGGGCGCTGGGTCCCATCGCGATGGTGGCAGATGACAGGTGGGGGTCCAGCAGGAAGGCCCATGAGGCGTCAGAGCCACCCCAACCCCACAGAGAGGGTCGGGGCTCCTCGGCCCGTGCCCCTCGGGAGCAGGGGGCACCCCTTGGGTGAAGCACCTGCAAATCCACACAAAAGTCAGCGGGCACACATAAACCCTAACATGGACGGACAGAGGTCCACAGGGCACCCACCAGCAGATAGGCGCAAAGCCAGGAGTACCCCCCAGACCCCTGAGTGTTTAGGGGCCAGGTGGCCACCATGCACCGCAGCAAGCCCTGGAGCTGCTCAGAAAGAGCCAGCTCAGTTGGGGGGAGGCAGCCAGGGTGTATCAGACCTGCATGGGGGTGTAGGAGTGGAGCCCAGGCTGGGGAGGTGTTTGGGGGCTCCTGGGAGGTGGGAGGTTGGGGCTGGATGGGCAAAGGAGGAGCGAGGCACCGTTGTGAGCTCTGGGAGCAGGAGTATGGGGTGAGGCTGGAGGCCAGCGTAGGGTGAGAGTGAACAGCAGTAGGTCCCATGGAGCAAGAGCCAGACGCTGCCAAGCTTCACAGGCACCAGGATGCCTCGTTAGGGAGGAGCTGCTTCAGCACAGTCATCGCAAAGTCAAGAACTGCAGTTCCTGCAGTCAGGCTAAGGGTGGAGGAGATAAGCGTGATGGCGGAGAGCTCAAGAGCCCCCATACCAGGCCAGCCCATAGAGGCATCTAGGCCAGGACCCCCATGTCAACTTCCAAATACACAACGTAAGCACAGGCTGTTGGCACCAAGAGGCCCAAGTTGCAGCCCTGCTGGCACTGTGCAGTGCAGAAAGCAGTCGTTGCTTCAATTCGTACCAAGATGGTGGGCTGCAACACTCTGAATCCCGCTGCCATCAGTGCCCACGCCGAGCTGATGGACCATGGAGACCTGGGAATAGTTCCTGTTCTACGCAACCCTTTGGGAACCAGTGCCGTTTCCTTCTGTCACTGCTGGGTCAGTTTTATCACAGAACTTTGTATCCATTCCAAGAAGATAAAATTTAATTGAGTTTTTCATAGTAAGACATTTCCTTACGCATGCTCCATTGAACCTCTGTAGTTTCACAGCTTACGTAACAGCAAATAGATGGGAAGGTAGGTAATAAAATATGCAGCCGCTGCCGAATCCAGCCAAGGGCTTGCCCTCCTACCCTGGGTGGGTGCACATCAGCCGAGAGGGAATTTGCTGGAGCCCAACATCGCTCACGACTTTGCTGCAAGTGGCAGGCCCGTACAGGCAGTGAGCGAGGCGGGCTCCGCCAGAGAGGGCTCCTGGAAGGATGGATCCAACTCAGATCCCAGGAGAGTCAGCTCTCAGCATGGCCAGTGGGAGCAGAGTTTGGGGTGACGCTGCCTGGCAGGCGGGTGTAGGGTCTGGGGGGATGGTGGCCTCACCAGCTCTCCCCCTGTTGCTGGTTGAGGCAGCAGGAGGGAATTTGAAGAAATCCCGAACGTAGACACAGCCCTTGGGGATGAAATCGGAATGTGTGTACGGACACTTCAGCTACCTTTATTTTAATCATTTAGGGCTTAAAATAAGAACTCTTTAATTAGAAACATTCCCTTAATTGAATTGTAATCAAGCTTTTAGTGCTGTTAGCCTGGCTAACCATGTGATCTACTAACACCCACCTTCTTCTCTCCAAGGATTGCCTAGTTACACCTCTTCTTATGGAGTAATTTATATTAGGGAGCCTGGGCCAGGGGCAGCTGGTTTTGGTTATGTGTGTAGCAGCCAGTACTGCGGGGACCCTGTCTCCATCAGGACTGCCAGTGGCACAACAGGTAACTCCTGCCCCAGTGTCTAAAAAAGGTAGGTGTTATGTATAACACAAGCAGCAGGAGAGAGGTTGGGGTTGGACTGGGAAGGGAAGAAATCTGAGGGACAGGCAGAATCCATGCTCACAATCTGTGCTGGGTCATCTCCATTCCTCTCCAGTTACCAAACTGGTGTGCAGTGGTAGCCACAAGCATCTTTTCCTCTCTGTGCACCTCTCCAAAAAATGAACATCCCCTCAGGTCTAGCCCTGTATTAGGCACCAGAATACAACAACAAAGGCACATTAAGACTTTGTTTAAACAGCAGCACCTGGAAGGCTGTCTAACCTCCCAGACCCAGCAGTGAGCCACAGCAACACTCGCAACCCCATGCCAGGATGAGACCCCAGGAGGCCTCGCCTCACCCCTTTTCCCTGGTTTGCCTGGGAAGGATCTTTGGGTGTAGAACATGGAGGGGAGTCGAGGCCCCAGCCAAGCCCCTTAGCTCAGCAACTGGGGGACCTGCACCTGGGACACCTCTTGTCTACCTTTCACGGGGTTCAGACATGGCCAAAACATCCCTAGATGATCCAGGGAGTGGTGCTGTTGAAGGCAAGCAGGCAGAAGATGGTCTACACGGGGTGGCTCTGCTTGCAGGCCCTTTGGCTGCCGTCCTGTTCTCATGCGAAGGTCCTCGGGCAGTCCCCAGTGCTCACACTGCAGTGCTGTAGAGGGAACCCATAGTGATGTGTCTTAGGCTGAATCTTGCAGGCTGGTGTATCCAAGGGGAATATACCTCACTGGCCATCCAGCCAGCATCACCACTGCCCACCATGTCATTCCTCAGGTAGGAAAGGAGAAGAAGGGCTAGAATTGCCCTGTTTATTCACAGTGACCCTGCTGGGTGGCCTTCTAGTGTCACTGTATATGATATTCATAGCACCTAGTAAAACTCATGGGAAAGCTGAGCTCCAGTGACCTAGCAGACCTCAGAGAAATGCCAGGTGGTGTTTGGCAGCTCTGCCTGATCCACAGTGAGCAGAATCCTGTTTCATCCACTATCTGGAGAGGGACATGCTGCTTTGAAGACCAAAGCCACTTCTTCACAGAGAGACTTGCCCGTGCTAGGAAAGTGTGAGGAATCAAGGAAACAGCAGAGAAAACTTTGACTCTGTGCTGGAGTTCTACTTCTGCAAGGCCAGTGAAAGCAAGGAAAGATGAGAAGTGAGAACAAATGCATTTCCACCTGAAATTCAAGAGCAGAGGTTCCCAAGGAGGCAGGTACCTGTGGCTTGACACGTCCAACAGAGCAGAACAGAGTTGTTCAAAGCATTAACTCAGAGTTTATTCAGAACATGCAGCCCCCACTCAAAAAACAATGATTCATGTTCACAGGGTCTTTTTTATGGGACACATACTCTAGTTTCTCTGTACTTCCCAAATAATAATGGATTTGCCTTTTCAATAATCATACCAACCAAGAGAGTAGCGTTTTAGAGAAGACCCAGCATTCCTGGAGGGAAGGTCAAATGCAGCCTGCAAGGTGGGGATGCTGATCTGAGCACTTTGCCAGAGCGCTCTGCATTTTAAAGCCTTTTCTACAGTCAAGTGCAAGTCCCCATTCACATGCAGCAGGGAGCAATAAATACTCCTGCAAACGAGACATAAGGATCCCAGGATAGCACAAGGCTAAAACCAATGCAAAACGCCAAAATAAATAAAACATAGCTAATAGCTACCTCTGAAAAGGTTGCTGTGCGTGACTCGCTCAGCATCAGGTAGGAAATCCGCGGCAGGGGCAGGGATCTAGGCCAACACACAACTGTCTCAGCAATGAGTTCACTCCTTTTTCTTCACACATTTTGTGGGGGGGGGAAGATGATGCTGAGTCCCTGCAAAGAGCCTTCTTCGTGACACAGCCCAGACTCATCCAGAGCACCATCTAACCTGTGTGCTGCAGGTGTCCTGTGGAAAATAAATCTGCAGCCACATAATTAAAGACTCAACCCTAATTCATATGCATGAGGACATTGAAGGGCAGTTGTACAGCCAGCCTTGGTGCTGCCATTTCTCAGTGATGACAAATGTGTATTCTGATATAACAGCGATAGTGGCCTGTTGTCCTCAGTGAGGAGCAGAGCTGGTGAGAGGTGAGACGCGCTGTTGGGTGGCGTTTGGGGTAACAGCACAGGAGCAGTAAGACTTGGGAAGAAGACTTGGGAGAAGACTCTTGTTCAGGCACTGGAGAAATCTGTGGTCCCAGAAACACAAACTGATACGGCTGTCCTCCCTGCTCCCCTTGTCCCCTCCAAGCTTTCCCACTTTTGGCTTCCCTTCTTCAGGCTTGTCACGAAGTCCTGGGCTCCAGGCTCGGCCATTGCCCCCTCCCATGTCCACGTCACCTGTCCTTCCCTGTCTCTTTCCCACCGCATGCCCAGGCCCAGTCTCCTGCCCAGACAGTACCAGTCTGGCTCAGCTGTGTGTCCTTGGCCAGTCAGTCCCAGCCTTCCCACCATGGGCTGTCCCCTTCCACACAAGCTGCTGTCACCAGTCCAAGCCTTCCTGGGCAGTCGGTTGGTGGCAGCTCCCCTCCATCCCCAGTCCCCATCTGTCACCAGAATCCCCCACTCCCCAGGCAAATGGTTTGAGTGCTGCCTGCCTCTGTCCCGTCCCCCCTGCCCACTCTGCTGCCGATCACCCCTCCTCTGCTCTTCCCATTCCCCATCTCTGATCACCCCTCCTCTGCTCTTCCCATTCCCCACCTCTGATCACCACGCCTCTACTCTTCCCATTCCCCATCTCACTGCCTGGCCAGCCCTGCTTTCTGCTCCCAATTCCCCTGCTCAGCCAGCCCAAGTCACTCCAGCAGCTCCCAGGCAATAACCCCTTGCCCAACCAGCCCCGGCGTCTCCCTTCAGCTCCCAGTCTCATCCGTCTCCTAGTCTCATTTGCTTTTCCCCAGATTTTTGGTCCTTTCCCTTTGAGTTTCATCCCTTCCCTATTCAAATCAGGGGCTTTCCTCCACTGGGCTTCCCAGAAGCCAAAAGAGAGGTGGCCGGGAGTGCAGGGCAGAGGGAGACATCGAGGGATTCAGCCCCGTGCCTGACGCAGAGCAGCAGGATGCAGCCCTAGAAGGGAAAGCCCTCCTGGTTTCCTTCAGCCCTGTTCCTCTGTGGGAAAGCCCATATGCCGTCATGCCAGCCTCAGAAGCCAAGGGAGGGTTGGGCAGTTTAGCAGAGGCTGAAATCTTTGTAGCTGTGAAGCTGTGACGAGTCTTCCTCCTGCATTTAGCAAAGCCATGTAATTTGTCCACGCTGGTGGGGGAAAGCAGCGGTGTTTCGTGGAGCTGGCAAAACACAGCCTCCATGACACAAAAACTGACGTCCTGCCCAAGGCCAAGCCCTTGCTTGAAAGCCCAGAAGATCTGCAGCTTTCATCCCCAGGGCCATATATATACTTCCTCCAGCCCAGGAAACCTAGTGGTGGGCCAACATTTTCAGAAAGAACTAAATAAATGTGCCCAATTTAAGCTGAGGCAATCACTTTCTATGGAAAATTTCTGCTCCGGTGGTGAAACTTTTGACAAAGTTATAAGCAACTGAAAACAGGGTCTTAAAAGGGGAAGTGTCGGCAACCTTAATAATGGGAGCTGTTCCTGGCCACACCTGTAATTAAGGGCTTTTATTGCTTTTTTCCATATACCTCGCCTTTTTTATCCTCGTGGTATTCCCAGCTTCTGTCAGTTTGCAACTGACTCTCTTTATTACACCCACGCTGACTTGCTTTGGTAAAAAAAAAAAAAAAAAAAAAGACCTAATGGAAAAAAACAAACAAACAGGAATATTCAGGTGCACCCTCAGAGCTGTGTCAGGCCAGAGCAGACGTAGCAGAGGACTACAGGACAGGGCCAAGGTTCCTTGGGAGGAGCTGGACTCAGGGCTGAATCGGCAGGATATTGCTTGAAGACATGTAACCTCGTCCTCCTCGCCTGCATGCTGAGTGCTCCCTGGGCACCAAGGCATCTGAGCGCCTGGGGGTGGTCAAAGAACCTGGCGCAGCATTCTGGGCAAGATGCAGGGATGCAGGGGAGGCACCACCTCTGCCTTGCCAAGTCTTATGGATTCCTCCTCACCTTGAAAGCAGCATGTCTCCCTCTAAGAAACTCCAAGCCTCTTATTTTTTGGAGAAAAGGAGCTGAGCTGGTCCCTCTCTCTGTTTGGGCTTTTGCTCCACAGCCGCACCCTGCGGCAGAGCCATCAACTGGGGCAGCCCCGTCCCATCTTCCTGCAGGGGTGCGATCAGGCTGCTCTGCTCCCCTCTCCCTTTCTGCATGGCACCGGGGATGGCTTTTGGCAGCAGTGTGAACTTCTCAAAGCCTCTAGTGAGAGGATGTGCAGCCCAGGGAGAAGAGGAACAACCCTGGGGCTCAGAGAGACAGCCCTCTCTCTGTCTCTCTTAGGAACAGCGGGAGCAAAGCAATGGAGAAGTGAGAAGCCACATTTGCCCCTGTAGGAAGATCTGCAGGTCAGACCAAATGAAGTATAGGACTGGTCAGACGGGAGCCAATTCAGCTGTGAAATGACTTGTGTTTGGGAGGCTGGTTGGAGGAAAGGCTGGATACAGAAGTACAAATCAGAGGAGGTCCCCCATGACTGGAGAAAGGCAAATACTGCATTCTTCTTCAAAAAAGGCCAAAAGGTTGATCCTGGGAACTACAGGCTGGTCAGACTCATTCAGTCCCTGGAGCAGGTCCTCTTGGAACACATTTCTGGGCACATGAAGGAGAAGAAGGTGACTGGCAACTGTCAGTGTGGATTTACCAAGGGTAAATCACGCCTGAACAACCTGATTGCCTTCTATGATAAAATGACTGGATTTGTGGGTGAGGGGAGAGTAGTGGAAGTTGTTTATCTCAAATTCAGCCAGGCTTTCAACACCRTCTCCTGCAACGTTCTGATATCCAAGTAGAGGTGTAGCGGTCTCAATAGGTGGACAAGCAGATGGGTAAAAAAAACTGGCTGGCTGGTCAGGCTCAGGGGGTAGTGGTTAATGGGGTGTACTCAGCCTAGGGGCTGGTACCAAGTGGGGTGCCTCAGGGGGCTGTCCTGGGACCTGTCCTGTTTAACATGGTTATCGATGACCTGGAAGAGGTGATGGGGTGCACTCCCGTCAAGCTTGCAGATGACAGCTGCTTGGAGGGGGAACCAGTCAAGATGCCCGAGGGCAGGGCTTGCCATCAGAGGGACATAAGCAGGCTGGAGGGATGAGCCTGCAGGAACGTTGTGAGTTCAGCAAGGGCAAATGCAAAGCCTTTCACCTGGAAAGGAAGATGCCCTGGCCACGATACAGGCTGGGGACCTGCCAGATGGAGAACAGCTCTGTGGGATAGGACCTGTGAGTCTTGGTAAAAGACAGAGCCAAGCTCTTCACAGTGGTGTGTGGTGGGAGGATGAGAGACAACGAGCATAAGTTGAAACAAGAGAGGTCCAGCTTGGATAGAAGGAAAATCTTTTTGTCTCCAAAGACAGTCAAGCATGGGGGAAAGTTTCCCTGAGAGGCTGTGCAGTCTCCATCCTTAGAGGTTTACAAGACCAGATAAAGCTCTGAGCGACCTCATTTAACCTCTTTGCTGACCCTGCTTTGAGCAGGAGGCTGGACTAGAGCTGTCTTGAAGTCTCTTTCAACCCGAATTATCCTACRATCCTACGATGTGCAGTGCCCCATTTGTGTATGGCATGTGTTGGCATGTGCCAGGTACATATGTGCCACACATGTGTCCGTAGCAAGGGTGAGCTGCAAGCCTGTGTCACAAGTCCCGTGCGAAGGGTGCAACTGAAGGAGGACAAGGTATCACACACACACGATGGGCGATGGGTGAGGAGCACGCCGTGGCAGGGGGAGCAGCTGGGGCAGTAGATCTGAACGCATGTGACAAGTGTGCCAGTTTCGTGTATACCAGTGAGCTCGCCAAGCGTCACACGCATGCGAAGCGTGCTTGCAAGGAGCTTGCGATGTAAGTGTGCGGTGGGAGTGTGCGTGCGTGTGCCAGGGGAGCGAACACGTGGCCATAGTAGCAAAATGCGTGTGCAGCGTGCAGACACTGCGCATGTGGAGGGGGGAGAGCAGAGTTTGTGTGGGCTTGTTATTCACAGCAGCGCAAACTGGCGGTAGCTAAAAAGCCTCCCATGTACGAGCATCTCCCATGCGGACTCAGAGGGTGGGGGGACGGGACATAGCGCAGGCGGTTATGAAACCAGCTTGCCCAGTCGGGATAATTCACGTACTGCTGTGGGAGGGACAGGAGAGATAAACAACGCACAGGGAAACGGGAGGGCAGGGAGAATGGCTTAAAAAGCAGCTTCCCAGCATGCCCTGGTGGATTAGTTCAGCATCTCAGCCCAGCTCCTCTTTAATTCTTATGCAAGGGGTTTCTCTGGAAGGGACAGCCTGTCCTCGCCAGCTGAACACCAGGCACAGGGCACTGATTAACAAAAGGCCATCTCACCATCCGTCCCACGCAGCGAAGGGCGAGAGGCAGCTGGGGACTCATTCCCTGCAAGGACTGAGGTTGTGGATTTTCGTTTCTGCTTTGCATCGTGCTGTTGCTCATCAGAGACCTCAGGACGTGCTCATCTGAGCCTGCCATGGCCTCCTGTTCACTTCTGGGTGTGATTTGAAAGTGCTGATTTGTATCTGTAAGGCCCCATGTAGGCTATTTTGAGGCCTGTGGCCCAATGGCTCCCCGTTCCTAAATCTGGATGTCTGGAGGTCAAGGGTATCTGAGTTGGGAATATGCACTGCACTTGGTCCGTCAGAGCTGCCGTTTGGAGTCGTAGACAGTGGTGTGAAGGTGATGGATGTTGTGTACGTACCTAGGGAGGTACAATGTCCTGGCCACGGGGCTTCACTGCAGCTGCGGATGCAGGATGGGCAGAGAGCTATTCTGGGAACCACTCCCGGTTCATTTATCGCTTGCAACATTCCTGGCTGTGCAGAGAGGTGATAGGTTAAGCCCACAGTGGCAGGTTAAATTCTTCCTTCTGCCACTGACTGCTTCGTGATCTTGGGCAAGTCACTTTGCCTTGCTGTCAGCAGCTTCCTTCCCGCTTTCGTCTCTTTCTGGCTGAGAACAGGAGCTGCCCCTTCTCTTGCCACTGCAGCAGCAAGCACAACGGGGCCATGGAAGACCTCAGGGCTCTGGAGGCTTCTCCATGGGACAAATTATCAAATAATTACAATAACTCAGAAAATCCCATGTTTTCCACAAATTGGTCTTGCATTTTAACAGCTGACAATGCATTTCGAGCTCATGAGACCATCTGACCGCTGCAGGAGAGCTATGTCCCAAACAGAGCAGCAGGGAGCATGCAGCTTCATCCAGCCAGTACAACTCCACCAATGCACCTTGCACCTCCTCTGCAGCAACTGCTGCTGGCTGCTCTCGCCCTGACTTCCCTCCTCCGGTGACTTCAGACCACTCTGTCCCACCAGCCCCTACCAGCTCACCGAGCACTGCTGGCTCCCTGGGCACTCCAGGGCTCCCAGTTACTTAACCCTGGCACCCCAGGTGCAGCCAGTCACACCATGTCTGCAGCTCTCCACTCCAGAGCTGTTTTTCATCACAGCTCTTCCCCGCTTCCCCCACAGCCTCATGCAGCGCTGGATGGGTCACATAAGTTTCTCTATTCAAGGCAGCCTTGTTGCTAGTGAGCACAACACTGTGTCCTGGAGAGCAAAAGGCATGTGGTGTAACCCAGCAGCCTGGAGCTAAATGATGGCTCCGCTTTGCTTACATTTAATCAGCTCCTTCTGTGTCATACCAAGTGTTCTGCTATAGGTCTGCATCGCCTGTCATGTGCTCGCACCCACTCTCCAGCTGATTCATTATTTTATCCCTGAGAGAAGCACGTGCAGGCTGCAGGTCCTGTTATATATATCTTCAAAGTCTTCTCTGGAGTTTCTGCGTCAGCTCGTCCTCCTCTGTTCGATACCCCAGGAGTGGTGCACAGGCCTGTGTCGGGTCCCTGATAGACACAGAGAGTCTGTTGCTGGGTGAGCATCTAATCACCTGTCAAGAGCAATTTCAAGCTCCTTATTTTCTCGGTCACACGGCTTCTGTAACGAGGCTTTGTATCGTACAGGCTTTCAGCTGACTCTTTCGGTGACTGTAGTGCTGGGACATTCAAACAACTCTATCAATGCACTACAGCCAGGGACCCAAATATTACCAGGTCCCAGGTTTCAACACGTGCTATTTCAAATCCAGGGCCAGCACCAAAATAATCCTGCTAATTTCAGAGGCCAAAAAAACTTTTAAAGCTCAAATATCCAGTGTCTCAYGGACTATTTCAGGATGGTGTTTGCGTCCATCCTGAATTTCTTCACGGGCATCAGGGCAGCAAAATCACATGGCTCCGCGTGGTAACATGCGTTTCCTCTTTCCATGCTGACCTGACTTTGATAGGCAGTCGCTTGGGGTCTGTGTGCCCAGGCTGCCCAGAGAGCAGAGGGACTGCCCCCACTAGGTGCTTCCTTCTGGAGGGGATGTCTTCAAAGGTAAGCAAATACACCAATGGCCCACTGACTCCTCTGCTGGTGTTGCTTTCCCCAGGAACTGGAAGAAGCCCAGGAGACTCTGTACAGTTTGCAAGCCAGGCTGTCATTATCTGATGTCCCGAGGGGGTATGAAAAGGCTGGTTGCCAGAAGAGCTCTCAGGGCATTGCAAACCCTCTACCTGCTAGCCCTCACGCTGATGAGGACACATCCGAATGGGGCATTTCTCCACTTCCATGCAGTTTTACTGCCCCTCTCCTGCCGGGGGAGCRTGCTGGCTGGCCGCCTGTGGCAGGGGAAAGGCAGGAGCGCCCTGCTACAGACTTAAGCTGCCTGTGCCATGCCAAGGGACTGAATAATAGGCAAAAAGGGAGCAAATCTCCTATGTTGGGCACGTGCAACCAGGCAGGGCTGTGAGGCAATGACTGAAGGGCAGGCAGGCAGCAAGGCGGCAACCAGAAGGACCTGACTCCAAACCCAGATCGTATCTGCCTAACTTCCCAGGGCTGGAGCAGCTTTGCAGGCTTCTCCCCAAGAAGAAATCAAAGTGGCAGCAGATATCTGAACTGCTTCCAGAGTCAGTGGCCGTTCTGGGAAAGCCGTGGCCTGGCTGTCAGGCGGGCTGACGTTTATYGCAGGTTATGGGTGCAGTGTTGGCGGTGGGTGCTGGTCCTGTCAGAGCTTGCCTTCTCTCAGGATCAAACGTTTCCACCCTCTGACCCACGGCACTGCCCGCGGAGCCAGCCCCAGCCCCAGCTCCAGCCCAGCCCCGCGGTGTCCCGCCAGCGCCGGGGCTGGCGGCAGCCCCGGGCCAGCCCGGGGAGCCGGGACCTGCAGGGACACCGGGGCCTGCGGGGATGCCGGGACCCGCGGGGATGCCAGCCTTGCTTTCATCTCTAGATGGTGCTCTGAGGCCGGGCAACGGCCGGGCTCCCCGGTTTGTGCCATGCGACTCAGCCTCCCTGCGCCGCGTCCTGCCGGCGGGAACATACCGGAGCTGGGGAGGGCAGGACCCCCACCCTGCTGACCATGGCGGGAGAAGTCTGTGCAGCCCCTCCAAGAACCCGCTACCGCCTCAGCTCCTCCTGCTGTGGCATCCCCTGGCTGTGGGATACCGTGCCACGGGCAGCTGCATCGACAGACTGCCTCCCTTTCCTCCCCATCCTCTCCTGTCCCCCTTTACCTGCCCCAGCGGGCCCTATGCTGACCCGTGCTTTCAGCATCCCAGCAGGCTGCCTTCCCTCCTCTCCCCCTCCTGCGCAGCCGGCAATAGTCCGTCCCAGCTTTGCGGATTTAGCACGGGGCCAGCGCCTGCGGGGTTTTCCAATAGCGGAGCTCCATTAGGGCCCAGCTCTGCTCTTACCACGGGCAATGGCAAAAGTCCCATTGACCTCGCGGGGCAAGAGCAAGCCCTTAATGGCCTGGGAAGGTAAGGTGCTTTTTTCTGCTTTTTTTTTTTTTGTGACATTCAAAACCATGGCCACTTCAAATTGCCTGTCCAAAAGCTGGGAGAGACCTCAGGCCCTCCTGCAAAGGCAAAGAAGGGCTGCTAAAGTTCGAAGTGAGAAGAAGAGGCATTTTGCCACGCAGAGGTCACAAGCCTGCATCCAGCCACCAGGGCAGTGGCATGCCCCACTCCGTTCCTGGGCAAAACCGAGCTGGATTGAAAAGGAATGCATTTGTTGCACAGACATTTTCAGCACCATTTCCTGATCACGGAAATCCAAACCCATTTTCTCCCAGTTTGAGATTATTGTTGTGTTTCTTGAAAATATTTTTAGTTGCAGTGTGTATCAAAATGTTTTGCTGAGCAAGTTTTGGGTGAGTTGAAAGGTGCCAATGATGGTTTCTTTTMAAAAGGGTTGTGCAAAAGTGTCACCAAAAATAAAACATGAAACAAGTTTCTCAAGTGTCATTTAAACAACAACAACATTCAGCTGAAAGCTGGGAAGAGTGACAGCAGCGTAGTTAGTTGTCATGGGGTGGAGGATCTGAACCAGTGCCTGGATCTTATTCATAGGGAAAAAGTCCTTCCTCTCCCCATTATCTTTCTGGTGTTTGAATAGCTTTCAATAATGAGCCAAGGAAATCGTTCAGAAGTAAGACAGGAAAAAAATATAGGTTGTGGTCAGACAAACAAAGCAGTAGTGTCTTCCTCCTGAAAAGCAAGCTGCCAGCCCCTCAGGATTAGGGGCAGGTCTTGGGGAAGCAGTCCCTGCATCAGATCCTGGAGGAGGGAGAGAGCCTGGGGACATCGTGCCCTGGCGGGCAATAGAGGTGTCTTCTCTGGAGAACACAGGACAAGAACGTGTCACCTACCTGAAAATTGATGCTCCACATATCATATGCAAAAGCCAAAATACCAGGTGTTTTTACGGTTGTGAATGGCTTGGAGAGCCAATTTGCAGACTCCTTAAAAATGTCTAGTCTTCTTTATAGCAAACAGCCTTCTGAGGTGGATTCTCCTGGTAGCCTTTCATGGGCTGCATAAAGGAGTCCCCAGCCTACAGCCAGAGGCGCTTGTTGAGATGGATGCTGCTGTCGCATGGCCCTTGTGTGTACGTCCTTGGGTGTCTATGGGATGAAGTTGTGGTATAGGATGGGTTATGCCCCCATGTGTGGCATATGCATGTAGGTATGTGCAGTGTGTACTTGGGCACAAGTACGCTGTGATTCGAGCGTGCAGGTACAGAAGTACCTGTGCAGAAGGATGTACATACCGCTGTGGATCAGTGAAGCCTGTGGGCATGTGTACAGCTTGCAGAGGCAGAAAAGCACTTTTTACTGGGAGGACTGACCTCACYGTGCTGTCAGATGGGATATGTGTGCCCAAGGAACATGCCATAAGCACGTGTAACATAAGCACAGCTGCGGGAGGAGCGCCTGATGGGCAGAGGTTTACCCATCACCTCTGTTCTCCTGCACTCTGGCTGTTCCTCTCCTTCCCTCTGCTGCCTCCCCTCGGCCCCCTTCTCTCCCTTGGGTCTTCCTCAGCTCTCTCCCCTCTCTAACAATGTGACAGTGTTGCCAGCTTTCTCCCAATTTTATTGTGAACAGCAGGGATTTAGCTGGGTTTTCCTCAATGCCTCGGTGTCTTCTGCACCGTGATGCCAAACATGATGTGAAAAGGGCCAGCAGGTTCAAACGTATGGAGGGGGCTGGGATCCCAGCATGGCTGCGTGATGCTTGTTCCCTTAGCTTTATTGCAACCTTTTCCCATTTTTCCCCCAAGAATCACTTCGTCTGAAGTGAGAGATGGCAGTGCTGGCCTGTATGCCACCTCCACCACCCCAGCTGCGCATGCCCATGGCCCCGGTGCACCTCAGCTGCCCCATCCTTGCCCAGGCTCCCTGGGCCCTCGCTCCTTGGAGATGAGCCTCCCAAGAGCTAACAGGCTGTGGGCACTTCATCCCCACCAAGCGCTGCCATCTGCCTCCAAAGGATGCTGTACCTTGGGAGGGGGGTGACCAGCCATGCGGGTTCCCCCTCTCCTGGACACCACCACCTCAGTCTGTGTACTGGACGCCAGTGTCCTCTCACACAAAGTCCTTCTCTCTCGGTCCATTAGGTTGTTTCCGCTGCCATGGCCAGTGGCAGGCACCCGGCTCTGAAAGCTGTATTAAAAGCCAGGTCAATACCAGCCCCTGCTTATTCCCTCTGGGTAAAATAAATAAATAATAAAAGGAGGGAGTGAGGGACTTCATTAATTATCAGTGGGGAGGAGAGGTGGGACAGGGACCCATGTGGAAAAATGAGGCTGTGTATGAAGTCATACATGGGAAAAGCCAGGATCCACGAGCTCCTGTTCCCACTCTGTGCCCGACAGGAGGAGAGGGAGGCATCAGGAGCGATGCCTTTCCTTTACCCCCTTCTCCTGATGCTCTGCTCTTTGGTTGTCACCTGTCTGCTCTTCTCTCATCCTCCCGCCAGCTCCTCTTCCCTTCTTGGCAAGGCTTCCCAAAGGTGTCAGATCACTGCCTGGGTGCAGAGCAAACCCGTGCAGGGCAGCTGTCCCCCTGCAGAACCTGCGCACCAGGACGAGAAATGGCCATGTCTGGGTCTAGACCCATCTTGTTAGTCTATCCCCGCTCTTTCTCAAATGCACTCCCATATTACCTCATTTTCTCTTCTTCTTTTTCCCTTCCTCCTCCTCCGCCTGCCTGCTGTTCCTGCTTCTTCCTCTCACTCCTGCTATTTCCTTCCTTCCCCTTCTGCTTCTTCCCCCCTTCCTCTTGCTTCTTGAACCAATTCCAAATTGATATTGAGATGTTGTTTTTCTGCTTTGTAGATCAGGGGTTGGGTGGGACGTCATTTCATCAGCCGTTCCCCCCATAGCACAACTGCTGGGTGCCCAGAGCAGCTTCCTGAGCTACCTGTTTGTCTGTGTGTCCTCCTATCATCTACAGTTTTGAAGGAGTGATTCTGCTGCTCCTAAAGGAAAAGGCTCACTAGGTTTTCGTGTCTTTTGTGAAATGACAGCAAAGTRATGTTACAGGTCTAGCTCTGGTTGATGCCCTCCCTCATTTCCTCTCATTCTTACTTGCCTTTAGCAAAATAAGAGGGTTTGGGGCTTTTTATATTTTTTTTGAGCTTTACATCTAGAGCAGCGTCTTGCACGTCTCTGCCTCTTCATCAAGCATATCTATAACCCTTCCCTGGGCAAAACTCTCATTATCTCCAAAGCAAGCAGGATTGTTTGTCCCATCCTACTGGTAATTTTAATGCAAATGCTTCCCTCCCTCCATACATTTTGTATGATCTTCTCCCCGAGCAAATCCTCTGAGCCTCTTATTGTAGGTCTTTACCAGGGAGGCCCAGAACAAGGGAGCCCTCGTGGTGGAGCTTCCAGGCACGAACACCGTACAAACAGCAAACACCAGCACTAACAACTTTCATCAGTCTGTATACCAGGCTGCAGCCTTGGGGCCTCTCCTTTCCTTCTAAACCTCCCCCTGGGATATTAGACTTTATTAAAAATAAATAGTTACAAATTCAGTTTTACAGCTGATGGCAGCAGGGAGAAGAACGGAGGAGGTGAAAGGAGCAAGTCGAGGGTCTGCTGTCCAGTCAGGTCACTTGTCTGTCATCCCGGCCACGCTGTGCCAGGGAGCAGTCTGAGTGTGCAAGCACAGGGCCCTGCCTCCTCTGCCAGGCGTCTCAGGAGAGGAGCAGGACGTGTTTTTCAAGAGGACTGGGAGAACTGGGTCTGAGTCCGTGGAGCTGAGCTGCTTCTGGAGGTGACAGATGCCAAAAGCCAAGGAGAGTGCGGAGTAGGCTACATAGAGTGTCCTTGTCTCCTAGCTTGGCATTTGCAGTGGAAGAATATGGATTTCAGTTCTCGTTCTGTTTTATATACAAAGAAAGAGTCATGTGCAACAAGCAATAAACATGCAAGTAAACCCCTCCCTTGAGATCCTTCCCCACTCCCTCCAGGAGTCCTAAACTCTCCCGTCCATCCTCATCTGGTCAGTGCTTAGGTATTGCTCCTCTCCTAGTGACGGTCATGACTCTTGACAGCCATGGGGCCTACCCACGTTGAGAGGGGACAGAAAGTCTGCTGTTGCCTCAGCAGCAGAAACACTTGCTGCGGGTCCCGGTCTGTCTGTGGAGGGCAGGGACTCCTGTCGCCTCTCCAGAGATGAGAAACCAGGTGTGCTGCTCTCCTGTCTCTGGGCAGGAAAGGGGTCCTAGCACAAGCTGCACACACGGGAAGAGTAGTGTATCCTCACTCCTCTTCCAGGCAGTATGACTTCACGGGAAAGGGAGTATATCAGAGCAGCTCCAGGCCTTGATGTACTCAGGGGCTGAGAGGCAGTCACAGGAGGCATTTTTTGGTGGGCAAGGGACTTATCCAGCTACGTACGGGTGCAGAATGGAGGAGGAGATGGTGGGCAACAGGTGTGGAACGGGGAGGCTGCAGGAGTTAGATGGCTGACTCCCTGCGGTATGAGATTGTATCTAGGGGCAGAGTTGCCTGGAGCCGTTCCAGGTCCAGGTGGCTTCCAAAATCCATCATCTGGATGACGCCTCCCTCCTCCTTGGTGCTGCCCCCTAACACCACACCCACTTCGTCATCATCTTCATCTTCATCTTGACTGACAAGAGCCAGCTCATTCTCGTAGCAGAAGGCACTGGGAGGTGGGGGAGAAGGTAGGATAGTCATCTTGCTTTCTTGCAGCTCCCGGGCTGAGCAGCAAGGTGTGCCGGCTACCTCATAGGTCTTGTGAAAGCGTGAATAATCCACTTTGTAGTGGTTCTTCTCCTCAAACACAACTGGTTCAAAACGATGACCCCAAAGAATTTCACTAGCGAGGTAAGAGCTTCGTGCCTGTGTGGTCATGGCTGTGGCTTCCACCATCCCCTCCAGGATAACAACAATCTCAAAGTTCTCCGTCTCCAGCTCCTCCTTGCCAATCCCATAGAGCGGGCTCTCCTCGTCAATCTCATGAACAATAATAATGGGTGAGACCAAAAATATACGATCGAGGCCCACGTCGTAGCCCACATTTAGGTCCCGCTGGTCCAGAGGGAGGTATTCCCCTTCCTCTGTCATGTAGGGCTTGATGAGCTGGGCTCTGACGTGGGCCTCCACGATGTGGCTCCTCCTCAGGTTGCCCACCCGCCACATGAGGCACAGTTTGCCATCCCGCACGGAGATGACCGCATGGTGACTGAAGAGGAGGGTCTGGGCCCGCTTTTTGGGCCTTGCCATCTTGGCCATGATAGTGCCAATCATGAAGGAGTCAATAACGCAGCCCACGATGGACTGGACCACAACTGCCATGATAGCCAGCGGGCACTCCTCAGTCACGCAGCGGAAGCCGTACCCAATGGTTGTCTGTGTCTCCACTGAGAAAAGAAAAGCCCCTAAGAAGCTGTTCACATGCATGATGCAGGGCTTGAGGAGAGAGGGACTGCCTCCCACTGCTGGTGCATTGAGGTCGCCGTGGAAGAAAGCAATGCACCAGAAGAGGAAGCCGAAGAAGAGCCAGGAGACCAGGAAGGCGGCAGAGAAAATCATAAGCATGTACCGCCAGCGTGTGTCCACACAGGTGGTAAAGATGTCGGCCATGTAGCGCTGAGACTTGTTGCTCAGGTTGGCAAAGTAGACGTTGCACTGGCCATTCTTCTTCACAAAGCGGTTGCGGTGCTTCCGCCGGGGGGCATGGCCCTTCCCGTTCCGGCTATGCCCGTTCATGCTGCCCAGCGCAGAGACCTTGTGTCCATCCTCTTCAGTCGAGACAATGCTGTACCTGGAAGAAAAGAAACAGGCATTTCCAGCAGAAATACGTGAAGAATAACAGCAACCACCGAGACAGCGAGGGCGGGAGACATGTGGGTGGCTCACGGGGCTACGGTAGCACGGTGTTGAATATCACAACAGCACGTTTCCCTGGTTATTGCACTGTGGTGCCACCCTCACCAAATTGGTGGAGCTCGGCTGCAATATTTGCCAAGTCTTGCTGCCAGGAGGTTATACCTAGCTGACAGGGCAACAAAGCAGGAGAAGCTTGTAGCGCTGTGCTATCTTCCAGCCTTTGTGGTCAGGAGGGATCCAAGGCTTCAAAGCCTGACGGCAGCTGGGACAGCCAGGAAGCCTGGGAGCAAGCACCCGCAGTCTGGCCACATTTTGGCCCTGACATTATATAAGGCCGTGAGTTTCTATTTTCTCCTCCGCTCTCCTCACTGATTTCATGGTGCGTCGGTGACAATGTTTATACACTTCCTGATCTCAGGACAATTCTGTTGCCACAGCAACGCGCGTGGCTCCCAGCATCCCGCATCCGAAGCCAAAGGTGTAATTTGGAGATCAACAGCCAAAGCGCTGGCAGATCTCCCTGGGAGAAGCTCCCCACACACTTTCTGGGAGATGTTTGCCCCTCCAGCTCCCCTCCCTCGCAGGCAGCACCGTCACTGCCCCTTGCGTGCTACTGGGTCTACAGTTGCAGATACTCCTTAAAGACGTGATGGTAGACAATGCTCTGACCACTGAGGAAATCAAGGGAGTGCACAGACCCACCAAGACCACTCTGCCCTCGTGACCACCGAGCCATGGCCTCCCAGGACCTGTTGGGCTGGCAGTGTCTCCCTCCCATCCCATAGTGTTGACATGTCAGCTGGAGCCCTCCAGCATGGGCTCTGTGACCCTCATCCTCCTCTTGTGGGAAGAGGGAGCAGGGAAAGCATGCGTGGCTGGAGTTGCGACTCCTGGGGACTCCTGGGGACAGGGGGCTTCTGCAGCACTGCTGGAATCTGTAATTTCTGGTCCAGCACCATGCAGCGCTTTGCCTCTCCTCTGTAGCACTCCTCCTCTGAGCACTGCCCCCATGTATGGTGTATCTTAGATTGGAGAAGGAGAGAAGAGCCATACCTTGGAGCCGGAAAGYCCCTGGCAGATAATTTCAGAAGAATATACCAGAAGGCAGGCTGAAAGTAGGGCCTGAGGGGCCAGATGAGGAGGACCAGGCCACCCTGGGCAGCAGCAGTCCTTGAGAAGGGGGTTACTCACCTGTTGACTCGGACGCTGCCCATGGCTCGCTGTATCATCAGGTGTCAGGGGGCCACAGGAGCTGGGAGGGTGCGGGATCTCATACAGCAGCACTCACATAGGACCAGGTGGGTCCGGGTTTCACCTCCAGCGAGCTGGGACCCGTGCTGCCATTGCGATTGCTCCTGGGCATGCACCTTGCAGAAAAGGACGAAGCAAAACCCAGTCAGAGCCTCCCCTGACAGCACCCATCCCAGTCCTGGAGCGGGGAGCACAGGGCTCACAGCCTTTTGCTCAGGAGGGGTCTGGCAGCATCCATGGGGCACCGTGCCACAGCCTGGCTCAGGCAGGTGAGGAGCTGATGGATGCAGACCAGGTTGCACAGCCCACAGCGCCCATGCTCCCCAGCATCTACCGACGGGAGAGGTACAGGGCCGGCCAGTCACCGCTCTCCAGACCAAGGGCACAACGACTGAGCAGCTTGCAGGGCCCTTGCCCTGAGACATTATATTAATATCATAGCTTACACTAGGACAAGAGCTCAGCCAGGCTAAATACCTCGCACACAAGGACTAACAAAGCACGGACATGCATAGCAGCCCTCAGGGATCCCCGTCAGCCCAGCCTGACCCAGAGGGGATTTATTTCCAGGGGGTGCAAAACATCCCCTCATTTCAAAGAGGAGAAGAAAAGTGATGGGTAGAGCCAAAAGGGAGAACTGATGGAAAGGAAGGGCTTAGGGGTAGCCGAGGAGAAGCCAGTTAGAACAAACAGACCTTGCGACGTGCCCTATGTACAGCATCCAAGGAGCGGCTCAGCGGCAGAGCCCTGGGGAGGGTGTCCAGGAGATGTTACGTCCCAACTCGGTCCTCCCTGAACTGAAGAACGGGGAAACCGAAGACTCAAGAGCCGACCTATCCCGCCTGCCCAGAGCTGCTGGGAATTGAAATGCAGTGAGGGGGTAATGACTCACAGATTAGGAAGGGCTTTGTACACCCATGCTAATCCTGCACTGTAACCTTTGGATTACAGCAGCCAGTGTGGAGCGCAGGACGCAGACACAGCCAGCTTCCTCCCAGCCTCACCAACGAGCAACCAGTGGTTGCCATATCTGGGACAAATCCAAGGATTTGTGGGTCAAATCCAAGGTTTAGAGCTGCTTGCAAGTGCTCATGGACAGACGGGAGAGAGGAACAGGAAGTGTTGTTGTCAGGGACAGAAAAGCTGGTGAGAACCATCCTTGTCCCATCGTTGGTGTTGCAGAACGGGGCTTCATGTGGCTAAGGGTGACCACCAGCATTCCCCAGTTAGGAGCACAGACTAGAAAGCAGCAAGTAAGGATCTCCAGACATCACCTCTGATGTGCAAGCACTGACATTGTCATGTCTGGGATGAAGATTAAGCAGCAGTCTCTCCTCCAGAGACCAAAGTTACTGAGGCAGTTTAAGCCCTGTGGCATCACAAACATGGTTGTTCAGACCAGGGTTATTATGGGACCAGGTGAAGACAGCAACCTTGTAGTCCACAACTCACCATATAGAGGTAAAAGTGAGCAGCTACCCAAAAATTCCCATCAGGAAAAAGGACTTTGGCACTGAAATCTGCCAGCACCCACCCCCTCACTGTCCTACAGCATCCAAGTCTTTAAGGAGGGTTGGTTTGGCCAGATACAGGAAATTTTGTTGTGCAGCTGGGTAACCTACAGCAGAAACTAGGGTTGGTAACCTAAATTCATCAGAAATATTGAGGGATGACCAGGTGATGAAGAAAGGTCACTTCATGCCCACAGATGGTCCCACTAGGATAAAGCTAAGACATATCTTCAGTGATTACATGGTGAGTTTGGACTGCAGGGTCCCACAAGTCTTTAGGACGTGACAAAGGCGGGCAATTTAGGTATACCCCTCTATGCCAGCTCCAGCCAGGAGAGGAAGGGCATCCTCTCCAACCGGCACCTTCCTTAGCCAGCCCGGATAAGCCAAACTCATCCTTAGCCAACACTAACACTGATACCAGAGGAAAGGCACTGCCACAGCTCACATATGGATACTTCACAACTTCCTAAAGGTTTCTGACCTCCGCTACCACCCCTTTCCCCAGCTGCAGGAACGGGTGCACAATTTCTAGAGACTTCAGATATCTGGCCCAGGTGGTGGCCACCTCCAGAAGAAGAGGAAGGAAGACCTAAGGAGCTTCTGCCCACTGGAACCATGTCTAGCAGCACCCGAATCTCTGCTCCTCACCTTACCCAGCTCACCAAGAAGGGGCAAAGGAAGCAGATGAAATGCAGGTACCGCAAGGGCTGTGCTCATCTCCGTTTCTGGCTGGTACAGCAACGGGAGGGGATGAGCACACTGTTTAAGAGCGCTGCATTCCATGCTGCTGTGCTTCCTCCTGGCTTCCACACAGGAGCTCAAGTCAGCCGGAGCTGTGGCATGGCTTCTTGTGCGGAGCCCACCACAGCTGGACCTTGCAGCTCAAAGCCTGGGAAATATTTGCTGCTGGCTCCGCAGTGCCAGAACAGAGCATCAATAGCTAAAACCACATCACTACCTGCAATGTGTACTTAATCACAAGAAAAAATATTTCCATGAAGAATAAAGGCTAACAATTTGAACACACACATTCCAGCACGTGAGAGCAAATGGTTTTAGTACAGGCTGTCGTGGTGGTCTCGGACCATACACTCATCCGAAGGACCCACACAGAATTTAGTTCATAGGTCTTTTTCTGCTTCAACTTCAGAAATTTTGCCAGTAGATTTAAGGACCTCAGCAACAAAATGCAGGGACTCCGCTCCAGAGGTGAGCTGTCTGATGGACCAGTCTGCTCCCATTATTATCTTGTGGAGGTTCTGCAAGGCGAAGTCTATGTTGTGCTTCACAGTCCCCAGGTCGGTTGTTTGGCCCGCTCTCAGGTTTTCGTTCTCCACCTTGGAGCTCTCCAGCTCTCCCTGGAGAATAAAGATCTCCTGCTTCAGCTTCTCCATGTTGCTTTCTGCCTCCAGAGCCCGCTGGGTCATTAGCTGGAGACTCCACTCAGTCCGCTGGACAAAGGACTGTAGCTCTTGGGCTTGCCTCTCCTCTTTGGCCAGGCTGGCCTTCAGCTGCCTCTCCAGCCTCCGCACTGTGCATGCCTGGCTCTCCAAGGAGCTCTGCATGCTCCTCACCACCCTCCTGAGCATGGCATTCTCCTCCCTGAGCACATCGTAGGTCAGCTGCAGGGATGGGAACTCCCTGTCCCCAATGGCCTCCTCGTGCAGCATGTGGGGCTCTACTCCCCTGGTGTGCTCTGGGTACCCCAGATAAGGGTCACTGGCGTGGGCCCATGTGGCAAATGCATCCACCCCCAAGTGCTTGCCTGCGCTAGACTGTAAAGAGTCATAGGGGCTGCACAGTCCTGTACTGGCAGGTTGGGACATGTGCAACCTTTGATGCACAGGAAGGTGATAGGTCCTGGTCCAGCTGTGGTCCTCATCTTCAGACAAGCTGCCCAGCATTTCTGTGTCTTTGTAAAATGGTTCCTGAAACTCCTGAGCTTCCTTCTCAAGCTCCAGTGCATGCTTGGCCAATGTATTGGCATATATTCTATTTTTCACTCCTTCATCTTTCACCAAGTAAGAGTGCCTGGGATTTGGGGAAAATGGGATGGGTTCCCCCAGATCCTCCACCTGACTGTCACCCGAGCTGTCACGGCTCTTGCACTGGCATGGAGGACATGTGGAGTGGCAGGGGTAGCTGAATTCATCGTCATTGTCATCGTCATCATCATCATCTTCCAAGCCTTGAGATTCTGGGCAGACCCTATCCTTTGTCCCAGAGATGCCAAGCAGCCATGACATTTTTCAGGACGCTTTGGGCTGCAGCAAGTGGGAGGATCCAAATTATCCTCCTGGAGCCCAGGTCACGCAGGCAGGTGACACTGACAAGCAGTGTGCCAACTTCTGCAGCCTCAGTGATGCTCGTGGGGGAAGAGGCAGTCACTGAAATCCCTCCATTTAGATCACCAGGGTCTTTGGGAGGGAGTGGAGGGGAGGACCAGGCATGTCTGTGTCTTTGCTATGGGGAGAATAGGAATCACCAAGGTCTGTGATGTCATCATGTGACTTCACTGCCTGCTGTGAGGTCGTGACCCGGGGGAGAGGAACCGATCAACTGCAAAAGCACTTTTTTGGCAGCAGGAGGATGAGCGGGGTCCCCATGGTCACAGAGCCGACCCCAGCTCAGGCGTGCTGCCAGTAGGCAGAGAGGAGCTCATGAAGCCACCTGAAACCTCCGGTGTGCATTAGGGACAGGATCCGGCTGGCCCCGGGCAGGCGGCATGGGGCAGAGGGGACAATCCTGCCCCGCAGGCTACTGCAGGTTAGCTGGGGGAGGATGAGATGAGACCGAGAGATCTCTGTCAGCAAGATCAAGCCGCTGGTGTTTTGGTGCCAGGGCTCACCCTGGGCAGAGGCAGGAGACATCACCAGCGCTTTGGCCAGAGGCATTGCCCCAAGCTGGCCAGCCAGCGAGGAGTCCGCACCATGGTGCTGCCAATCTGATTCATCCCCTGCTGCCAGCTGGCGCAGGGAAGCGTTAGTAATACCGGGCGCCACAAACTCGGAGCGGCACGAGCCAGGAGACGAACGAAAATAAACCCACTTACCACTTCCACCCCAACACACCCCCACAGCGTGCGGTGCCGCCATGGGAAAGACAGACAGGCGAGAAGCCCCGGGCTGGGGACTGCCATCGCATTGGGCTGGCGTTCACATTAGCCCCCCAGAGATGCCACGCCAGGAGGGGATGTAGCCACCGTCCCTCCTCAGCAGCTGGTGGCCCAGGGCCACCGCTGACACCCCTGCCTGCAAAATGGGTGCCRCAAGCTTGGCAAGGCCAGGGGCCATGCCAGGAGCCCGAACCCTATGCAAACTCTGTTCAAATGGCTGTGAAAGAGTCCCATTGCTCCTTGGAAACCTGAAACACAAATGGGATGAAGGGAGATGCCTCCAGCAAAAGGGGATGCCGTTCCCATCCTGAACAGGCAGCTGCCTATTGCATAGACCAGGGGGAGGAAAGCCTGGCCGAGGACAGAGGTGCGAATTCTGGAGCACCCCTGAGGACCTTTCTTGGAGTTTGCTCTGCCTCCTGGGACCCACATATGCACAGAGGAAGCTGGGGAGTCAGTGGCCACTCCTGAGGAGTGGGATGAAACCCCATTAGTGGGTACAGCATGGGGCACCCTGGGAGATGCTAGGCAGGAGACTGCGGTCCTGAGAGATGCCTCTCCATCCCTCCTGTTCCCAGCATACATGCACACCCACGTATTTCATGGCCTGAGGAAGCCCCCCGGCACTTTAGGAAGCTGTTGCAGCATGGGCATTGCAGCCCCTGCCTTGCAGCGTTGAAGCTGTCAGCCAGGTGGGTCTCCCGGGGCCAACAGCTGCCTCCAGCCCTGCAGCCTGGGCCGCCCTTCCCTCCTTCCCAACCACTTTCCCCCTCCCGTGCCCTAGATTGAGCAATGCTGGGGACACCACCACCATGCTGCAGTCATCCCCACCTTCCCAGGTGACACTGCGCTCCAGCGGCACAAGCCATTGCACCAGCCCACGCTGCCACCCCGGCACTGCTCTGACCCTGAGCAGACGCATGGGGCCAGGCTGCTGCCATCACTTTCCAAGGGATCTGCGGGCTAATAATAAAGTCAGGGCGCGTGGTGCTGACGCAATGCCTCCATCGCTCCATCCCAGTATACAGTGCATCACCTCGCACGTCCCAGGCTTTCTCCAGCCCCTGCCAGAGTGGATCATATTTGTCAATCCTTCCTTAAATTTGCAGTGGAAGAATCTCATGAAACAGAACAGAAAAGTCCACACTGAAGCACTCCCCCACTTCTCTTTTTATAACAACCGTATCTGGTGCTCTGGGACATACACCATGAACGACAACGATGGAAAAATCCCAGGGTATTTTTACACTCTTAGTCTTTGCTTTATCTGGAGTTGTCTGGCAAATGCTTCCCTCCTGTCTGTGGTCAATACCACAGCCGCTGGTTGCGCTGCGCTTTGTGCCTTTATTCCTCTTACCGGCTGCGTAGCACCGTCTGGTTTTGAGATCAGCATCCACAGACCCATCCTGCCAGCTCGGGCACGGTGACAACACAGCAGACTGTTGGGGAGTCAGAGTGGAAACACCCGCAGCAGAGAAAGGACCCCTTTGGCTTTTTGCAGAGCCTCACAGACCCGTGGCATTCAGTTTGTCCTTTCCATCTTCTTTGTAACTCCATTTCTGCTCCTCTTCCTCGCAAATACTCCCGGGGTTCATGCCGGGGCTCGTAGGGCAGCTCGGCGCCGTGGAGCTGTCTTGCTGCAAGAGGCAGCGGCTGAGCTCTGGCTCCTCCATGCCGGCAGGGCTGGGTGCTAGGCGCTGTACGAGCACACGCGAAGGCACAGTCACCATGCGGGAGAGTTTTACCATATTAAAAAGGCAAGTGACATATGGAAGGTGAGGGGAGGAAGCTGTAATCAACTCTATACCATTTTTATATACACACTTCTGCCTTTTCGTTCAATAATTATAAATAGATCGAGTAAGTGCCAACAGTCCCCATCTGCCCCGCAAGGCACGATCCGCTGACCAGTTTCTCTCTCCGAAAGAGGATTTTATTAATGTGCCTCTGCCCGGTTTATATTTTGGGGTGGAGGGAGGAGGGGGGGATTTTTTTCCCCCCTGTGAAGCCCTGGAGCCTGGGGATGGGTAATATGAAAACAAAACAAAATGATTTGAAGTTAAACCATCTCAGTGTGTGACTCAGAGCTATTCATAGCTCCCTGAAGCCAGCTGCAGCAACGGAGCCAGAAGGATTCTGCCCGTATTATTATTCCAATTACCATCTGAATTAAAAGTTTGAGCAGTGATCAGCCCACATACTGACGGGAGGGGGAGAGAAGAAAGCGAGAGAGAAGGAGAGAAAGAGAGAGAGGGAGAAAACACAGATAAAAATGGGATCCACACAAAGGTCCCCGGGATGACAAAGTTGGGAAGAGACACGGAAAGGTGACAGCATCACCTCCTGCCTGCTCCCACACCGCCCCAGCAATCCCTGCTCCAGCCGCACTGTCCAGGCAATGGTGCTGCAAGAGCGGCCGCTGGCTCCCCGGGATCCCGGCCGAGACTGGGGTACCCCACGGCGGGGCTGGTGGGACTGGACGGGCACTCACCCACTCTCTTCCAGCCAAAACGGGGCTGGGGGGACAAGAGGCAGGGGCTGGGGGGTGGCTGAGCAGGAGCGTAAGGAGAGGATGCTGCTGGGGCGGCAGCCGGGGACAAGTCCCCGCTTTTTCTTGTCGAGTGAGGTAGGTGGGTGTTATTCTTCGTGGCTGGCATCACAGGGAAAATTAAAGGCTCAGAAGGCCCCTGGCCTTCCCTGGGTGGTGTTCTTGGCCACATAGGAGCTGGGCTTTGTGGCAGCCAGGGCGCAGACCATGTCCCATCTGCTCCCAAGGAAGCACTGGGGCTGACATCTGCCCCGGCAGCCGTATTGCCAAAACCATGGACTGGACCCCAAAGGGTTGGTGCAAAACCCCCAAGAATTGAAAAACCAAAAGCGCTGGGGTGTTCCCCAGAACCCCGCGTCCCAGGTGGCTGCGATGTGCTCAGGTCGCCTCCTCCAGCTTCCCAGCATGACTGCACCAGCGAAAAGGGCATCTCCCCTAAGCCCCCCACCCCAGGATCTCCCTTCGCTGAGCATCCTGCCCTGTGGCAGCCTTGCCAAAGGGCCATCCCCAGCAGCGTCCCTGCGCCTCAGCATCTCTCCAGCACAAAGCCCCTCCTGAGCCCTTGCCAGCCTGGCCAGGAGGGCTGCCCACGCCCAGCCTTTCAATGACTTTTGGCTAGTCAGCGACAAGGATCATTATCGGTGTGCAGGAAAAGGGGTGCAAGGGTGGCCAACATCATCTGCCTGCCCACTGCAATTGCACTCCTGACAGGGCAGGGACAGTCTGCCGGTGCCTCTGCAAAGCGCCCAGCAAGGCAGGTGCCTGCAAATGGATTATAAACGACGATAACAACAGTGACAGCAGCAAAGGGTGAGCAATAGCCAGGGCGAAGCCTGCTCTGCACCGAATCCCCAACCGAGAGAGGCTGCAGCCGCTGCTCCACACCTGGCTGCTGCACAAGGGCTGAGTTCCCAGCCTGGCCTGGCTGCTCAGTGCTAACCCATCAGCGATAGGGAAAAAAAAATTTCCCCCCAAAACCCTTGTTGCTACTCTAACAAGGAGCCCAGCGGAGCCACCAGGCTCCTGAGCGGGTCCCAGCTTCTCCCCTTTCAGTCAAGCCTGCTAGGCACCAGAAACAGAGCTGAGGGAGCATCCCAGGTAAGCCAAAAAACTGCACTCCCGCAGAGAGCGGATCGACTATTTCACTATAAGTCTGCTGGCTTGTATTGCTGCAGCTTGCTCGGTCCGGTTAAACAAATGCACCCGAAAGACGTCAAGCCTAAGTGCTGCCYGACACCCACAGTACGGAGGACCGTCCCCCCACTTCTTCCCTTGCCCCCCGGCTCCCCGACTTGGCAGGGGCTGCCAGCGTGGACGGGCTCGGGCGCAGGGGGAAAGCAGTGCGAAGCAGGACATGGCAGCCACATTTGCACACTGCTGCGCCTGCGATATCCCCCCCGCCATCGTTATGGGTTGCTGTCGTACCCCTGTTCCTCTGGGCTGTGATGCTTGCTCCCGCTGGCGCCCTGCCTGCTCACCTGCCTCTCTCCCGCTGGCACTCGGTGCTGCCCGCAGCTTCTGCCTGGTCACCTCCACCCAGACACGAGGCTCTTTCTTGGTGGTGGRAGTGATGTGGACAGGAGAGGAGAGGACTTCTGGGACTGCTGGGTCTAGTCCCAAGGCAGGCATGGCCTCTTCGTAATGCCATTGAGCTTTTTGGAGGGATGAAGCGCCTGCCTGTCCGGCCTCTGGGATCCCCGGTGCCCTTCAGCCCCCACGCTCACCGTGCTGCTGGCAGGGCCAATCTATACAGCTCTCATGGGGCTATAGGGCTGCTTAACCCTCCTCTATAGCGGAGTCACTTTTGATGTCCTCTTTCTGTAAGTCTCTTTTCGGCTGGCCCCTCGGCGCACGTGCCTAAGCAGGCTGCCAGCAAATGCTGTGGCCCGACGCAGAAAGGGAGCGGGCAAGAGGAGAGGGGAGAGCAAAGATGAAGGCAGGGGAAGGGACAACAGGCATCGGAGAGGCAGACGGGATGAGGCCAGCAGCTCATTGCACCAGTGCTGGCACCACTTGCCGGGGAGGGAGGGAGGGAAGGAGGTGAGGAGGGAGGCAGGAGAGGTGTCGGGGTCTTTTCTCCGAGCCTTTTGCAGGGGACAGAGTGGGGGACGCTGCCTCCCTCGTTTTCGCACAGCACCAGGCTCCCTCTGAAGCATTTCTGGAGAAATGTTGCCATAGAAATAAAACAGCCGTCCAGATTGCGAGGGGCAGGCCTGCCACCATGGTGGCAGGGGCTGGCGCGGGCGTGGGCAGAGTGGCAGCAGGAGTCCCTGGCCGGTGGCGTGGGGCAGTGCCGGCCCGGAGGATACCTTGTCCTCCATCCTCTGCTCTCTCATCTCCGGTGGGAGCGGCGGCGGTGCTGCCGTGCCAGTGTGGCCGGTGCCAGCCCCAGGTGGCATCTCCTCCTCAAATGCACCAGTGGGTGAATGCCAAATCCACCCCTGCAGGCAAGCTGCCTGCCACCAGGCTCCCGAGAGGACGGGTATGGAGGTGCACGGGTCTCTGGGGCAGTTGGGACAGGGTCGCACTGCGGCCGGCTCCCATCCCTCGTCTGCCTGGGCCACAGCACCACCTTCACTGCTGGAGAACAAGCCTGAGAGGTCTGAGGGCGAGAACCAGCTCAAAGGCGGCCCCTGCCTGTCCCAAGCCCTCCACTGCTGGAGGATCAGCATTTCTCCTGAGAAAGGGCTTCAAGACTGATCATCCCCAGTAAAGCCACCTTGTTTGGGGAGGAAAACCAGTGCCGGTGCCTCCAGAGGCTCCATGTAAGGCCCCTCCACCCTGGTAAGGGGCACAGGAGCAGCGCCGTCAAGGAACACGAATTTAGCCCGACGCGGTTTCACAGCACTGCGAAGCAAGCGCAGACGGCTTCACTCGGTCCTTACCATTCACAGAAAAAGGAGCGCCAGCGGGAGGCTGGGGAGCTGCGCGCATGAGTAAGGGATCGATCGCTAAGACGCGAGCATCCATCTATTGATCCCCGGCCACGCTGTCGGGTTAAGCCAACCCAGCGCAATAACGAGACAGGACAGTGGGAACTTGCTGAGGGCAGATTGCCATTAACCACTCTGCTCTGCGTCTGCACTGATGTCAGCATGCGGCAGGCGCAGGTATCCATCACCATGTCCTCCTCCCCCTTGCTGGCACCCTCCTGCCGGCAATACCACCCCAGGAACGCGGCTGCTCCGAGGGCGGTGGCCGGCAGCTGAGCTTGGGGTGGCCGAGCAGCCGGAGGGGCCAGCGGGGACCTGTCCTGACAGCTAACTCCATCCTTCCCCAGCCACCTCCTCGCTTCCCGGCTTTCCTTGCAAACCATGGCGGGGGGCTGCGAGGGACAAGGACCGCTGGCAGTCCCCCACCAGCACAGCATGTCATGGCGCTCGGTCTTTGCACCCGAGGAGGGGAAGAGATGGAAGAGAAGAAAGGTGGAGGAGAGGGAGCCCCACTTCCCTCTGGATCAGCCCTCTCCAGCTCATCCTGTCTGTTGCCATCCTCACCATCCCTCCTCTTTCTGCCATCCCCTGTCCCCACCAGGCTCACGTTTCCCTCCTAAGGCACATATTCCCCCCGTACTTATTATTATTGTCAGCGGCTACAAACAGGGGTGGCCACGTGCCGGGGTGACTCAGGCATCTGTGGGCACCACTTCCGATGGCGAATGGAGAGGGTACATGTCCCCACGTCCTTGGCGAGACGTGCCCCCCGCGCACCCCCCATCCCCTCCCGGGCTCCAGGTGACCCCAAGCCCCGGGTCCTTCTCCACACCTCCCACCTCCCGCAGACGCCTCCTCCCAAGAAGCCGAGGAGGGCACAGAGCGGGGGTTGAGGGTAGTCTTGGAGCCATGTCACCTCTGCCATGTGTCCCCCGCGTGCACTGTCACCGTCTGCCCTTTGCAGCGCATTCCCCGGTGGGGGCGAAGGGAGGAAGGGGAGAAGAAAGAGGCCCCGGAGCCACCATTCGCTTTGCCACAGATGGAGCCGGGGCTGGGTGGTGGGGACGGGAGACTCCAGGCTCTCGGCAGAGGGACTTGGTCATCTCCAGGCAATTTGCCCAGGAAGGAGGACATCAGGGGCTGAAGGTGGCACCAGGGCTGTCGGAGGTGACCTGCCCATGCCATGCAAACCTGCCTGCTGGCTCCCGCCCTGGCAGGGACACTGGCCTTGCCAACGGGGAGCAAGGGCAGAGTTTCTCCTGAGCTCCTTCATCCAAACCCAGTATCCAGAAGACCCTTTGCACCCCACCTATCTGGGGGATGTTGGCCCACCACCAGCAGGATCAGCCATGCTGGGACTAGAAGAGCTTGAAGGCAAGGGAGAGGGCGGCAGGTCTGGAGCCCGAAAAGCTCCACAGGCAGCAGGAGAGCCAAYGTGGCCACTTCAGCCCTGGTCACACCCAAGTGCTTGGAGAACGGGTCTCCAGCTCCGTTCTTCTCCAGGCTGCCTTAGGGAACCAGCCGGGACCATTGCCTGCACAGAGCAGGAGAAACGAATAGCGAGCAAGACCCAGCCGCGGGTGAGAAGGTGCTAAGAAAACACAGGGAGCCAAAAAAATTAAGAAGTTACCTGCAAAGCGACTGAAGTCAGGGCAGCCAGGAGAGGGGAGGGAAGTTGGAGAGGTTTACAGGCAGGTACCCACCCCTGCCCCTCGGCCCGCGGCCACCCTGGTAGCCGTATGTGCATACGCCGTGCACACAGGCAACTTTATTATTCACTGGCAYGCTCACATGAAGCCACGCATCTCTCCCTAAGTTATATTTATAGCTGTTCCTCAGAKCGAGCGCAGATGAAACAATACATTATTTTCCTAAGGAAAAAAACCCTTCCCGGTCTCATGCCGGTGAGGGGAGCAGCGCGCCCCGGCACCGCCTCTTACCCGGGTCCTGCCGAGGGCTGCCGCCTGCTCCAGCCACGCCGAGCCAACATCAGAGGAAGGGGAAAGCGGCCGGTTTCTCCATCTCACCATGAAACGTCTCAGCTGGACCGGAGGAATCGGGGAGGTCTCTCTGCAGCCCTTGCTTGCCTCTGGCTTGGGGTTTTTTTTCCTCCCTCCCCGAGGAGCTACTTCGCCGCCGCGACCTGCTTCTCTCCTAACTCTGCCCTGCCCACGCCAGCGCTCTCCTCCTGCCTCTGCCTCTCCTCAGCATTTTTTGCTCCTGAGAGCGTCCATCCCACAGAGCGCTGATGTGCCTTCGCGGCTCAGCGCCGGGTTCAGGTCTCCCCCTCCTGCCTGGCTCCCTCCTTCCCTGGCATTATTCGCCCGTGCCCTTTGCTGCCCCCCTGCTTTGGTCCCCAAATCCTCCCTCTCCCTTCCACTCTTCCTCCCTTTGCGCTCCGCTCCCTTTCCCTGGCTGCCTCTCCCCCTCGCTGATTGCTATGCAGTCTGTAGCTGAGAAGTCAGTAACTCTGTGGTAGGATCCAACAGCTTTCCGCTACTTTAGCCCATCCTCGCGTGTGAGCTCAGAGCCGCGGAGACACCGCTGCGGAGCCGCCATGGGGGAGACAAGAGCGCAACCATCGGCAGCGGGAAGGGGACAGTGGGGCGGCCGGATGCCCCCGGGGAGGCGAATCCTCCCGCTGGGCTGGCACAAGGGGCTGAAATATCCACTGTCAGGGTTTTTTTCCCACCTGGATTTGGGGTGCCGGTTTGACACCTCGCCCTGAGGAAGGACCAGGCTCTCCCGGCTGGTGGGGAGCGTTTGACGTGGGGCATCGCCTCTCCGCATCCACAGCCCGGCCTCCCCACCCTGAGTGCTGGGGCTGTCCTGCCGGGACAGGCGATGCCGGGGACGGGAGCACGGGCAAAGAGGGACCAGCCCTCAGGGTTCCAGGGTGGTGCATGGCTGCCCCACCAGGAAACCCGACCCAGAAACCTCCCCTGGGTCTCCATGGCCAGCAGCATCTCAAGGGCTTTGAAGAGGTCACTTCTTGGTGGCAAGGTGAGAGGCCGGGGGACCCTGCGGCAGTGAAGCCGCCCCTTTTGTGCAGGAGGGAAGCCGGAGGCTGAAGAGAGCCCTGACCCCGCAGGCAGCAGCTGTAGGCACAGGGTCCTGGGGACAGCCCTACACCAGGCCAGCGGGGTCCACGGGCAAGGTTTCCATCTGGGCGTCTCATCTGCCATCTCCAACATTAAGGCCTCTGCTGGAAAGTCAAAAAAGATCAAAAAAAGCACTTTTTGAGTGCCCTCTGGGTCCCAATCCTGCAGCAATTATGACCCTCCCTCCCAAAATCATCCCAAGATCCCCTGGCACATGGATACCCCCTCGCACAACACGCTGCAGGGACTGCCGTCCCCCGCCAGCGTCAGTGAGCACCACTGCAGCGAGCGCAGCCCGCTCTCACCTGGCAAAGCCACCCAGGGGGGAGCACAGGGTATTTTTAGCAGCTCTCCATGCAGATGAGCAGCTGCAGACGGGGAGCACGGCAACCTCCTGCACCGGCCAGCTCGCCCCAGCCCAACCGTGGCTGCTCCCCACCGCTTGAACCGGGGGTCCTGGGGAGCTGCGGCACCCGGATGGAGTGGGGCCAGCCTGCTCTCTCCATCCCCTCTGCAGCCGTCCTTATGGGGACCTGTTCAGGTTCAGGGAGGGACTTGCTTTCCCAAAAGACCCGTCCCCAGGGCCCGTGGGGCGCATCCCAAGAGCTACTGTCTGGGAGCTGCATGGGTGCCCCGCCAGAAAGTGTACCCACCCTCTGGCACCACAACAGGGCTTTCCCCTCTGTGCAGTAAAGGGATGAGGATGYTGCTGAGACATCCTGCTCCTTCCCCCGGTGGACGAAGCCACCAGGCACCTGTGCACCCCTGCAGCCCCCTCGGCTTCAGGTTGGGTTTCACCCTCTTTGCCTTTTGCTCCTCATCGCCKGCTCCCCCCGAGACCTCGCCACGTTCCCCTCCTCCTGGGCAGCAAGAGGATGAATACCTGTACCTTGTGCACGGCACAGCACCCTGGCATGGCCAAGAGGCAGCTGGCATGGCCGGGGCCATCGGGAGGGACATGGGGACGTTGCATCGAGGACGCCACCAGCCCCTCGCTGTCCTTGTGCCCCCGGGGTGCTGTGCCCTGGCCAGCCCAGGCCCGCCGGCCCCAGCAGCAGAGTGGCTCACACTCGCCACCCCCGCCCGTCTCCACCGGCACCGTCTTTAATAAGAAGCATGGAATATTTTAGCACCTATGGAAAAGCCACCACAGACGGTGGTGGCAGCCGTTGCCAGGGAGACGCTCCCAAAAATAGCCCCACTCCACCAACCTTTCCCGATGCTGCTGTGGGGATGGGGGAGGCAGAGGGATGGAGGGATGGAAGGGTGGGGGTATGGGTGGAGGGATGGAGGAAAGGAGGGAAAGAGGGATGGAGGGATGGAGGGATGGAGGGAGGAATGTTTGGAGGGATGGATGGAGGGGTAGAGGGATGGATGGAAAGATGAACGGATAGAGGGATGGAGGGGCGGATGGAGGGATGGATGGATAGGGATGGAAGGGTGGATGGAGGGGGAAGCAGGAGCTCCTGGGAAGGTGAGCAAGTGCTGCCTGATCCCTCTCCTGCCTGGGGATGAAGACAAGCGCAACCCCCATGCCAGCAGCCCCTGCTTGGGCACATATGGTCCCGCTTTCCTGCAACACCAGCTAAGCCAGCACAAGCCCTCGAGCCCTCTCTGCCCTGGGCAGGTCTGACTTTGAGTGTTTAAACCAGACAACAGGCTCCCTCTGCCATCCTCCCTCTGCCATCCTCCTCCAACCGTCCCATCTCTGTCCCCAGTGCTCCAGGACTGCCACGACCGAGCTGTCCCAGTCACAGGGGCAGAGGTGGTGAGAGATGGAAGTGGCCCACGGTGCTCAACCCTGCCATGTTCCCCAGCCCCTCCAGGAATGCCGAATCACTTCCCTCTCTGGGCCCACTCTGGGATGAATCCTGGGGGCTGCCCGACCTCCTGGGGGATCTGGATGCGGCCTGAGCCACAGCCTGCAGCAGAAAYGGAGGGGGACTCCCGGCCAAGAACCTCCAGGGCTAAAAGCACAGAAGCCTTCCTGGTGGCCAGAAACTAATGCTTTAGTGAGAAGGAAACCCCCTTCTCCCATCTTCTCGTGCCATTGCCATCGCCTCGCAGGACAGGCGGAGGTGGGGAAGGGCCCTTGGTGGAGCTGCTGCCGCCTGGCCCAGGGGCTCTGCAGGAGAAGGAGCCTCCCAGACCAGTGGAGGCAGAGAGGGAAACCCAAAAATAGAACTAAAGGGAAAAAAAAAAAAAGAAAAAGAAGCCCAACAACCCCAAATTCCCATTTTTAATGCCAAATCCCAGCTCGTTCGCCTCCCTGTCACCCTGGCGACATTCCTTGCGGTCGCCATGGAAACGGGAGGCATGGAGAGAGCATCACCGTGTGGGGCGGTGGCAGCGCCCGGCATTATTTTGGGATGCAGGGAGACACCCGGTGCAAGGCGCTTCGTGTTGTGGCAAGAAGGGAAGGTTTATTTTTACTTGCTCCCACTTCATGTGCCAGTTTTTCCTTCTCTAAGCGTCCAGGTGCCCCTCGCCCTCCCAGCAGCCTTCCCACGGCCCTCCCGCATGCTGCCCAGGGACATCCCATGGGGACACCCCAGCCCCACCACCGTGTCCCAGCTGGGTGAGCTCGGCTGGGCTGCTCCCATGAAGTCCTTCTGACGGTAACCTCACATGGCGGTTCCTGGTGCCACAGCAGGAGATAAGGCCATGGCTTGGGGCCGATCAGCTCTTCTTGGGAAGGTGCAAGATGAAGAGGATAAACCTTTGCCACCCACAACAGTCTTACCCCTCCACAGGAGGCTTCATCCCCTGGGTGGGACAAGAAGCTGTGAAGAGGAGTGGAGGGACCAGAGGATGATGAGGGCTCTCAGACGTTGAGCCCCAGGGGYGTGGAAGGGGATCTGTTGGCATAGAGGACCCTAAACCTGTTCCCCCAAAATCTCCCATCCCTGCTCCACGGCTCAAACTTCTCTCTGCCCACCTGCAAAAGGACCTGGGATGCCAGGGACCTGCTGGGCCACCGAGGCTGGGGCTTGGCTTTCACCAGCACCTGCATGGCCTTGCAGAGCCCTGCTGAAACCCCAGGCGGCTCTGCTCCGATGGCTGGAAACCCAATTTCAGCAGTCCCTACCCCGTCACTCCTTTGCCGACGCTCTCCTTTGGTCTAACCTGCTCTTCTCCCACCGCACCGACCTCTGCCTCGATGCCCAGGCAGGGGCAGGCAGGGCCCCCCCTCCCAGGGGCCAAGCGGGTGTTTTCCAGCCTGGCCTGGGAATGCGGCTGGAAAAGCCCGGTGCGGCAGGTGCTGGAGCAGCAGAGAGGGAAAACACGGCAGCCAGCCTAATGGGCAGAGAGGAAATGTATGCAAATGTATTCAGAAAGGAATCTGGTGATGCTAATAGACTTGTTAGTCCTCTCTGTAAGCACCAGGAATAATATTTTTACACTTTAATCATTAAGGATTTTACTCCAAGCGAGCCCACAAGGACGTGCCGACGGAGGGAGACGCGGAGGAGATGGCCACGGGTGACGGCTGGGGACAGGGAGGGCGGCAGCCAGAGCCGGCCCCGGGGCAAGAGCAGGCGGGGTCACGCAAGCCTTGAGTAACCAAATTAGATCCACGGCCAGATGCGATTTGCTTGGGACCGAGGTGACAAATTAAAACATCCATTTGGTTGTATTAAAGCAGCTTTATATTAGTGATTAGAAAATTAATACCTAATGGCCGTGTCTCGATGCAGAGGTCCCCTCGCACTGTCATGAGACCTCCCTGCATAACCGCAGCTGCAAGGACAAGATTTATCCCAACCAGGCTGGTCACCCAGGGCTGTTTCTGAATATATTAAAACTTTATAACCATCACTACTAAGCTCATCTCTGTTAAATCTATAAAAATGGCAGTACCTATGTGCTGCTTCCACATAACACATGTATTATGTTGTTTGTAATCCACTTGCAGAAATCTAGGATTAATATTTTCAGTGAAGTTTGTTTCAAACCAGCCCTCGGGAGGATCTTTTTTTTTCCTCCAGGGCTGGGCTCTGGGATCCGCATCGCTCCAGACAGGACACCCAAAGGTGGGGGCGGCTGGTGGGGCGGCCACTGGGGAACGGCTGTGCATGACCTGCCTCGGGAGGGAGGGGGTCCAGGTGGGACGTGACATACAGCCGCAGCAGCCCGATAATTCAGATCTCTCCCCGCTTCTTCATTTGCTCCAGGAGACAAGGTGGAGCACCAGGGAGAAGGTGCTGGAGGCGGGACAGGGCCGGGAAGGGCAGAGGGCAGGAGGCTGCCGGCTCGGAGCAGGATAGAGATTAATGTACCCACAGGGAATGTCCCTGGAAAGCCCAGCCCTCGCCAGAGCGTGTGTCCCCAAGGCCAGAGGATGGGGATCCCTTTCCCTCTGCCTTTTCCCCTTTAACGACACTTCCGCGTGTAACTTGAGACAAGTTGGGGAAGAAAAAAGAGGAAGGGAAAAAAAAGAAAAAGGGAAAAATAGCGCAGTTATTCCCGCCTCCGCCTCCTCCTCCCTCTCCTCCCCGGCCAGCCAGGAGCCACGTCACCGTCACCCAGCACTGGTTTCGGGGCTGCTCAGCAGGCTCAGCCTGGGGGTCTCCAGGGGACAAACCCCAACTTTCGTCCTGGAGCAGGGAGAGGAAGGCCCTGGGCAGGGAGAGAGAAAATCCACCTTCAGGGAAAAGTAAGCGAGGGAGACGTCCAGCTTGAGCGCCTGGCAGGGGAAAGGCGCTCGCGACCAGGGGAGAGGGGAGCCTGAACTTTTCTCTACCAGAAGAGAGGGCTCGGTACCAGGGAAAAAAGGAAAGTTGAGCCGGAGGAGAGAGTTCGCTGGGTCAAGGCTTGGGGGGGGAAAACCTCCCTGCCCTCACCCTCCCTGCCTGCAGAAAGTGCCCCGCACCCTTCACCCCGGAGGAGCCCCCCCGGCGCCATGAACGTCTTCCGCATCCTGGGGGACGTCTCCCACTTGCTGGCCATCATCATCCTCCTGCTGAAGRTCCACAAGTCCAAGTCCTGTGCCGGTGAGTGCTCCCACACCTCGGGGAAGGAGGGGGGGCCCTTCTGGGAGGGCGCCTCAGCGAGGGGTGCGAGCGAAACGGTGCCGAAAAGGCTAGCAATAGCCCATGCAAGCCGGCAGCCCTCCCCAGTGGGGTCTTTGAGGGAAGTCATCCTCCTCCAGGACATCCCCCTGCCAGGAGGAACGGGCTGTGTTGGAAGGATGTGATGTGGCAAGGCGCACGGCTTTGGGTAGGTGTTGGTGTCGGGGTGGTTAAGCGAAGGGGAGGGCAGCAAGGCCGGAGGGAGGTGGAAAATGAGCCCAAAAAGTTGTGGCGGCACAAAAACCGATGACCTCGAGAGAAAGATGCTTTAGGTCGGAGGTCCTGCCAGCAGGCAGGCAGGTACCAGAGGCTGTGCTGTCCCTGGGCAAGGAAATCAGGGCAACAGCTTCCCGCAGGAGGATTTTGCTCAGAGTTCATGGTTTCCTCCCCAAGAGACTTTGGGGCTGAGCTGCAGCACCATTATCACAGGTAGAGAAACGGCTGGGTGTGTCTGCCTCTCCCCGCCAATGGTGACTAAGGTCCATCAGCCTCCCTGGGCTGGTCCCTGATCCCCCAGCTCTTCCCTGGTGCGGCAGATGTCGCATGACACAACCCACCGGCGAGGTGGGCAGGCGAAGGGGGCGAGGGAGGGAAGAGAAAGGCATTTTGATGACAGTAAGGGCAGAACGTGCCCACGAAGCGCTGGTCCCTACAACCCAAGGCAGGGCTTAGGGGCATCAGCRGGAGCCTACCCTGTTACTTGGGAGACTCCGGCCAATCCTGGGGTAGGTCTAGAGCTACCACAGCACCTACATACCAGACCAGGCTCACAAAGCAAAACGCATATATACAGCCACTTCCAAAGGAGGTGTAAGGGGAAACCACCATCCTAAGGGTCCTTCCTCTCATCTGCCTTACCTTCTCCCTGCCATGCAGGTATCTCTGGGAAGAGTCAGATTCTTTTCGCCCTCGTCTTCACAACCCGCTATCTGGACCTGTTCACCACCTTCATCTCTGTCTATAACACCGTGATGAAGGTAAGGAGACGGCAGTGCAGAAGCAGAGGTTCCCCTCAGCTCGGCATGGTTTCTTGGGGAGGTGAGGGTACACGTTCACTAAGTTTTTCAGCCAGAGGGAAGACGGACCAATTCCATCATCTTTGCTTGTCACCAATGCTACAGGGGGTTATGCATAGGAAGGGTGGATAAAGATGCTTCCTTTGCTGTCATTGGCCCTCCATTGACCAAAAAAACCCTCACCACAGTCAGTGAGTGAGCTGAGCCCGCCACATTTAGTACCACCAAAACCAAAATGAGATGCCATGAATCAAGCCTGGGTGCCCTTGCACAGCAGGAGCATTAAGAGTCGGCTGCCACCAAGTCAACCTCTTCACACAGAGCCCTAAAAGGCTCAAGCAAGTGTGATCCTCATGGTGGGGCAATCTTTAGTTGACCGCTGGAATATCTCCAGCAGAAGTCAATCCACAAGCCAGCGCAGAAAAAGCATTCGCCACTATCTCGCCCTGGCACAGCCCCACCAGAACCAGGTTAAAAGATCTTGACTTTGGCAAAGCTGTACACCTTCTGTGCTTGAAGAGAGGAATCACAGGTAAGGTCTTGCCATCTCCGTTCCTTCCCCCAGGTCATTTTTTTGATATGTGCCTACGTCACCGTGTACATGATCTACGTGAAATTCCGGAAAACATTCGACAGCGAGAATGACTCCTTTCGCCTTGAGTTCCTGCTGGTCCCTGTCACAGGCCTGTCATTTCTGGAGAACCACAGCTTCACCCCCTTGGAGGTAAGGAAAACCTGAGGCAGGAAAGGGGAGGGGAAGCTGCAGCCTGACACCATGCAGCAGAGCAAGCAGCATATTGAATAGTTCAGATTTTTAACAGCAAAAGCAGGTTGGCAGGCCTTGAAGACCGTACCATCTATAGAGCAGCTCAGTGCTGTCTCCTCTCAGTCCCAGCACAGCAGGCTCATTTTTCCCACCTCCAGCAGCACTGCTCATCCCGCTCGCACATCGGTGCTCTGCCAATGAAAGCTTTGGCTCTTAACGTGTATTAATCAGCACCAAGACTCTCCGCTGCCTTCGTTTTGCATCTCACAGATACTCTGGACCTTCTCCATCTACCTGGAGTCCGTGGCTATCCTTCCTCAGCTCTTCATGATCAGCAAGACGGGGGAAGCAGAGACCATCACAACACACTACCTTTTTTTCCTGGGCCTCTACCGCGCTCTCTACATTGCCAACTGGGTCTGGCGCTACTACACGGAGAATTTCTACGACCAGATCGCTGTAGTTTCCGGCGTGGTACAAACCATCTTCTACTGTGACTTCTTCTATCTCTACATTACCAAAGGTAGGTAAAGGAGTTGGTAAACATTCATTAGGCACTCTTGCAATGTATGGTGGAGCTGCAGCTTGCCGTGCATTAATCCTTACGTGACTTTATTCTTTGCTGTATTTGTGATGCACGTTGTCCACCTAAAATCCAGTTTAAAAAACCTATCTGTTGAATGCAAGGGGGCATCTCTGCTCACAAGGCTCTAGACGTGCATGTGAAACAAAGCAGAAGTTAAAGGAGAGCTAAGCCTGGTTTAACCCCACCTTGGGAAGTTAACAATTGAGGTATATTCAATTCTATGTACATTTTGAAAGATTATGAATCATGCAAAAAAACTTTGAGAGGGAAGAAAAAATAGCTGTAGGCAGACAATCTACCTGAGAAAGCAACTGCAGACATATGGAGGTATTATTAAGCCTACTGTTTCTTTTGATGGAAAAGATGTAACGTTCACAAGAACTGATTCTGTAGGAAGACGGGCATCTGCACGGACAAGACACCCCTTTCTGTTTCCCAAAATCAGATGCCCCTTCCACTTCAGCGTCGTGCTTTGGTAAATGGCTACGTACCAGAGTTAACAAGTGCATCAAGGGCATAAAATTTGGTAGAACACGCTATGGTTTGCTGAGGCTGAAGTACGCTTTAAAACACTTTTCTGTTGAAGAAGATGGAATTTGATGAAATCTAGCTGAGCGAACAAATATTTTCTTCCTCCTTCACATTCCCAAGCTAGTCTGCCAAAAGCAGTTGTGACGGCCCGTGTTTGATGTTTTGAGGGATGGATCTTTGGTAGCTTCATGCAATATACCTGCTGCTAGAGAGGTGACAGGAGCACTGAGCAGGTGGCTGGCCCTGGCAGATTAAGAATTTCTTCTGTCATTAAAACATTTTTGTAGCCAGAAAAGTACTTTGTAAAACTGCCATCAAGGTGCTCCACGTCAATTCCTTTTTTTTAAAAAACTAATGCCCATTTTAGCTTCACTCAATTCACGTGTCCCGTGTCCTTCTGTATTTTGTGAGAAATACATACCCTTTGTAGTTGCGGATGGTGGAACAAAAGGGGGAAAAAACAACTGCTGGCTTTCAGCCTCACATTGCTAGTGATAAAACTGCAAAATTTAGATGATACAGGAGGCAGAAGAAAAAACATTTGTCCCTGGGACATCACAGCAGGAAGAGAATTGCCTTTTTTTTTTTTTTTTTTTCTTTTACACAAATGTTCTGGATCATGGGAGAAAAAAAGGTGACTGAAGATATGCAAATGCTTTACAGTCATTTATGAAAACCAGCAATATTATAGCAGGTTGCATCTCTCTTACACTCTTGCAAAAAAAAACAAAAAAACAAAAAAAACAAAAAAAACCAACCAAACAAAAAAAAAACACCAAAAAAACCCCACCACATCTTTTCAAAACATTTCTAACACAGAAGAGCTCAGACAAAAGGGCAGCGATGCTGCAAAAAAGGCAAGGATGTGTTATATAAAGAAATGTATTTAATAAGACTTCAGAGCCTATACCAAAGCATTGTAAAGGGATTTTTATAGGAAGCCACTTCTCTTTATCTTGTTTTCAAAACTAGATGAGCTCCTTACTGTTTAACACAAGGACCTGAAAAATATTCCAAGGAAGCTTTCAGCTCCCAAAAGCTTGTATTTCACAGAACGGCTGTGGTTGGGAGCAACTCGGGGGGATCATCTAATCCACCCCCCTGCTCACAGCAGGGTCACCTAGAGCAGGTTGTTCAAGGTCCTGTCCAGTCAGGTTTTGMTATCTCCGGACAGAGGCACCACAGCCTCTCTAAGCAACCTGTGCTGGTRTCTGACCACCCTCACAGTAAAAAACTTTTTTCTTATGTTTAAGTGGAATTTCCCATTGCCCCTTGCCCTGTCACTGGGCACCACTGAGCGGAGTCTGGGCTCTGTCTCCTTTACTCCCCCCATCAGGCATTTATGCCCATGGGTAAGATCCCCCTCAGCCTTCTCCAGGCTGAGCAGTCTCAGCTCTCAGCCTGCGCTCTTACATTGGATGCTCTAGTCCCTTAACCATCCTCGTGGTCTTTCTGGACTTGCTCCAGTATGTCCCTGTCTCTTGTACTGGGAGCCCCGAGCCGGACCCATCGCTCCAGCTGTGGCTTCACCAGGGCTGAGTAGAGAGGAAGGACCACCTCCCTCAACCTGCTGGCAATGCAGCTCAGGAGGCTGTTTGCATTCTTTGCCACGAGGGCTCATTGATGGCTCGTGTTCAACTTTGTATCCACCAGCACACCCAGGGCCTTTTCTGCCAAGCCGCTTTCCAGCTGGGCAGCCCCCAGCACATACTGGTGCATGGGGTTGTTCCACCCCAGGGGCAGGACATGGCATTTCCCTTTGCTGAACTTCATGAGGTCCCCGCCAGCCCATTTCTCCAGCCTGGCACAGTCCGGTGTATCAGCCACTCCCCGCCGTTGTGCACCATCAGCAAACCACTGAGGGCGTACTCTGCCCTTCCCTCTGGCACTGAAAAAAAGATGCTGAGCAGTACTGGCCCCAGTACCCACCCCTGGGGCACACCACCAGTACCAAGCCACCAGCTGGACCCCGTGCCGCTGACCACCACGTGGCCAGGGTGGCCACTTCTCCACCCACCTCATCTAAGCCTATGGGCCCCTGGTATTTCCAAGAGGCCTCCCATCCCAGCTTCCAGATTAGATGAGAAGGGGTCTGGCCACAGACAATTTATTCAGGTCATGTTCTCTATTAAAAGAGGGGGGAAAAAAAAGTACTGAGAATAGAACAGCAGACTCCATACTACATCATCAAGAAAAAAAAGTGGGGAAATTAAGTCTCTAAGAGGATCCACACATGAACAAGAGTAACTATGGAAGAGGAAACAAAAACCTTTTCCTTTAGCAAAAAGGAGAATAAACAAGTTTTAGAGTTTCCCCCCTTAGAAGCAATTTTGTAGTGGTTGTCTCCCATCAAGGATCACATAAATTCTTCCCTTTTCTCTGGATTCCTTAATTTTACCCTTCGCGCCAAATTCTCCTAGATGCTCCTTCCACAATGAACAGGATTCTCTGGCGCCGTTAGCATACAGTCACAACAGAGGACAAGCAGTTGTGTTACCTGCAGACAGCACGCCTCTATTCCTACTAGCCTACAGTAGCACGTGGAGGATGCCCAAGAAGGTCCATTTGATAGCCGTAATTTCATTGCCATTTGCAAACCTGGCAACCTGCTGTCTAGTGCTCTAAATAGCAAGTTCAAAAAAAGTATTTGTTGAAACAATGAAACAGTGTTAATTCCCCAGAGTTCCTTCATTACCTTCTTTCTCTTTGCACAGTCCTAAAAGGAAAGAAGCTAAGTCTTCCCATGCCTGTTTGAAGACATTTCCACAGACAACGCAAGAAATTCCGAAGATGAAGCTCTTAAGATCATAGCTTTCTTTTTTCCTGGCCCTTTTTGACTAATGGATGGCTCAGCCAAGTTTCACTCCAGTGCCAGGAAGACAATGAGGCCTGGAAAGCTGATACGCTTTTCATCCATACGAGACTTTCCCTCTTTTTTTTTTTTTATTTCTTCTTACTTGAATTTGGTGCTAGTAAGTAGCGCTGGCCAATACTGCAGTAGTGCAAATTATTCTCTCCCGGCTCTTCCCAGCATCTACCTCCAAAACACGCCTCTACCTTGACCCTGAGGCAGCACAAGGAGTATAGGGGAAATTGTCACTACCTCTAGTCCTTCAGTCCTTTAACGAGTGCCTATGGTAAAGGGAACAAGGTGCTATTAAATCTGGTAACATATACGAAGGCCACTGACCCATTTCATACATGGCCACATCTGACACAGCAGACACTACAAACTATTACTTTAACTCTGTATGAACTAACATCCTCCTCAAAGTTAACTCTGCCTGACCCCCATTCTATTCAAGCCCCATAACATTCAGGAAAAATACATTCCCTTCAAATGACACAAATCTTCCAATTCCACAGGTATTCAAACACCCTCCCCACTCACTCACTTTCAGTGACAGTTCCTCATATTCTACAAATGGGGATCATTTCAATTAAAATTCAGTGCATTGCCAACAGGTGTTTCCAACTCCTTGAATTTGACTTTTTTTAAGAACTGGGAAGAACAGGGGCAGACAGTTTTACACTCCAAAAATAAAGACAAAGTTCACAATTTATTGACAACAGTGTTTTTATTTATACCTACAAAAGAAAACAAGATGGTATCAAAAGGACAATTTACAAACTAAGAATAGTAACATAGCTCTTAGTATCCTGTGTCTGAACACCACAGATCTATGAATCTCTCAATTCAAGTCTTCATTAATACAACAGGAATGTGTTCAGAGACCAGCAGGTGTGTGAAACAAGATGCTGATCCCACACAAAGCCACTAACCCTTCCATTGTTCAGAGAAGTCCAAACAGTAAATTGCTTCAGGAAGTGGGAGGGGAGGAGACACCCAACTCATTTGACACTCCCACAAACTTTTACAGATTGAAAACAAGGCAAACAATACTAGACGCTAACGCTTTATCAACAAGGGCCCTCCATCTGGTGTATGGAACAGAGCAGTGAGCACCAGGTGGGACAGGGGCAGCACATGCCACGGTGCATTTATGCATTCAAACAGTCTGGTTAACACTCTGAACTGAACCGAGACCCTGGACTTCAGCTGACCTCAATGGCAATAAAGCACTGCAAGACTTGGCATAGACGTTTACATGTGCACAAGTCCCCCCCAAAAGAAGTGAAAGCTATAGCAGACTATAAGGCAGCTTTGGCGGTCCAGAGACCCTTTTTAAAGCCAGTGAGATRTCCTACTCCTACACCCCTCAAACACATTTCTGCATTGAACTCACAAATTAAAAAAAGGGGGGGAAAAAAAAAGCTCTACATTTGCTTGCGAGGGAGGCCAAAGACAAATCAGTCAGTGCCTGGATAAACGAAATGTTTCTGGCTTTCACTTAACACAAGCAAAGTAACTTCCTGCCCAAGCACTGGAATTAGAAGATGGGACGAGGGAACCAAGGTTCTGGAAGATCTCTCCCTTTTCCGTGTCAGCAACCTACCTGTGTACTGCACAAAAAAAATGCGCATTCATCCCCCAAAATTTTACTCTGGGAAGAAATTAAATTAAAAAAGAAATCATTTCTGTATAAGCAAGCTCTTTTCCTGGGCTATAAGAAGTTCCACTCTGCTACAGAAGGAGTGGGCTGCCTTGTTCATCCATATGCAAGAACGCCAACAGAAAAAAAAACCAAAATCCTGCACTCTCATAATGCAAAGATTATGCCTCACAAACCAGGAGATGTATCCATTCTTTTGTCATATTATCAGATCAAGAGCAGCCAACTCCTGTTACCATCTACTGTCTCTGAACCGTCTGGTATTAGAAATAACAAGTCAACAACATGCTTTACTAAAGGGGAAACCCCCTCACACCCACTTTAGCCTGTAAAATAAACAAGTTTTATTTACGTATTTACTAAAATTTCACTCTTCTCTAACATTTTCTAAAATGCTACCTACCTGCAAGAGCTCAGCTCAAAGGGACCAATGGAGCAGGGAAATGCACTCAAAAGCCAGGAAAAGCAATAGTCAGAGCAAGGTACAAAAGAAATAAAGCTTCAGAATCAAGATGCACTAACCAGCTCACCGCTTACCTCATGAAAAGGAGATTCCAGGCAATCTCCTCCTCCTCCCTTCCTCCCCTTGCCCTCCCCCCCAGCCCACCCTATTCAAACCTCTTAAATTTAAGTGTGGAAAACTCTGTCATATTTTATTCAGCATAGCAGCATTCAGAACATTCCCCGTGGCAAAAGGTGGTTTGTTCGTGAAGGACAGACAAACAAGATATGCTGTTCATCATCTCAGTTCTGTTTAGTTTCTGGGCTCTCAAGTAAGAYTTCCCTCAATAAACCTAACAATAGGAATTTGAGAGCAGAAACTAATTTAAGGATAACCAGGCTCCATGCATTTGCAATGCTGCAATTTAACAACTGTAGGGAAAGAACTTGGCTAAACATTATAGCGTGGTACCTACAGTGACTATCTGGTTTTCAGGTATTGAATCCAATACAGGCTTGGTCTCTGACAGTGGGGTTTTAATCCCAACTTCCCTACTGCAGGCTGCTACAGGTACCAGAAGATGGGGCTGCTGCCTTCAGAGCTGCAGAAAACGCCAACAACGTACCTGGGGCATTACTCTGAACACCGCCCAGCTCAGACAAATGAGCAGAGTTTTCCTATAGAAAGTCACCTACGATAGATTACAAGCAATAATAGTGAGCTATTTAAAAAAAAAAAAAAATTAAGATTAGGAGAAGTGAGCATTGCTCCCTTGCATTTATCATTTTAAATGAAGTGCTTTTTGGCTCCCCAAAGTTTCCCACCTCTCTTGATACTTCCTGAAATTAAGTTAACATGTTACAGAATAGAAACTTCCTCCCCTCAAAAGCAAGTTTTCACACAAACCTTAGACACCAAGATGATTGAACTGGGACCTATCTGCCTTATACCCATTTCTTTTAGAGAAAATAAAATTTCCAATTTCCTCAACATGCAAGACAAAAAATAATAAATTTTCCAGTCAACTATATATCTCTCTTAAAAACAAAAAAAAACCAAAAAAAAACCAAAAAAAAAGAAAAAAAAAAAAGAGGACAGGGTCAGTAATGTGGACTGGGGGCCATTTTTGATGGGCTCGAGGGATTTGAATGGTGAATTCTAAGTCTAACCTGCATGAGAGAGACATCACAATGGGAAAGAAGAGAAAGAAAAGGTTCCTTTAAATGCAAGAGGTCTACACTGGTCACCAGCGGGCGAGTGGTCTCATTTGCGTGAGGGGGGAGGGGGCGGGGGAGGGGGCGGATACTGGTAGGTGGCAGTCTGTCCCATATAGCCCATCACGTTAGTGGCAGGGGGCTGCGGAAACTGTTGTGACATGAGCGGCTGTGGCTGCTGGCCCGAGCGCCCCACCATCCCTGCATACTGCTGTTGGGTAGTGCTCTGTGAGGTTCTCCCAGCGGTGGCAGCTGTGGTGCTGGCACCATAGCCACTAGCACTGTACTCTGCAGTGCCATAGCCACTCGTGCCATAGGCAGCTGCTCCATAGCTCCCTTGAGTGTAACCATACTGGCTCTGTGCTGCCCCAAAAGCAGAATTTGGGCTCCCGTAGGCACTGCCATAGGTCTTGTTGGCTCCGTTGGCATAACTGTCACCACGCTCACGGTCTCTGAAGCCACCTGAGTCTCTCCGGCCCTCTTTCACTCCCCGGAGCCTCCTGTCACACTCTTCCTGGTACATCAGGTTAGGGTTGTTTACTGAACTGCTCGTTCGGTAACGAGAACGACCTCCTGGCGATGGATATATTAAGATTTAGTACCGTGAACAAGTCTTAAACAATGAACTCTGGTACAATTATGCCACCCTTTCTCCCCCTTCTACATCCACAATTTTGCCCACAAGGAGCAACTTCTTTTGACTGACTCTAACTTCCCCGCACAGCTGTGCACACGCCTCTTCGTTTTGTTCAAGAAGTAAATACGAAGTTCAAAAAGGGTTCTTAATGCATGTACTTGGAGACAAAGAAACAGAAGAAATTCAGGACTAACTTGGAAATATAAGGAAACTTATTATTCCTTCAGGGAATAGGAGGAAAAATAGTCTCAGTCCCTGAAGGTAAAGTGTAAAGTCAGTGTATCCCTTTTCTGATTTCAATTTTGCACATGCATGCACACACATCCTGTTACCTGTGCTTAGGTAGGAGCTGCAAGGAATTAGTTCAAGTGAAATTAGCTCTGTGAGGACCTTATCAGGAGAAAAAAAAACATTCTACAGCTAAGGCAAAACAGTGGACTACCTCTCTTTTGAACAGAAATACTACATCTACATAAAGGGTTGAGACCTCCAGTACAAAACAGCTTTATTACTAATTATTTTAGTAATAAATTACTTTATTACTAAGCTGTTTGTTATCTTAGACTTGCACTTACTACTTCCCTACTCTCTTTTAATCTTCCCTCCCTCAAAATGGGGAACCTATTCCCTGTGTAGCCCTTTTCCCATGTGCCTTTACCTCCACCACCACCTCCTCCTCCTCTGTGGTCCACAAGCTGCATCAGTTTTGGATTGATGGCTTGATTGGCTTCTTCCAACACTTTGATAAGCTCCCTGGCTTGTTTCAGGTTTCCTGGTGTGAAGAAGGTGTAGGCAGTACCTTTGTTGGTACTACGTGCGGTACGGCCAATACGGTGCACATAATCTTCAGAGCTGTTCGGATAGTCGTAGTTTATCACAAATTTAACATCTTCCACATCTTGTGAAGTGCCCAGGTGCGAAGCACAGTGAAGGGGTGGGGTTGAGGAAAGGGGAGAAGAAGAGAGGACGTGCCAACGAAAGGTGGGGAGCACGAATGCAGGTGACAGTAATAAGAAAAAAAAATACAAAGTTAGTAATTGCATGGAATAAATACAAGACAGACTCATCCCAAAAGAGTAGAAGACTCAAACTTCAGATCATCAGGAACAAAGATCAATGTCCTGAAAAACAGTGGTAATTTTAAAGCAGTTTTGCCCTGCACTCAAATTCATCCTCCCCGGAATGCACTTCTCTGTCTTCATGTGTCAAAGACACTGATGTTTGTGAATGAGCTAATTGAATTTCACACTTTAAAAAAAAAAAAAAAGAAAAAAAAAGAAAAAAAAACCCAAACCAACAAACCACACATTCTGGAAAGTGAAAATGCCACCATCAGACAGAGCAAACTGGGGTGGAGGGAAGGGCAGAACTGCCGTGGTAAAGCTTTTACTCTGTTGGGAGAAGTCTAACAAACAATACCGGTAATGAGATCACTTACCTTCCACTTGGTAACATGAAATAAAAGGCAATCTTAAAAAATATTTACTTTTACAGTCCTAATAAAAGAGTGAACTACTTTCCCTAGCCTAAAGCTTAAGACACTCCAATTACATTAGTATTATTCAGCCAACTCATTAAAAATTATCCAGACCTAGAATATCTTAACTCAGCTTTGTAGTTATAACCAGAATGCATTGCACTAACATTTCACCATGCTGTTCCGTCCAGTTCTGGCAAGCGTTCGTAATTTGGACAATCCTGAATTCCATCAGCATTTCCCTACTTCCAGTGTCAGATGGAAGCAGGAAACGAAATGATCAAAATTGCTTTGTATACAAAATAGTATTAAAATTTAGGAGATCAGAACTGCACGCCTTTTGGCAAGTCAGACTTCGTAAACTTATGGGACAGAAACAAAGTAAATGTTAGTGTAACACTTCAGTGAAAGCACCTCAAGTACCAAAAGCACCTATTTGCTATAGTATACAATACTTTAAAAAGCATGGTATTACAGTACGTGCCCTAACAGCTCATAAAAAAAAMCCTAAAAATCTGCATTTTAAGAAGAATATTCTGAAAATATCCAAGATAAAACACAGATTTTTGTGATTTCCTTTCCTTTTTTTGTTTGKTTTTTTTTGTTTTGTTTTGTTTTAAAGAGAGAAACATTCTCTGTTTGTTACCAGACCGATGCACACTCCCTCCTCCTGTGGGAAACCGCTGCAGCCGATCCCGTCTCTTTGCCTTTTATTTTTGGCGGCCTCCTTTCGAAAACTCCGCCCTCTGACACGGGACCACTGGAGCGCGGGGAGCATGCATCAAGGGTCCATGGCAGCGAGAAGTCCCCACACACGCTCGCTCTGTGAACTGGCTTAGACGCTTCTCTGTAGCCCCATTTGGTTGTGAAGCGCCGGAGAACCTGGGTTCAGGTAAAAGTTTCAGGTCCTCCAACGCTTTTTATCCCCTATTCGGGGTTCTTAGGGGCAATTGTCAAAAAAATGAAGATACAAAAATTACATCCAAAGGGTCAAGACTGCATCTATTGCCCAGACTGCATCAATTTCAAAGGGGTTGTAGGAAAAATAAAAACAAGAAGGTTGTAGTGACAAGAGGGGGACTTTATGTCTGTTTCTTATTACAGCAAAGGGGGGGCTCCTCAGTCTTTGCTGACTCCAAAGTCCTGAATCACACCAAAAAAAGGGAGTGAGAAGGCAGGTTTCACAGGGGGCTGCGCGAGTCTCCAGCTAGGGTCCTTGATGCAACAGTTTTTTTTAAAAAGGGGAAAGTGAAGTAAAGAGAGGAGTACGTATGACAGATTGCATCTTCACAGCCAGGGTGTCACTAGTCTGACAAGCTGCAGGCTACATGATCCTCAGTCAGTCCTGTTTTGCACATCCATCAGTAGCAAAGCGACTTGAATTACCACAGAGGTTACAAGGACGTGCTTTCCCGGCAGAAAGCACAGGGAATTGTAGCTACCAATGCAGACGGAACTGACTTGACTGGGGAGGAGYGGGAAGAATGGGAAGGCAGGAAGAGGAAAATGCAAGGGTGTTTTCCAGACTAGAAAGTGGTCCTGGTAGAGCACGTAACTCGCTGAAGAAAGACCAGAGCAAGTACAAGACTCGGCTTCTCCAGTCTAGCATGCTCCAAAGTGTTTGCGCGCACTCGCGATCTTCCTGCGCTTTTAGAAGATAAATGTAGCAGGATCAAGAATTGAAACTGTAAATCATTTTTGACAAAGGGAAACATTCCCTTTGTCAGACCATCAGAATACCCTACGGCACAGTCAGTCTCCGATTATTAATCAGGAGAGATACAAACTAGCAAACATGCTAGTCTAGAGAGCTGTTTAGACCATCAATGTAGATGTGCCCCCACCCCTGCACTGAGAATGATCTGCAGCTGATATCAAAGCTTCTGTTAAAGAAAACAAAACAAAACAAATTCAATGTTTTTAGTTTAATAGACTGAACAAAAAAATAAAGTTTAAAAAAAAAAAAAAATCAGTGCAGAGAGAGGACCTCACTCCAGGGAATTATCACAAAGAAGTCATTATGGGACTCAGAACTTACCTGGAAGAAGCTTTTTTGAAACCAATGTTCCATTAGGAAGAGGGAAAGCCCTGGTGACTCAGCCAAAAGGCGCGCGCCCCTGTTTTATGTTATTTAGGTAGAAGCCTTCACCTTCCAGGATCTTGGAGGAAGTCGTCCAGAAGTTTGCCAGTTAAGTGACTTATTTTAAGAAGCAGCAAACTCAGGGCCCCAAAATAAGCAGAGATGTTGTTCAGTAACAAGAAACAGACTCTGGTACCTTTCCCCCTTAGCTCAGGTGAAGTGGAGGATGGGAAGTGGGGAGACTGTTTTCTGAAGTGTAATCCAATCGAGTAGTTTTGGGCGGAGTGTTTTTTTGAGGGGGGTGAGGCTGTTTTAAATGTCTAGGCAAGATGCACAAAGAAGCTACCAGCACATAGCAAGCCTGTTTAAAAAATGCTGCTAGAGAAAGCAGCTCTCTTTCATACAAACTGGTTTCAGGCCTCAGTCCCTTCTCCCAACAGGCCCAAGTTCTAACTGCACAGGTCCAGACATGACCCTAGAGGGCAGAGACTGAAGTCCATATAACCACCTCTCTGAGGAAGTGTTGGACGTTTTTTGAGGGGGGAGGGGAAGGAGGGGTGAAGGTTGTGTGAACAAAGGCTGCCAAGTCTAGTAATGGTCTGCCTGTATTAAAGTGACCATATGATGCACAGCACAGCCACCCTTTCAGCATATGAAAAAAAGAGAGCTCAGATAACTTAGATTTTTAACAGCTAGAGATTTTTCTGAGCCTATTTGCAATGACTTGCAATAATTTTGTCTAAAATTTACTACAATGAGACACTGACCCCCAAGTAGTTTATCTTCTACCAAACTCAGGGAGGGGGCAATATTCAACGTCCATTATTAAACTCGGAGCACTTCAGAAGTCATCCTCCTCTTCTAGAGTAGGCAGATGTATAAGGACTGTGCTTAGCACAAAGTGTTTCACAATACAAATACGCTTATTAAAAAAGGGGGCACAACTGATGCATCCAGACAGATCATTTTCATACCACCAGAATAGAGCTGTGCAATTTTGATTCAATTACACACTTGGGTAACACGATGTTAAAGGCCATATATAATCTCAGTGGTCCTGCCTAGAAGGAACACAGAGGAGGGAAGGTTACATGTCAAGACCAAAGATCTGGAGCAGTGCTTTCTCAGATGTGAATACATCTGCAGGGTGAACATGCGTGTACACTGGGGTTGGTATGTTCAAATCTGTGGTGTGCCATATGGGGAGAATATTAGCTATTTGCTGTTGAAATGCTCTCCCACAACTTCCTACTTGAACTTTATCTGACACGCTCTGAACTGAGAGCAATCCATCCCTACCATCCAGCAACAAAGCTGGATTTGGGGAAGAAGTGAGTGTGGTGGAAGGGTTGGGTTGCATAATTGGACGTCTCTTCTCCCTCTTGGCGATCGATTGGTCATGCCTAGGCCTTGCTGCAGACCAAAGCCTGTTCATTAGGAGCAGGAAGAGACTTTGAATATGAAAGAAAAAAAAAAGATTAATGTTAAAAAACGTATTTCACATGTGGGGGAAAATCACGCTTTGAATTTTTTTTTTTTTTTTTTTTTTAAAAAAAAGAAAACATATTTCAGTCCAAAGAAGAAAAATATGCAGCAGTAGGCAAGAGTGGTCTATGTGTACAAACCTAGCCCACGAGATGCAACGTCGGTAGCAATGAGGATAGGAGCCTTTCCAGAACGAAACTCTGTAAAACAAAGCATGCTATGAAGTAAGATTTTTCAAAAAGATAAAGTTACTTGAGCTTGATTTACACTAAATGCTCATTTTCCAGAATCTAGGTAAGATGGGTCGATTTCAGAAACCCCAGCAAGTCAACCTGTCAACTATTTTTCAAAATCCAGCTCTCTGGGTTAAGCAATTCTTCCCATTGTGTTTTTGTTAATAAAAAAAAAAAAAAGAAAAAAAAAAAAAGGCAAATACAAGTACTGAAATTAACAGTACAAAGGCAAAGGAAGTTCTTTTGAAATGCATCTATTGGGTATAGAGACAAAAAAAAGAAGACCGGAGAAAAGCACGTCTCAGTAAATTACGTACAGCAGCCCAAGTTATTCTCCCCTCAGTGATGGACTCACCATTAAGCACCCAATCTCTTTCTGGCTGACTCTTGTCTCCATGGATACACATAGCTGGCCAACTGCCAAACAGAGATGCACATTAGTATAGACAGAAAGTACATACATTAAAGGCAACAGGAAGCTTTATTGGCATTTCAGTAAAAAGACAAAAAATTAAAGACTTGAGAAATATTTTATTCCCTGTCCTCCTCTGGCCTGTATCTACCTAGCATGTACACTGTTTTGTTTCTTGCATGTTAAACCCACTACCTACATAAACAACCATCTAAGCCAAATCACATTTGCCATATTGATACAGTCCCGATCAGCGTATCAGTATTCTGATACGCTAAAAGCTGCACAGCTTACAAATACTCTCTCTTGCACAAATGCTTTGATCAACTGGAACCTTCTGAGAAACTAAGACTGAATTCAGCCAAGAAAAGAATGGACAAGTTGTTCCCAACAATAGCATCACGAACATTTAAACCTTACTGCTTTTGATTACAATTTCTGTTTCCCATTAGAAACAAGGGGAGGGAGGGGGGAAGCTAATCACCCATCTCTGCGCATCCTTCGAGTGAGATCATCACATCGCCTCTTTGTCTCCACAAAGATGATAGTCTTGTTTTCCTTCTCTGCCATGATTTCTTCCATCAGTTGTATCAGTCTAAAATAGACATGAGAGCTAAGATGTAGATCCACATATACAAGAATATAGGAGCACTCTCTCAAGTTACGTTGAGAACATACACAACACGCATCCACATAAATAAGTCAGTATCAGTGACACAGAACTTAGGTCTGTTGTACAACGGTATAGTTAGAATATACGCAATAGACTAGTTAATTACAGGACTGACTTATTTTGTAACACTCAAACATTAAGTAATACTACAAGTAACTTCACAATTCAGAATTCGTATTTGGCTTTCAAAGCAATGTAGATTTTTAAGTACAACAAAAAAACCTGAAATGGTAGGAAAATCAGCTTACTTATGGTCTTTCTCGCTTTCCATGCATACATCCACTATCTGCAGGATATTGTGGTTGGCACTCAGCTCCAAGTTTCCCACATTGATCTGAACGTAGTCCTGCAGGAAGTCCTCGGCAAGCTGGCGCACTTCTTTTGGCCAGGTGGCACTCCACATCAGAGTCTGTCTGTCAGGCTAAGAAAAAGGGAAAACGGATTTATTTAAGGTACTGGACTTTGAATGGGAAACCAAAGGGGGCTGTCCTTTTACAAGGTTCACGCACCCTTATCTGGTCAACAATTTTACGAATTTGGGGTTCAAATCCCATGTCCAACATCCTGTCCGCTTCATCCAGGACCAGGTACGTACACCGACGAAGGTTGGTCTTTCCTGCCTCAAGGAAGTCAATCAAGCGACCTGGTGTAGCAATGCAGATCTCCACACCTTGAAAACAGAATGAGGAAAAAGCGTAAGGTTCTTCATTTGAATGTCAATCGGTATTTTTAGTCAGAATGAATCACCTCCCAGAGCAAAATTGGTTTTTTTTTTTAAAAAAAAAAAAAAAAAAAAGCACCACCCTCATTCGTACCCAAGATTGAGTCATTTCACTAGAAGCCCTAGTTTCTTTTGATTTTTTTTTTCCATTCTGAAATTACTGTTACAGTGCCATTAGAATAATAAATGCAGCATAGAAGCTAAAAGCTTACTGTCAGAAAACACCAGAGAAGAGCTGTCTGAAAATCAGAAGTAAAATAAGCTTCTACTCAAGCCTGACCCACCTTCATCCAGAATTATGCAGTCTAAAGAGCTGAACGAACTCCAGCTAAACTCCCCATGTTAAGCAAACATGAAGTGCTCCTCTTGCTATACAGGTCAAATTACTTCCACCGCCACTTTTTTTTTTTTATACATATAAAGCCAAAGCATGGGTTTTAATACTGAGTAATTATGCACCAATAGCGACAGACAACCCTCCTTCCCATATCTGCCCATATAGCATAAAAACAGAATTCAAATATTCATAATTAGTATCAGGTATGGCAATTTATACATTCCTTAAAAGGAGGGACTGGTTTCCCCCGATTCCCAAATCTTACAGATGAGTCCTTCAATGTCACTGAAATGTCCACAGAAGGTAAGTTTAGGTAAGCAGTGAGGTGAAAAAGAGCAAAACCCCAACAGCTTTCTTGATACTGCACTTACAGATGCAGAGTTTTTTGTGGCAACCCAGATCTTTTTGTCTGTGTCAACCTGGACTCCTCAGAGCTGTCAAAGCTGGGCATACTTCCGGTTTCTATAAATCTCATGCAAGAATTAGATTTCTAATGTAGCCAATTAGTCTACCAGGGAGACTGAAGAAACCGTAACCTCTGTTGTCAATGATGTACTCCAAAGTAAATTCACTAAATACCCAAAAAATCACGCCAAGAAAAAAAATGTGTCTTCTGGACTCTATCTATTCAACAATTTTTGCTGCAGAAAATACTAAGCAATCATCCAAAGACAGTAACACCTGAAAGGACTGAAAGCACTGAACCTGCCCACATGCTCTAACCAAATGGTTTTCTTCATAAGCAGGAGAACACCTATTTTACAGCACTCCAGAAAGATGTGCAAAAACCCACCAAGCTGATCCTCCCAAGGTCTCTTCATGCAACCTTTGACTCTTCCACTGAAGATGCTACTTTTGAATTGGAATGCACTACCATTTTCGGAGCAGAGTTATCCCATAGCCTTCTACCACGCATGCCTTTATCCCATTACTGCAGTTTTCAATAATGACTCTGCAAACTGCAGTGGTAAGTAAAATTTTCTGATTTCTTGAGTAGATCTGTATATATAAGTTTACCTTGATAATACTTCTTGCATCTTTTCACGTAATTCTATTACATTTTTTTTAATCTAGTGAAGATGAAAGCCATCAGCACATTCCTGCATCTGAAATTGTATGTAACTAGCCCTTGATATGAATGTTAGGTCACTTGAGTGCTACTGTGTTACAGTGGTTGCTGTAGAACCATGGTTCCGCATCACTCCCAACTGCAGCCCCTTGCTATGTACGGAAAGGCAGTTACAGAACGTTACGGGGCTCATGAACAGAAACAGAGCTTAAGAACAATAAAAAGTCAAAACCCACTGTTTAACAAAGTTTCTATACATTCAGAAATTAAGTTTGATTATTTGAACAAGCCTGGGCAGAAAACTTGCAATCTGGCTTAAGAAAAATCATTCCTTAAACTTGCTGCTACTGCATTTCCTCAAAATAACCTGTTCTTTTTCTGGTAAATTTCCTTTCCCCCTTCCTATGTCCTGATGATCTTCACAAGTGGAAAGTTCAAAGAGAAAATGGAAAGGAAATCTAATATCCAAATAAGTCGCTACACAACAAAGAAGAGAAATACTACATGCACTATCATTGTAACTGGAGAAAGAGATAGCTGCTCATTCACGCACACCCCCCTCCAAACAGGTTTTAAGAAGATCATTTTATTTTTACAGAGATTGTACAATACCACCTCCTCCAGAAACTACAAACACCCGTTTTAAAATTACCTCTTTCTAGATCTCTGATTTGGGGACCTTTGGGTGCTCCTCCATATATGCAGGTACTCTTCAGCCTTGAACATTTGCCATAATCATCAGCCACCTGCTGCACTTGCTGGGCCAACTCTCTAGTAGGTGCTAGAACCAGGCACTGCAAAAGGAATCAATTCAGGATAGCCACGCTGCACACACATCCCTAACTTCAGGGCTCTGCACAGATACCATAAGCAACGTTGGACCATCTGCTCTTTATTAGCTAAAACATTTAAGTATCTTTAGTCTATGTCAGTAATTGCACAGAATTTCAACTAACGAGTGGGATGTTCACATTGTGATAGCAAACATTTCTCTTTCTTACTATTCTGATATACCAATTAAATAAAGTACACATCTCATTAACGATGCCATGCCACACACATAAAGAGGAAGAGAATTGACAAGCACTTACAATTGGGCCATCCCCTCTCTCCAAATATGGCTGGTGGTTGATGTGAACAATTGCAGGCAGCAAGTACTAAAACAGAAGAGCTTTAAGTCAAGACACAGGACTTCAATATTCAATGCCAATGATCACCTGCCGTGACAAGTGTATCATGGCAAGAGCCCACTTAGCCTAACATCCCTTCAAGAAGCCAACACCTGATGTGAGAGACAGCAAGAAACCTTGGCTATCTAAAAATTAGGATTCTGCAAGACTAGATACTTGCATTTATCCAACAGAAGACTTTCAGAGCTGCTGACCAACCATATCTGCTTTGACATGAGCACAAAATATAGCTGCTCAGCACCTCTGAAAGGAAGGCTCATTTAAATTTGGAGTCTAAGTTAGTAGAATTAAGCAATCTTGGCTCTAACCAATGCTTTTCATAAAGGACAAAATTCCTTCTTAACCACTGCACATAAAATTAATGTATACCTTGAAGACTCAACCATTCTTTATTTTAACTTGCACAGTTAATAAAACAAATATGCTAAAGAGCACATACTGTTTTTTAAACCACAATGTAAGTATAGACCAAAGAGAAGTGACTAAGCATCCAAAAAGAAAGACACACACAAAATACATGCCTGTGAATAAGACAGGCTAGTTGAGTTGAGACTTAAGTCTCACCCACGACGCAATAAAGCAAGCTTTAAAAACATGTAATCATCTCACTTTATGCTTGTAGTACTGACAAGCCCAAAAACTACTAACAAGTAGCCAAGAGCAATTTCTGCAAAGTGACTAGGAAAACTAAATAAATAGATAAAAGGGAAGGATACATACTGCTAATGTCTTCCCAGAGCCAGTCTGCGCAATGCCCACCATATCACGACCACTGAGGGCTAGCGGAAAGCCTTGGCACTGAATTGGAGTGGGTTCTGTGAAGTTCTGGTCCATCAAGGCATCCATCACATACTCTAAGTATTTAAGAAAAGAAAAAAAACTCTTAAAGGCTTCAGAAGATCTTTTAGAAAACAGAACAGGCCTAAACAGTTACTGGTTTTGAGTAATCCTCATTATCTTAAAGAACAGCAAAACACTTACGTGGAAAGCTACACTGGTGGAAAGCAAACACAGGCTTGGGGCAGCCCTCCATTCCTCGAATTGTTATCTCTTTCTTTCTTCGCAACTCTTCAACTTCATACTATTTATGTGGGGGGAAAAAAAAAAGCAAAGACAAATACCAAATGTCAGCAGGGACTTAAAGTGCGTGTTTCTAACTATTAACTCACTTCACACCTCTGGATAACAGCTTCGTTAGAGAACTGAATTGAAACAGAGATCTAAAAAGGACTGCTTTCCTGAAGATTTTATCTTGAGATTGAGCTATCATGTAGCTTCTCCAATATTCAGAGGTATGAACTGTCTATGTAGTCTAGAAGGACTAATGTGTCTCTCCTCTTCCAACCAGCCCTTTTTTAATGAAAAGTGTATTGATACAGTATTTTTAAGAATTATACTCTTCTTCCAGAGGCCAGAAATGACCAACAGCTTCAGAAGTGATTAGAAACAGAGGATCAGATAAGAAACATGTTTTATGTGACAGTGCTAAGAACTAAACAAAATAAATAGGCCCTAATATACTATGAACAAGCAGAAGGCAGGGCAGTCCCCCTCCTTCAATTAACACATTCCAGAGGTGGTTAAATACAGAGCTCTTGCTCGACAACTTGCAACTCAGAAATGTTGCTTGGAATCTTTCTGGAACCAGCACTTTTTTTCTGCATGAAAGAAGCCCAGGCAACATTATAATGATACCCTAAGACCTCACAATTTTTTTAAATAATGGAACTTCTTAAAATATTTCTGAAATGTGTATCTACATAAGCATAATTTTAGGATTAGAAAAAAGTGTTTTATCTTTGTCTAGGTTATCTTGCAAGTCCAACTGCATTTTGCAACATGCTTCCACAATTCATGACCTTATTCTAATGCTTATTAAAAATCAGTAAAAAGATACACATCAATACCAAACACGCACTTTACCCAAAGCAATAAATTTACTATTTGTGAGAATCTCTTGAGCTTGAGTGAAAAGGTAAAAAAAGAAAACAACTTCTGGGAAAAGCGTGAAAATCCTTTCAGCTGGCTAAGGCAAAGAGAGTTACAGCAGCTAACACTAACTGAGGTTCAGTAGTTCAACTTGTCTCTTTAAAAGGCCAATGCCTCCTTCAATTCCTTTATGCCATATAAATCTCTCATGAGTATTTCACATGAAGATTTGTAAGTCTATGTAATTGGATAAGAACATTTTGTTTGTTTGTTTCCGCATATTAAGAATAACATCCCTTAATTTCTAAATATAAAAAGACATTAAAGAGGGAAAAAAATACTGTAGACTCAAATGCGGTAGGAAGGAGAGATTACTGTATCTACAGAGTAAATACAAAGTACTGCGTCCCGTTTTGAGCCCCCAATGTAAGAAGGACATTGTTTTAACAGGGCATGTCCAATTATGGGGGGAAAGCTAGAGGCTGGAGTACAGGTGGTACAAAGAAAGACTGGGAGCGCTGGATTTGTTTAGCTTGGGAAAGAGAGGACTAACGGGAATTTAACTGCTACTTTCAACTACCCAATGGGTCGCTATAGAGAAGATGTTGCAAATAATTATTTGGGGGGGGAAAATACCATGAGAAACATCAAGCCCTGTGACAGCCACCCAGAGAAAATATAAACTCTCCCCATCCCTGGGGATATTCAAACTCAAAAGGACAAGGCGCTAAGCAACCCGCTCTAGTTTTGTAGTTAGCCCTGCTCTGAGCAGAGGATTAGACACCTCCCATGGCCTCTTTCAGCCTGAATTATTATTACGATAAAATATTCTTTCAAATGTTTCTCATATATTTCTGCCACTCTCAGTTCATTATTTTTAGGTTCTTTCAGGGCTTCCCCAGTACTGCAGCTCTCAAGCCCTCTAAGTCTTATCTACACTGACAAATAGCTAGTGTAGATTTTGTAGTGACGATGATTTACAAATGACCAAATGTAAAATATCTTGTATAAAACCTGCTAAGAGCAGAAGCATCACCTTTGCTAACGTTAAATATTGAAGGCAACTAGAACCGGTATCATGCAGAGTACACACACACCAAACAAGCTTAATGAAAAGACAGTTCTATTATACACTGTCCCAGACTTCCTAGGACAAGTTTTTCCACCTGTGACATTTTCTGCTGTAGGCAAAATGGAACAGACAGAATCTGAAAACTTACCGGAGTAAGCCTGGCCACTTCCGGATGTTCCACGTAAAAATTCTTCTCAAACTTGGGCAGTTCATTTAAATCCCATTTTTTCTTACGTAAACGTTCCCCTGGATTACCAAATTTCTTTGGAGGAAGAGGACCTCCACGACTTGCTCCAAACCTGGGAATGGCAATGTTAGTTATAAACAAGAGTATTTAATCACTCTGGAATTTGCAAGTTTCTTAAGCATTTTCCACTCTTTTTTTTTTCCCCCAAGTTCACACATGAGCACAATATTCTAGCAAAAGTCACTCCTCCTCTCCCTCCCCCAATCACTATGATGGCATACAACTTCTTGACATAACGTAAACCTGTTCTAAGTCAGTTCTAAACCCAAAACCGTCTTAAAGTTTCCTTCCAGTACAGCCATTTGTAAGTCACTGCCTTAAAGCTCCTGCCTCCAGGTTCCTACCTCAAGGTTCCCTCCCTCCAGACAAAGCTGCCGGTACAGCTATAGCACTTATCTTTTCTTGAAACTGACAGTACACTTAAAACATGGTTAGATGAAAGGGATGAGAAAAACCTCTAATCGCAAGTTCCTTGTATCTCTCTCAAGGTTAGTTTTACATGAAAATAACTACTTCACTGTCTCCCCCTCTATGTCTTCTCTCCTTTCTTATCAAGCAGTATGCCTCAAATAAAAAACAAGAGAGTAAAGAACAGAAAGTAACAAGTCCAGCCAAGCCTGCAAGTCCATCTGTAATTCTGGAACCAAAGAAATTTAACAAAAACAAAAAACAAAACAACAACAAAAAAATCTTTTTAAACCAGAGTCTAACGGGGGAGGAGGGGAAAAAAAAAAGTACCTGGGAAAAATCATATCCTCTCTCAAATGCTTTTGATGAAGACTCAAGAGAGTAAGAAGCTAGTGTTTATTCTACTAAATAATTCCTAACTAGCAGAACTACTCAGAAGTTACTGCTCTTTCTCTAAGTTTTCTTCACCCAGCTACTTTAATACACTTAAGAAGGTTAAGAACTAACTGTAATGACTAATTGATGCATTAGACAAAACATGAGCTTCTAGCAACAATCTGTAAGAGTAACCAAAAACTGAGTGGCATAAAATGATTATTTACTGTAAACATTATAAATTATATATTTTAAAATTCCACAAAAAAAGTTATAGCTCTTTCATTAATATCATACAAACACAGCAGAAGGTACTTTTCCAAATGCTATCAGGTCAAATTTTGTCTTAATTCAGATTTTGGTTAATAAAGCTACAGCTTTTTGCAAAACGTGAATTCATGAGAAATGCTCGTTTAAAACAAAACTTTTATTTAGATAGCAAATCCAAAGTGTCTAGACCTTACCCAGGCAGTCCACTAGTAAATAAAAAACTGTTCATAAAACAAACCGAAAGCAACAAAAATCCCAAAGCAACCTTCTTACACTAGTAACTGGGCGGGAGGGGGGTGGGGTGGGGTGGCGTTTGCTAAAAAATAATTCAGAAATTTATTTCAGATCTTTATCTTGAGTACAGGACTATCTGTTCAGACATTAACTACATTTTCTTTAAATCACTTCCCAATGGAAACTACAAATTATAGTGATTTAAGAGACCAAAAAAACAGAACTCAAATCAACATATTAACAGGAAGAAGGGGTTACATCGTTGGAAAAGCTAAGTATGGTTGATATAATTTAACTTAAAACCTGCTAAGCAAGTTTTAAAATGTTTGCTTTGTTGTAACTGTTTCATTAAGTCTCTTCCCTCTCCTGTAAATATCCCTTATTTTCTCATCAGTATGTCTATCAGATCCCCCAGACAGCCTGCACAATCAGCAATTTTTGTCATACGAAAAGCCTGTGAAACACAACTTCAAAAATTAATTTAAGCATTACATTTTCTTTCACAACAAAGTAAAAAAAAAAAAAAAAGTATAGATTTTCATTTACAGGAACATTCACCTTTATTGAAGATGTCGCCTACTGATCATGCTAACTTGAGGTCAAAATGACAACTATTTCTGTATCCAAGGAGTTCTAACAAAACCCATAGTCTCACTGAAGTCAACTGGAGGTTCAAAGGGTCAATGAGTTTCCTTATGAAAGGAAACATATGGAAGAACTGATTGCAAGACTGGACACTGAAACAGCTGGGTACTATGAATATTTGCTCCACAGCTATCCAGAGGGAAGAACCAATATATTTTACATAGAAGTCACATAGCTTCAGTTCTCCATTCTTATACACAATATGGCTGTATGCTGACCTGAAAGAAGTGAGCTGAACTGGCAGTAACTGACATTTTACATTCCGATTACAAGTAAAACGAGATTCCAATTCAGTTAAATCTAAGATTATTCCACTGATTTGCCAAAAGTTCTTTTAAAGTGTAAATTCAGACTGACTCAACACATTCTTCTCTAATATTACTGGTGCCATCATTTCTGGGACAGAACCGAGTGAATTTGTTACATTCCAGAGCAAAACAGTACAACTTTCCATTCTAAGAAGTCACCTACAACTCGTTCCTGACAGGAGGAAAACGGAAAGCCTGTATTTGTTTAGCCTACGAAAGAACCAGCACTGAGGTGGTGATAAACTTTCAAATGGTGCTTAACCAGCATGCTGGGTGGCCCAAAATTTTATAGAGGTTATTTATGAAGTATGATGGTTGTTAGTGGTTACAAATATTTTCACACCTTAAATAGACATATATAACAAACTGAATCCCGATGCATTAAAGCTTCCAGGATGATATGCCAAGAAAACGATTTTTCCATGCAAATGTCCAAAAACTTCACAAAGAACCATGTAGGCACTCCTTTTACTTATGCAAAACCCTGATCTAAAAAAGAAGCATCCACCTATAATCAAAGTCTTTACACAAAATGAGATTACACAAATTTTAAGGCATGCCAAGTGTTGTGACAGTGCTTTGGACAGTGTTCTTTTAAGTAACCGTATATAAATCTGCATACTCAAACTCACTCACTAAACTCCAAAAACAGCTGGGGTCTGAACTATCTCAGACTTGCCAAAGCGTTTACTCCAGTGTCCTTGTGTTAAACTGAGCTGGAAATCTCATAGTGGAAAAACACCAGAACCCTCCTCTCTGTGAAAAAAATGAAAGTATCTTTTAATTTCAGAGTATGAAATGTGGGTGTAAGATAAAGCAAGGATACAACTATCTCTCTCCACAGATGACAAGAAACTAAATGTTAAAATGCATTGCACATAAAAACAAAATATTCCTGAATCTCCCAGCGGGGAGGGAAAACAAGAAGGAAAGGAAAGAAAAAGAAAAAAAAAGAAAAAAAAAAAAAAAAAAGAGAAGACTCATTAACTGAGATCTAGTCTGCCATATTAAGAATAACAGAACCCACGATATGTTTATTGTTAATCCTTGAGAATGGAGGCCTAACTACTTGTGATCTAAAGGACAGAAAATGCCACTCTCCTAAATTAGTTCTAATCTTCTCTTTAAAAAGGCCTGGGACGAATGTTTTATTACTTTCAACCCTTAAAAAAACTCAAGTCTCAAACTAGTTATATACTATAATGCCATTGTATTTATCGCTGCCATCCTCGGAAGGGGGGAAAAAAAAAAAAGAAAAAAAAAAAATCAAACCTGCAAAAACCTTTTCCAAGACAAGCTTCCTTTAAACAGCAGAATCAAGAGTATCAAGCACTAGGCCTCTGCAGTGCCACACAGACAACTCCTGTTTGACTGCTACGTAAGCTTGGTCATGCTCGTTAAGTGTGGTCCAGGGCCATGTTTACTGAGATCACCCTCCCGAGTATGCAAGTCCCCTACATGGCAGCAGTTTTCAATCTCATTTCCTCTCACGATAAGCCTGGGAGTGCAACTGAGAAAGATCTTTTACCAACTGCCATATTTCTAGCAAGTCCAGAAGGAGCAATGACAACCAGAAGGGCAGACCGTCCAACCACCCTTGCCAGGGCCACCAAGACCTTCGTGGCTTGCAGGGGGGGGCGGAGGGAGGGAGCAGAAAAGGGCTGGCAGAAAATAAATTAAGGGAAGGGGGGGTGAAGGAAAAGGCAGGCTTTAAAACTGCAAGCAAGACACATCCATGAACGATGGACAAGCTAAATTAAAAAAAACCCAACCCACCACCACCCCTTGCTGGCAGAACCGTACTAATGAAGTCTCCAGCTCCCCCCCGCAGGAGAATTTTTGGGGAAAAAGCTCCCCCCAATACCACGAGCAGAACGTGCCCCCCTCGTCCCACGACTCCTCCCCGGCCTTCCTCCCACCAGGCCCCTAACGCGGGGGAGACGGCTCCCTCCACCGCCCCCATGCCTGAGCCCGCAGCCCGGCCCGGCCCGCTCCCCCCCCCTTACCCGCCGCGGTCTCGGTCGCGGCCCCGGTCCCCGAAGCCCCTCATCGCACCCGGAGGGGTGGGAGAAAGGCAGCGGAACGCCGGCCGTGGGGACGGCGAGGGACTGGGGGTACGGGGAGACGGTCCAGCCAGGGGTGGCTGTGTCTCGGAGGAATCGCTTTGCGCCACCTCGCTTCTTTGGTGGGATACAAAAGGAGAAGAGGTGGTCAGTGGGTCAGAGACCCGCTGGACGTCGGCGGAGGGAACGGCGGGGCTCTCGGTCGGCTCCAGGGCCCGTGAAGTGTGGAGACACCAGCGTCTTCTTCCTCCGGGCTCCCGGCACAAAATGGCTGCCGCCGCCCCAACCCGCTTCAGTTACGTTACGGGCGGCCCAGCGCTGCGCAAACTGCGGCCCTCGAAAATACCTACGGCTATTCCCGGAAGCCAACTACGCCCTAAACCAGCTTGGCGAAACAGTGCTCCGCGCGGCAGGCAGGATACGAAAGGTGCGTAGCGTTTTGCACTCGAGTCGGGCCCCCGCGTGAGGAAGGGAGGGAGGAGAGTAACGCTCTCCCTATTCCTCAAAGTCTGCTACGCAAGCAGTCAACCCCGTAACCCCTTCTAGACGGTAGAGAAAACCTAGGCCGAGGCGTACGTTACGTAAGTACACGGCGTACGCAAGTTGCGTAATTCAGGCTGGCGTAGGGCAGGAAGAGCCCGTGCGTTTTGCGTAAAATTCTTCCACGGGTTGTGCAGGCAGGGTTGGCGGAGGGTCGGAGGATTACGTTAATTTTGCAGTGTAGTCGGGTTTGGAGAATACGGCCTTTCGCCTACGCGGCCGCTGGCCCCCTGGAGGGTGGCAGCGGGGCTGAGAAGACAATGACGGGACCGCGGGGCGGCGGCGGGGGGGGGAGCGCCCCCTCGGGCCTCCGCTGCGGCGCCGGCGAGGCCGCACGGGTCCGGCGGGTTTGGGTTTTTCCTTCGCTTTTTTCCCTGGCAGATCACTAGAGGGATCTTGGCGCGGCACTGGGGCAGGAGCGGGAGTGACAGCAGCCATGATGTTTGCCTTAGCCCGAGTGCCAGGAGGCCGGGAGAAGATGGCATAACGGGCCGTGACGGCAACCCCTGGTCACACAGCCCCCTCCGTAGCTGCAGGAGGTTCATAGCAACCTCTCCAGAAAGTAAACTAGTAACTAATTCCCCCGTTCGCCTACTGTGGTGGTATTGCATGCGATCAATGGAATGTTTTGAAGTACTGGAAGGACACTGGGCAAGGCATAGGCACCATGTTTATGGCCTGCTAGCGTTTGACTCCCCAAATCAACCCGAGACTCCTAGCTGAAAGATAAAATAAGCCGTGAGGCAATTACGTGGTATAGGCCATAAGTTCTTTTGTGCTGTGCTTATGCTTCTAGCACCTACCAACGAGTAGCCAGTTGGTCCGCCCTGGCACAAGAAGCCACGTCTGGTGGGTGATCGGTGTACAGCAGCCAAACCAAGCCTTGGCCCCAACCACAGTCGCGGTATCAGCAGTGCTTTGTGGGCTGTCGGGTTATCAAAAATCAGTTACGTTGGCAGAAGAGAAAGTGAGTCCCTTTTATTTTCTGACCCTTGAAACAAATAACAGCCTGGAACGAGACACATATATACAGCAAGTAAAATTAAAATGGAAAACAATGTGTATGTATGGCGTATGTGAGAAAGCAAAAGGCAATCTTGGTGCTTAAAATAAAATACTGGAAGAAACTTGGGCCTTTTTAAGTGGGTGGGAGGGAGTCCAGTGACACTGTAGGCTCTCACTGACACTTGGTACTGGGCCATTAGATAATGAATGCCCGGTGTGGGAAAGACTGTCACATGCAAAGAACTAGAAGTTACATGAAATAACAACGGCTGATCCATTCCCGGCTCTCTCAGATCTGCCAACCTCCCTGCCTTTGTCTCTCTAGACTTCTCTCCACTGTGAAAAATAGCACTTTACCTCAGGAAAAATATCAAAGATACGTGAAGAAACCACTCAAGGAAGGCAAACGCTCTAGCTCTGTCACAAGGTAAACCCTGGCTACGGTGTCAGGTGTTTCTTGGATGAATTTCTGGTCATCGCTGCCTTTTTACTTCATGTTATCTTACATGCATTAGTTAATCTAAATGAAAAAATTATTGTATCAGTGAGGACAAGCTCTCTAACCAGACACCAGAGTTAGACCCATTCTAATTAGCATTTTTATACAAGAGGACAAAGTAAGGTCTTCCTTTAAAGCATCTAATATAGAAATTGTAGAGTTTATTTTAAAACAAGCAATTCCATGAGCATTGGAGGCAATGCAAGCTGAATTGGTATTTTGTTCCCTGATGCCCCACTTCTCTCTTTACTCCCAGCTTCTTCGTTTGCCCCCCATGACATGCATCTCTGGCTGGTTTGGAGCTGTGCCCGTGCCGGCTGGCCTGCGGGCACGCTCTCTCAAGCCGAGTCATAAGTGCCTTTCCCTCGGTCTAAGTACCAGTGTCAGCCTCTCTCCCCTATCTAGCCACTGGTTTTGTTTTCTTCTGCTTTTTAATAATAACATTTAATACTATTTAATAATAATCTTTAATATTCTTACTTATATTAGGAGACTGACAAGGCAATTATATAAAGTTTGTTTCTTTAGAGAACTAGACAAAAGGTTTTAAAATGTTGGGTCGCATCCAGTTTATTTCTCTCATGAAAGATCAGTGAGATTATTGAGAGCAGGTTTTGATTCAAAGCACCCAAACATAAGCAGAGTGCTGTTCTAATTCATAATCTTTATTTTTAACTTTAATAAGAACAGTTTTAAAACATTCTCTCTAAAAAGTAGAAAATGCTAAATAAAAATACAAAAATTAACTAGTCAAGATAAAAATGCCTAAAAACGTATTTTTAAAGTAGCTTGTTCATCTACAGTACATGAGAGTCCATCAAGGTCTTGGGCTGTTCCTCCTGCCACTGCCTTTTCCATCTATTTCTGTCAATTTTATAACTGAGTTTATTCCAATTCTGTTCCATTTTGCGCTACTAAATTCTACCACATAGACACTCTCTTTGAAAGAAACTAAAAAAGAGTATATTAATCTCATGTGAAAGGACAGCTTTGATTTTCACAAAATATAGGAAAAGGATTCTTTGAACAATTCACAAGCTTATTTCTTAAATCTTTGTCTGCTGAAAGTTCAGCTGAAAAATGAAGACCCGAAATGAACCAAATTCTATTAAGATCAATAAAACTGAACTGTACAGAGTTCATCCCAATGTTCTCCCAAAATATCTCAAATGGTCCCCAAAAGATAAAAATGCRGCCGGGCAGTCGGTGACCTTGCACAAATCTTCATCCCAACTGCCCAGGTGGTTTTCAGCCGTACACTTACATCGGTTTTCTGCCTATTCTTTGGCATCCCCAATCCCTCCAGCAGTTATTGCAAATGTGGCTTCGTTTTCAGGCATCTCAGGGCTGGGAAAAAAAAAGAAACAAGGAACTTGTGGGTTTCCCCGTGTTAAATGCAGTTGTGAAACAGTCCCCAAAATGTTGTAAGCGTAAGCAACCTGGAGTACTTCAACATCTTTATACCAATGTGCAAACTGTAGAATGTGATCAATATTATCAAGATCAGAAAATGTGAAATCCACCTCTTGGAAGATGACAAACACAAAAGAGGGGACTGGAGAAGGTGCAGGAAAGGCAAAGATTCCGTCTGTGCAAACTCTCATTTCAGTTTCTGAGTTCCTGACCAGAAACAGTGGTCTCCCCACTTCCACTAGTACGATTTTTAATGACTTGGGTCTGCCACAGCTTACCAGGTAAACCGATATGAATTGTGTCAGCAAAACTTAGTAATTTAACAGCTCTGGAATTTTCCTGCCAAGGGACCACCAGTCTTACCAAACTATTTGGTGGTCTTCTTTAAGAGATGAGCATCTAGGAGGATTTATGATGAAAGATTATGTAATTTAATGTATGCAATATGCAAGACAACTTTAAGTCTGTTAATTAGTTTGTCCTTTCAGATTTTCTCTCAACTTACAATCCAGAAACGCGGTTAGTTTGAAACCATGAATCAGTTGTCAAGTTATTAAGTTTCAGTACCATGAACTTTGTCACCTTACGGTTGCTCATAACACAGCTTCCTCCCTGTGAAGGAAAAGTGATTTACCTGTCGTATATCTTTGCAATACGCAGCTCCCCTCTCCCTTTCCTCAAACTAATCCTGGTAGTCGAAGCATGAGCAAGGATGTGGCCCCCAATGGGCTTTTTTGGGTCCGCCTGAAAGCTAAATTAGCAAGAAAATTGTGATGATCGACTGTGCAAATTCCATAGGTTAATACCGTGATTAACTGTCAGACGAGGCATATTGAACTCAGTAATGAATAATAAATAGGTAAATATATCAAAAAAGGACTTTAACACACCTGCCTCAAGATAGGATGTTCAAATGTTCAATGCTGGCATAATTCTCCTCTCATTAAATTCAAGAGGCTCAAGAAATACACACCTTAAACTTCATATATAAGCTGCTCCAAAACAAAATGGGATGCTTTTTCAGTACTTTTTATGGCTTGTTCTCTTCGTTCAAGTCACCGTGAAAGAAGCCATCATGCCAGGCAGCAGATAAACGTAAAAAAACTCATTACGAAAACTGAAAGAAACCTATAGGTGTCATCCATGAATGATTCATCATACCAGAGGGACCGATGACCAACCTGAACCATCATTTCAGTGCCTCTTGCTCCATACAATCTCAGTTCTCATCTCTGTTAAATATGTAATACAAAAGAGAAGAAATTTTTTTAAAAAGAGAGAGAAAAAGTATCTTACGTCATAGTTGCTCCTGGATCAGCAGTCATCTGGTTGGTCACAAACACTGCCACATTATATTCTGCAATAGAAAACAATGCAAAGAAGGTGGACTATATCCACCAAAATACTCTCCCATCCATGCTAAAAGCAAGGCTGCTGCTGAAGCACTTGAAATTTCAAATGAAAGAGAAGAAAATATTCTTTATGTCTGATGGCTGGAGTTAATCAGGAGACAGCCTAAATTTGCTCCTGTGTGACTTCAGCTGTAATACTTAGGCCAAAAATGAGCTCTTTTCAGAATTCCACTGAACAAGTCTTTCTCAGTTCCCGTCTCCTCTGTTGGCTCCCTGCCCTCAGCCCCCTCTCCCCCACTTTGTCTGTTTGCCTTTTTTTTTTTTAATTTACTGCATGAAAAAAACATTTACTCATTCCTCATCAACATTTCTGAGTCATTCCAATGAGGAGGAACCCTATTCATCCTGTCATCATCCCTCAGAGCATTGCAAAGTATTGGGAACATGGCAATGGGCATGGCTTTTTTATCTCTCTGTGCCTTCATTCTGTTCTTCGTGTTTCTCTTGTATTTAGACTGTCAAAATTTGGGGAAGACAATTTCTTTTACTGGGTATTTGTCCAGTTCTACAACCTATTCTCTCATTTAGGACTTCTCTTAACAGTATTTCTAGGAAAACTCTAAATGTTGAATAGTTCTAAAGACTCCTTAAGCTGTCATCCTGAAATAATATATCAGTTTCATCTTTTTGGTAACTGACAGAGGTGTAAAGTGAGGAAAGATTCCTGGGCCAGTGCCCGATTGACAATACACTTGGACTACTAGGTGGTCGTGCTACCAACAGCTACTGTTTCATGCTACCAACAGCTACTGTTTCAGTAACTCCAGTCCATGTTTTCCAAATTTTGCAATGTTTCCCTTACCTTCTGATATTTTTTGGAGCCTTGACAGCATCTGAGCCAGTTTCTGTTGTCGTTCAGCCAACTCTCCACGACCACTGAAATCCACACGGAAAAGTGCCATTATGGAGTCAATGATCTGCATTGTAATTATGCTAGGTAAGTAAATATAGTGAAAGAAAATAGGAAAATGTATTCTGAAAGCAGTAAGCATACAAAAAAAATTAGTCTTGTACCAATAGCTTGAAGATACCAGCTTCCTCATGGAACTTGGCTGCTACATAGTCAAGCAATTCCATCTGATGTTCACCTGGTGGGAAGCACAGTTGCCAAATGAAATTAGGACCAGAAAGAGCTCTGAAGCAACAAAAGCCTGAATTTTAAAATTCCACTTTAAACGTCTGCACTGTTTATATTTTCACTGCCAGCAGTTTTAAATCCAGTAACAAGCTACCTCTACAATAACCAGCAGTGCCTGTGCTTCTGCTGGCTCCAGTTTCCACTTGCCCAGCTAACAAAACTTCTTTGTGAAAAGCTTCACAACAAAACTATGCATGAAGACAACTTTTTTGTTGTGTTAAGAACTGAAAAGCAATATAAACATTTGAATTTAATGTTGAATTAAATGACACACAGAAATGGTATTAATCATATTATTCATGTTCATATTGTACACTCAAAGTAAAAGTCCCATTTAAAACTTCCTTGAAGTTTTAATGCAATGTCTTGTGACAGAGTTTGTTGGATCTGTCCCTATAAAGTTCCATTCACAAGATCATAGACAATTTCTCAACAGCATTTATAGAATTAACTTACATTCAGGCAGTCGTGGTTACATTAATTGGTGCTTCTCTTACTAAGATGCTACGCCGACACTCATCATATACATTGCAGAGTTCACTTAATGTTGTGGCAAACTGCAAAACTTTGTTTATGTAGTGCAGCTGAGCTGGAATACTTCCACTGAGCAAGYCTGCTCAGTGTACACCACCAGAAACAGAAAAGGGAAGCAAGCTTACAACTTCTTTTGTTAGCAGCAAAACATTATGATCCTCAGTGGGCAATCTCAGTTAATAAACTGAGAACTACTAAAACAGGAGCCTTAGAGAAAAAACATAGATATCATGCCAGTTGCAATAATGGTCTTACTAGTATATGCACGTGCGTACAGCACATTGTCAAGTACTGCATCGTGGTCAACATTGAAGCGATCGGCAATGTCACGAAGACGGTCTGGTCGGCTGACATTAGTCAAAGTTAAGGATTTCTCTTTGTACAAACCATGCTCTGAAAATAATAAAACTGCATTCCAAAATAGAACTATGGAAAAACAAAGAGGAATACTTATTTTGATCCTAGAGAAGACTGACTTTTTTTCTTCACACACCCTAAAGTTAGTTTAGGGCTCATGATGATAATTGTTTTGTGTTTAGGGTTTGAGGCAGGGGGGTTGACATACGGATATCTGTGCTCTAGGAATTTAGCTGTGAGCAAAACCTATTTATACACAGTCTACCACAGACATGAAGTGTTAAAAATAGTGTTTAGTATTTAGACTAATTTCCCTTGAAGTAAATAGAAAAGCTTCTATCACCTGTATCATTATCAAGAAGGCATATTAGATCTCAAAAAAAACAGTTAAAATAAAATCTGTATCCTAACTCTAATTTTTCCAGGTTGGATTACATCAAATGACAGAGAAGAAAGTCACTGCCTTGTGGGCCACTACACACTGTGCTCCCCAGGCTTTCTGTGTCAGTCATAATATTTCACATGTATGAAGCTATCTGGAGCCTCCTACTTGCTTATAATGTAATGAACTGTCTTTCCAGTTCATCGTACCTGTAGCTTTCAACAGTTCAAAAGATACAAAGTGTTTTCAGTATCAATGAAGATAATCTTCCCACCTGTGTAGCCATTTGGTCCTGGAAGCTGAGCTGTCACTACAGTGAATCATAGAAGATCAAAATGAAAAAGCAGGAAAAATATTTTCTTACTCCCTCTGTTGTTATTTTTTAGTAAAATTTGACTGCTTATCCATATCGCAAAGAAACACCAGTTTTAATCAATGTGGAAATCATCAGTATCTCAAGTCTTACTGCCAGCTTGAGAAGAAACCCAAGCCACTTTTCTCAATTGGAGATCAGATGAGATTTAATTAATGGTGTCAAAATTGTGTTTTACTCAGTACCATCACTAAATCTGTATATTTTATATTGAAAATAGTTAAGGGTATTACTAATAAGTTCTTATGCACAAAGCATCCTCTTAATCCTCTGCCCAAACTAATGATATTGATTTAGTGGGGTTTTTTTCCAGCTCTAACTCATATGATCAAAAATTCTCTGGGTATGAATATTTCCTGATATGTGAATAGTTACTGATTGTGGGTTTAGTCTCTTTGGAGTGAATAAACTAAAATACTCAATTCATTCAGTTGTAATCATTCATGCAAAAGGGTATGACTCTGCTGACCATTAGACTGTACTAAACAGAAGAGGCCTTATTTTTCCAGAAGGTGCCATAATTCCCTTTCTAATATAGGGTTCATTTACGGGAATGTTTGCCTATCCAGTGTCTGGTAACTATATTCATTAGCATTAGCATTAATATTATTCATTAGCATTAATAGTACATTAGTTATTATTTACTACTATTTACACATTGAGAGATATCGCTGGGAAATCAGGGTCCTGCTGTAATTGGCACTGCTCAAATACAGTGACTGCCAAAGTCTTTGTTTATCCAGTTACTGTCAGCCAGTAGTATCCTTTCAGTGCCCTTTCAGAATGTCATATTCAGCAAAACCTCTTGAAACCAGGAAATTAAAAGAGTTGCTGAGAAAGAATCTTGCCTTTGCCCTTTTGTGAGCAATGCCCCTGTCCACCTGTAACCCATATTTGTGCTCTGCTTTTCCAGATGGTGTGTTTCACTGGTTTCTCTAAGACAGTCTATTATCTTCTCTCTCCTTATGGCAAAACTGACATTGATGTGAGCAGTATTAAAAAGTAATCACTTATAAGAGTTCTCTACTCAAAGACAATTAATGGAGGTAAGAGTCACCAAGGTCTGTTTCACTGTATTTCTAGAGATAAAAGATTCTGACTTGTCTCTATGTGTTTAATTCTGATATAGTTCTAAAGAATGGAGAAGAAATGGCTGTCTGTTTTAAGGTAGCACACCTACCACAAAGGGTGTGAGATAGCTGGGTTTTGCCTGTCCGGAACTCTGTTAAAGAAAGAAAAAGAAAAAAAAAAGGTCAGGGTTTCTTTTTCTGAGTTTCCCAGATTCAGGAGTTACTGCAGTTAGAAACACTCTTACTTACAAAATTCATCTCTATCTCTACCTTTTTAAATCATTTAACCCCAATTTATAAATCATATTCTGTGCAGTAGAAATGTGTTACATGAAAAGCAAAATCTGAAATGCTTTAATTTGATCATGCTTGACTGCTAAGGTCATTTATTCTTTTCTGTGTAGAAGTTAAAACCACATGGCGCCTGGGGAAAAGTTAATTGAGGGAGGCGGGGAAAGAAATGGTTGATTCCACTGACCTGGCCCATTTTCATTTTCAGTAAAATAATCAAGGAGAAGCTTATGAGTTTATTAACCTCATTATATCAAATCATGTCAGTCTGCAGTTTATCTTTTCTAAAGGGAAGAGTACTGTGTTTTATGAACTCTTATTGTTGTTGAAGTGTTAAGCACTAACTGATTAAATTTACTATAATAGTACTTAATTGTGATTTCAAAATCTTATATGAAATGCAATGTATCCTAAGTGTGCATAAATAAAATATCCTTTGTGGCAGTTTTGTTACTGTAAAGGAACACAGATTGCATCAGGGAAATCTTTCCTATATGACACGTTAGTAATAGTATTAATAATGCTATGTTGTACTGAATCAGTGCGCCCCAAGTCTAATGATTACTTGGCTCAAACTTAGTCTGCAAGCAAATGAAGAGGAAAAATGGCAGTTTCTTCTTACCCTCACGCAGGCACTTGTCTTTATGACTACAATGTGATAAGTTTGATAGAAGTAATCCAGCTTGATTTAAAATCTAAACTAAGTTGCAATTCTTTGTTCAGTAATACTCATTTAATGTGGTTTTCTCACCTCCAAAGGCCTCAGTGATTGCCATACTTTCAATCCCACCACCCAGAAGTTTACTGGAGAAAGGGAGAGGATTATGATATAGTTAAACCTACAAAATCACAGGAGGAAAGTAAAAAAGAGACATTTTTGCTACTTTAAGAAAAGTTATTTCTGCCTTAAAGCCCCTCACTCCATGCGTTAAGTGCAGGGCACTGATCACTGATTCATAAAGAATTAACTCTGTCTCAATCTTCCTTTCTGTGTGCAAGAAAAAGATCTATAGAAATTATTACTGGAAAGAAAGAAAAGAGAAAATACTCTGAAAAGGTAACATTCCATAAAAATATCTCAAGGGAGGTCTTGAAGACTTTTAATTTTGTCCTGAGACCTGCAGGTTGTTTTGGCAAGGTGAAAAAATGATGATACGTTCAGGATTTCTGGATGCAAACTCTGTTTATTTACAATGACTGTACAAAGTCCAGTTTCCCCTCAGAAAAGGAGTTGGTTTTGTTGCTTACTGATGCAGGCATCTTTGAGCCAGCACTAGCTCCAAATGCAAGGTAACCTATGTGTCCTAGCTGAATATTTGTTCCTTTATATTTTTGTGTTTCATTAAAGACAATGAATATGATTATTGGAACAATTTGGACTAAGGAAGGATTTAAGTAGAGATTAGCTTACTCAAATTCCTGGCTGCCAGTAGTAATATGAAATACCATCTTCCGTTTCTCACTGTACTCGAAGGCGGTCAGGAAGCCTGGTTCCTAAGGAAGACCAAAGAGAACATGAGAGGTTTATTTTAGCTTTAACCTGAAGGTAAAGTGCAATATCCCACATAAATAATTCTCTCCACCCTAGCCTCATTTACACAGGTTGGGTATGAAAAGCACCACAGCATTTGTCTGTAGAGTATGAAGTATTATTTCTTTAGAGTAACAAGCAGAATAATTTTCAAACTTATCTTGATGATGTGCTGAAAAAATCCATTAAGAGAAACATTGCACAGCATTTTGGAGAGGCCAGCATAAGTTTAAACCATCAGGAAAGTGGTTGACTTACAATAAGCTTGTTTGCGGCCTCTTTAATCTTGTCCACTTTGGCGTCTGAAAGCCCTTTTACATTGCACAGTGCCCGTCTTGTGGTCATCTGGATTCCTTTGATCGTGCAGATCCCAACTGACTTCAGTTTTTTAATATCTGCTACATTCTGTGAAGAAAGTTCCCTTCTGTGAGTACTCGTGACAGTTAACAACTAGAAGGTGAAGTAAATCTTTGAAACACATTTTATTCTACATTCATATGTATGTGTATTTTCACCAAGAAAGAAATAGATTTACAGTACTGTCTGTTATGACACCAACAACAGAAAATTTTGAGTAATATTGGTGTGAGGGATCATGGTGCAGAGCCATCCTGGTGCTTTTGAGAGAAAGGTGTCTTGGGTCCAGTTGTATTTACTTGTCCCCGTTCAGTGCCAGTCTTTGTAGGTCCAAGCTGGCAGTAAAGAAACAGTACGGATTATTTCAGATAGTGTGGAGCCCAACCTAGTAAACCCTGTAACACTCAATCTGTCCTTGGTCCCTTAGCACAGATAATCTGTAAACCAGATAATCTGATCGTGGATAACTGGGAGCTGACTTGCATGGATTGTTGGAAGCTGACTCTAACTGCTGTGCGGTTTCTGCATGTTCACAGTATGTCCAGTTTAAAACACACATATCCTCCAGATCCGACCAACACTTTGGGCTGGAATGAACTTACTAGTTTTTCATAAATTGGGTACAGCATGACTTCAGTCAGCACCCTACTGACACACTTTGCCTCCTCTCACCTCATTTTATGATTCTGACATCACTGGAAACTTAAAGGCAAGCAACAGGTTACTCACAAGAAAACATACCATGTGAAAGGCTTGGGATAATACTTCAATTTACCATTTCCAGCCAAGTTTTTTCCTTGAAAAAAACTATGAACTGGATGTATCATCTATTTATCCAGAGCGTGTGGGTGCATAGGACATAAGAATGGAGGGGGGCTATGTTAGAAATTAGTCATGGTCATTGGGCAGCTTATTTCTCATCCTGTGATGTGTTTTTTGATTATTGCATTAATAGAGATGGATGATGTAAAATCAGTCACAAATAAAAATGACTCTTCCACCCAAAAGAATATAATAACCAGCAATATAAAAAGGATTGAGCTGTTTTATTGTGTTTTTCTATTAAGACAACAGACTACTGCTGCAAAGATCTTTTTTCTAGACCAAAACTTTAAACGCATTACCCTGCTGCTGCATTTCTTCAGTGGCTCTGTCTTTCTGGTCACATCAGCCTTAAGGCTGTTCTGCATTACAAGTCTCTGTGTGGTAGAACTGCTTATAGAAGTTCTTGTTCTCTCCCTCACAGATACCTTACCCTTCTCCAAAAGCTTACGTACCAACCAAGGTCCTAGGATATACTTCTTCTTAGACTATAGTTCAATACTATGAATTGTTCAGCAGTACTCCTGGCTTAACATACTGACACGCCTGCCCCTTTACACCAGCTGCTTGTCCTGATCCTCTACCTTATGTTGCAGCCCTATGCCAGTTGTATGCCTCTGAGGTGGAAAAGGGAACAGACGGAGAATTTACAAACAAAAAAACTAAACCACATTTTTTGTTGTGATCATTTTTGGACAAATTGATTCACAAATACAGTTCACAGGGTGACTACAAAAGCAGATATGCCAGAAGAAGGGATAGCATGCCCCAGGGGCAGGAACACTCAGCAAAGGCTGCGGGGTCACAGCACCTTAATTCCTACCAAACACTTTTGAACATCAAACCACAGCCTAGGTTGTGCTAATCTGACGCTCTTTGTGGCCACACTGTCAGATCTAGTAAATATTTATCTCTCTACTCCTAGAAAAAAAATCCTAAACCCACAAAAACTATTTCTTTAAGCAAATGAATTTAACAGATGTGGGTCATCATTTGTTCACACAAAGATTTTAACTGGCACAGCTGAGAACAAAAACTTCCCCTGGGATGTGGGAATAACCACTCGGAAGGAAGAAAAAAAAAAAGGAACAGGAAACCCTTATTAAGCCAGAAGAACAGCCTAAGTCATTATTCTTTATTTTCAAGATCTTTCATACCTTAGTATATTCTCTGCACACCATGCCTCATTCAATATTGACAGGCTAGTACAGCTCCCTTCCAGCTCATGAGGTCAGCCTCTTTGGTCAACTTGTTAAATTTTTAACACAAGAATTTGTGTATTTTTCCTATGTTGCCCCATAATTAGAGCTCCCAACCTCATGATCCTTCTTCAGAACTCTCTTTAGAACTGTCAATGAATTGCCAATAAAAAAAGTTGACAACAATTACRCTGCTGACATGCTGCGCCCAGTAACTATAGTGCTGACTAATGCTGTCTCATTGTGTCTGTGTCCTCCCCATCTGTATGTCTGTAGTCATTTATATTAGAGTTAAATCTTACATTACTTCAGGCAAACCCAACTTTTTATTCTGCTTCTATAACACTGAATGTAATAGGGTTCTGATCCATGAGCCAGTCTCCCGGATAAACATATAATAATAGTAATTCAAATAAATAGGTGATGTGTATGTGATAATAATGATGATTATGATAACGATTATAGGAATTCATATTTGATGAAGAAAACTAACCACTTATTTCTCTAGCTACTAATATTTTCTTCACTCCCACTCTCCCCCCTTCACCAGCATGCTGAAAATAGTATAGCAACAATTGTCACAGTGTAATTTCACAGGCACCGAAAACGCAGGAGTAATTACAAAGATTGGCAGGAACAGGAAGTAATCTATCACACAGTTTTCAAATAAATTAGCAAGTAGTTGGTTTTTCAAGAGTGCTGGGTGCTAAATACTTTGAATATTTTGTCACTTTATTTAGGAATCTGATGGGAATGAGATTTTCTGAAAACCTGTCTTATCACCAAAGGCAAAATTTGTCTTCACATGACTGATTTAGAATTTATTGCAAGGAGGAATTTCAGTTATTTGTATCAATGTGTATACGCTTTTGGAGAAATGACCTTACAATAGCTTTATGTGGGCAATTCTGTGTAGTAAAGTCATTGCTAATACTTACAATTCCATGCTTCTGTAGCAGGTCAATATCCTGAAAAAAGGATTCCTAAAAAAAAAAAGCAGAAAAAAAACCCCAGATTTTGCTTTTTCTTGTAATTACATCTATCTCACTATGTGTCTGTTTCAAATTTGTAAACATTAAATGATTTTCCCTAATAATACATAACTTGTTGGACTACCCAAATAAGCAAAGCCATAGTGAGCCAAGAAGGCCTACACATTTCCTATCACCCTCTTCATAAACTGTATCTTCACAGGCAAGCGATCCTCTGCTGTGCTAATAAAACCTGTGTTATGATCATCATCATCTTGATTTTTTCTGTCACAGTTCCTCAGCCTTTTCAGGCTGATGACCATTCCTTGGAAGCATAAAATTAACTGATAGTCCCCTTGCATTTAATATAGAAGTGTAAAATATAAAGAAATAATGATAATCCCATTAAAAACTGTGCATAGCTTTTGAAAGGTTAATGACAAGCACTTGAAGAGCAAGGCTGTACAGGGACTAGGAGAGTGAGATTTTCTTGGTATTAGACTGGAACAAAATTTTAAATGCACTGAACTCCCTGATGGTCTTTGGGGACCTCCTGTCTCTCCGTGGATTTCATAACACTATCAAAATACCTTCAAACAACATTTACTGCACATATTTTTCAATGAACCATAAATTTACCTCATCATCCTGGTATCCTGGTTCTTCTTGGACTACTTGATCCTCCATGGCCTTCATCATGAAAAAGCAGGCAATAAAGTATTGAAATTGTACTGGGAAATGCAAACAAAGATAGTTTTGGGGTGGCAATAAATGAGTAAATGACTGTAAAAGGACTTTTAAGAAGTCCTTGAACTACAGAACCTTCTCAGTATGCTATCACATATGGATTTAAACTCGGATTCTGCTTCCAACTCTTTTGTTATCTGACCTACCAGACCAAAAGGAGAAAATCTGCTGCGTTACTCTCAGATGAACCAGTTTGGCTAGAAAGTGTTTAACAGGTATTAGGAAAAGAGATCTCATTCCCTTGTGAGAATCTTGGGTCAGAGTATGAGTTTGGAGGTGGGAACATTTTAAATGATTTATCATTAGTGGAATTTATTCTGATAAGAAAGTTAAAGGCAGTCTGTATTTTTGTAACAAAAGTCAGCAGAGTTGCAGACAGAATGGGTAGTGGAAAGGCTATGCAACGTCTCAGCTTCCCCATCTTTATGTGACAGAAAGCCCACAAAACAGTGCTATTGAGAAGGCTACAACTCCTTAGTCATATATCTTGAGAGCAGACTATAAAGCTGTATTTGTTTTCAAGTTCTTGCTGGAGTTCAGAATACCTAATAAATGCTGAAGATCTGCAAGTAACGCCTGTAAGAAGCATGCTTGCATGAAGAGAATAAAAAAAGGGTAATAAAAATCTGAGGCTTTTATTATGCAAAAATATACACAGAGAGCTTATTTCATGGGTTTTCATGATTAACTTGCCATGTCGGTACTCCACTACAGCTTCACTGCCCTCTTTATGTGACTTCCTATAAGCAAGGCCTAAAGCCAGAACAGGCACTTATCRATAGTATGGTCAAATAAAAAGCAAAATATTATCTCCTTAAATTTTATGAATGGAAGAAAAATTAATACGAAGTAGTTCCTTAGAAATATGATCTTATAACCTGCTGTATCAGTTTTGTGATTTTGTAAATTGATAGGTTGCTTCTGTCTTAATTGTGAGCTTTCCTTCACTGTTCTAGCTACGGCTGATCAAAAGTTTTGTAAACTACCTCATCCAGATGTGTATATATGTTTGCTTGCTCATCCTTGTTAATAAGATCCATGAAAGGTAAGATGGGTTTATTATGAAACTACAAGATGGGCTATGTCTAACAGAGGACAGGATAATTTAGGCTAAATATCTGCAAATAGCTTTTTTCAGCTTCCAAATGGATACTTAAGGTCTGCCTAATTTGCTTGCAAGAATCTTGTGTATACAGAGGATGGAAGAAGTGAGAAAGAAAATATTATAATTTTAGAATGATCTTATTTGGTTTTGGAGTGAAAATACAATGGAGTCACTTCTGTTAGTATTTAATGGAAATATTCCTATAAAATCAGTTGTATCTGATAGAGTCAGGATATATTTAATTTCTATTTCAGAACCCTGACAATTATGGAATGAGAAATCATACCTTCACATCATGCTTTATATCAAGCAGAAAAATAATTACACTAAAACATTAATTAAAAAATATTTGAAGAGATTTTAAAAGCCCCTTAGCTTCAAATACTGAAGGAAGAAAAACAAGTAATGCAAAAGGCATTACAATTGTATTACAATCCCCTTCTCCATTAAAAATATCCTCCTGAAATGCACATAATCCTGCACTCCAAGCACAGTTCAACAGGTCATGGGATCATTCTCCTACTCCCCATCCTCAGGCAACTGGCATCTCACAGTGGAAAAACGAGGCAGACCCAGACCTGTGCCTTCCTGCGGGCTACGAGGGAAAATGGAGAAGTTATACCACACCCTGCTAAAAGCTTTAGGGATGAACAAAATCCCCCTGTTCAGTGGGCGAGTCCTCCTGTTGCTGCTGCGTTGGCGCACCGAAGACCCAGAAGATTTCAGCCGCCACTGCCTGCAATGCACCAGATAAAAGGGTGAAAGTCAGAGATAACACAGCCAATCCACGAAGAAACGAGGATCTTTGTGAGGAAACACAAACACTTTTGTGCCACCTCGGATGCCCCGACCCTGCTGTTACCGCCCGGGGAGCTATTCATGAGGATACGTGAGCAAGACCTGTGTGCTGCGCTCCTTTCAACAGATACAGACTGTTGGTGTGACAGGGACCTGGCCCCAGCACATGGCGCTGGGGTTAACGAGCTGGTTTTGAACTGAGGGAAACATCGCAGCTGACTTGGCTGGAGCAGAGTTTGGGCCCCGCGTTAGGGGCAGGAGGCAACCTGACCTGCCCCGAGGGGCACCGTGGTGGAATTTCACATCTATTGACTCAGAGGAAAATAAATGATTAATCGTGTATCAACACACGGATTTATTTGGCTTTTCCTCGCCAGTTGCCTTTTCAGGGGATGTAAATTTCTGTTCCCAAAGCGTGAGGCACCCCAGAATTTCCCTCCCCCGTGGAGCACCAAAATTCCCCGTCAAAATGACAACAATCTTTAAACCATGGCTCGTCCCCGGGCACCTCCGGGAGAGCGGGGCTGCGAGTGGTTACCCTACCCCAGCGCGCAGGGATCTGCGCCCCCCAGAGCGGACCCGGCTGCAGCGCCCGCCCGCGCACCTCCCCCCGCCTGAGGGAACAGGCCCGGCGCTTTTCCCGCCGCAGAGGGGGGGGCGGGACGATGGGGCGGCGGGGAGCGGCCCTCCCGCCAAAACGAGGAGGCGGCCGTTAGCTGCCTGCGCGCTCGTGCTGGAGTCCCCGCGGCCGGCAGACCGCCGTGAGGGAGGCGCGCAGGCTCCTGACAGAAACGGGGACGGCCCCTTTCCTTACCCCCCCACGCTGAAATACAGTTGAATTATTGCCTTCAATTACTTCATCTTCTAAAATTTATCAACTACTATATTTGCTATCTCTAAGGAATATTGTATTGCCCTTATTTTACAGCTGGCAAAGACAGGCTTAATTAAAATCATGGAGTGGCATTGGTTTGGAGTGCATTCAGTTCAACAGAGCTCAGCTTTATTTTATCGGGGTGCCACACACATCTTCCTAAACAAGGCACACGGCATTTTTGGATTGGATGGCCAAAACCTGTCAGAGCATCTGTTTCCAAAAGCTGGAAAAGAAGTGACTTGCCTGAAGTCACAGGACAAGAAAATGAGGCTGAGTCATACACATGACTTAATCTGCCATTTTAAAAGGATGGAAAAGGTGCTTTTTAGGATACGAACACTTCTACAAGCCTGCAGTCTTCCTGGAGACAGTATTTGGAAAGCAATCACCCGTTTTAGCTCGCCTCTGGTAGCACAGTCGGTATGGGGCTGCATGTAAAGGAGACGTGGGTGTACTCCCGTGAGCAGGAGGAGTTGCTGGCTGCCCCTCGGGTGGGTGGGGGGTTTCAAACGGCAGAAGGATAGGAGCAGCATCTCAGCCCGTTTCAAGGTGCTTGCCTCCACCCGTGGGAGGTTAAGAGCACACGTGGGTGTTGTCAGTGCTAGCCAAGTCGGGAAACCAACCAACAAACCCCACAGCCCCTAACCATCATCAGCACACCACAGGAGTGCTCACAGGGTCCCCATTTGAGACATCAAGCGGTTTATGTAAGTACCTGAAGTCTAAGTCTAGGTGCCCAAGGCTTTGTCTATACAGAGGAACTGGCTAGCACCGCTTTTGAAAACTGCATTATTCTGCAAGGGCTATTCCAGAAGAGCACTTAGGCAGACAGTCCTTTAAAGACAAATTCCTTCACAAAGTATGCTTTTATTCCAGAACAGAATGCACACATAGACAGTGGTCCTTCTGGTGCTGCTGAACAGCTCTGCAGCAGCTAACGCCTCTGTAAACAACCTTCCCTCCATTATCCTTCTAGTTCGTAAAATTGGGTCAATGAATGCACAGAATCTGAAGATCATTTCCCACCCCAAAGTGCTACTTTGGGCAATAAATTACATTTTACATCTTCAAAATGTTGTGCGATCATTAACTGCTCATTCAGCTTCCAGCTGGCGTTGTGCAATAACCCCACATACCCCATCACATCACACACCAGCCAAGTGAGTCGAGGCATCCCAGAGTCTGCTCCTTCCCTCCTACAGGCTCTGCTGCTGACCAGTGCACCTCCAGCTGCAGGTCAGGCACTGGCAGTAAGGCACACCACTGTGATGTGCGTTTCTTCTCACTTGAGATCTTATCCCAATTCGGACAAGACAAGAGCCAAGTCAAACCACTGCCGTAAAAATACTAAGTATCCAGCTGATTTTCTCATCCTTACAAGCCATTTTAATCCATGGTTGCAGTAGGGAAGTCATGTGGGTTTTTTTTGGTTGGTTGGTTTTGTTTTTGATTCAGATTTATGTGGATCAAATGGACTAGTCAGCCTGGCACATGAATGTACGTTCATGCCTGAATCGTTTTGGAAGAACTGGGCCTTCTGGTTTCCATAGGATTGCATTTCACTTACAGTCGGTCCCAGACTAAAACTGTGACACACCTGAAATCTTCCTAGAATTGCAGAATGCTTCTGGGCAAAGATGCAGCAATTTCTTCATATTCTTCAGCTCTCCCTTCTCTAGCAGCAATTGTTTGGGTTTTTTTCCCTGTAAAGTTAAAAATACATGGGGGGGGGGGGGGGGGAAAATAGAGAGAAAGAATACTGAATAGTTCAAAGGCAATCCAAGTATTAACAAAGTAAAAACTTTCTTCTGTCTCCTACAGCAAAGGAATATACAGAGTGAGTGTCCAGCACCACTTTGGAATTATGTTAGCTATTACATCCCCAAAATTACCCAAATCCACAAATCACGATAGCCTTGCATTGATGTCTCACTGTAGCTACTCCCTTAGTCACATCAGAATTAACGATCACTGCTTCCAAAACAAAATCTGACGAAAACCTTCCTGCGAGGAAGCACCAGGCCAACAGGTTCCACCTCAGTCAGTCTCAGGGAAAGGCCATGCTGCTTTAATGTGCCCCATGGAATTTGTACTAACTAACTGCACACATAACAGCTCGCTCCTCTTTCTCCTCCACCTGAAAGCTCTTCTGAAAACCACTGTTAGCTAATGGGTTATACCTGTAGCAAAGAAAACCTGAATTCRATTGTGCTGTTCTTATCAGAACACAGTAGGATGAACGCACACAGGTTTTTTTGTACTTAAAGAATTCTTGCTTATCTTTCTGCCGCTTCTGGTCCAAATCCCTCATTTATCTGCAGTGTCTCTGGTAAACTCCTTCGAATGCCGTGTCCATCTTGTGAATATGCCTCAAACTCTGTCTGCATATGTTGGGGTAGACTGAATTTTACATAAAGGAAACAACCTTGCCCATGTTTTCCTTCTCTTTGGTCAGAACTAAGATGAACTGCAAAAGCTGTACGCATACAAAGGGTCTCAGGATAGGAGTGGCAAAATATCAGACCAGCCAAGCTTCATCATTCAGACTGGAGTAACAAGAGGGCTCTGTTGTTAAAATGGAATTACTGGAAGGAATAGAGATGGTACTGTGCGACTGAGTGATGTCTCTGTCCCAGTCTTGAGATCCTTAGGCAAAGTCTTGACAAAATACTCAGTACTACAGTGTTGGGAGTGATCCTGCATTAAAAAGACACAGATTTTGCAACCTCTAATTTACCTTGAGTTAATCATTAAAGATATAGTATAGGATTAGAGATCTCCCCTCTGTGTATCAGGATGTCCTGTCCAGACCATGGTTCAGCATTGTAGCTCTGGGACAATGATGAATTAGAGGGCTGTGCCCATTGATATTAAAGAGGTGCTAGGTCAAGTCAGGACCACAACAGGTTGGATATGACTGGAGAAGAAAAGATGCCAAAGATAACTTAACAAACACAGACTAGAGAATTCAGGCATGGGTATTTTTCTAAATGAAAAAGAAATAATCTCCAAGTATGTCAACTATACAAATACAGGAAGTGATAGCAGTCCAAGCACCACAAGCTTAATTTTCTTTGTGATCATTTTAATAGGTGATTGTGAAATAAGTAGTTCTTTCTATATAATAAAGGATGACATGATAAAAAAAACGCAGACTGGAATAAACAAGGCCACTTCTAAGCTTTGCAAAACGTAAACTGAGTTAAGAGGCTTTCTGGAGACATGCATCAGTATATCATATGCAGAATCTATCAAAAAGACAAAGGAGGTGAGAAAAGCATTGCCTTTTGAGAATGCACAAGGAATTTTTTATTTAAGGTAAAAAAAGCAAACTAGTAATGGAGAACGATAGGACTGAAAGGGACATCAAGAAAAAAATCTAGCTCAAAGCAGAATCAGCTAAACTTGGCAGATGATTGTTTGCCTGGGGAAGCTGTGGATTTTCTTTTAACAGAGGTTTTTTGAGAAAGAACCAGACAATTTCAGTGCTTGACTATCCTTGCCATTACCCTTGTTTTCTACCATTCACTATGTAATGCAATTTTGTTTGTAAAAATATGCAATATACTTTGAGCTAACTTCTAGTTTTAAAAGGTCAGATAACTGGGACTCTAATTCATGTATTCTTGCGTTTTCTACCCCAAAAGAGAAAAAACGCCAGCATATCCAGTTCTAAAAAYATTGCTCAAACCTGACAGATTATCTGGTAGTGTGTACAGCTTTGCTCTTACCTGCTCGTGGCTTTTGGGGCTAAAACGTTGTAACCATGTAGCCCTGTAATACAGTATTGCCGTTCTCAGTAATTTGCTGTAACCTTTGCACTGAATTTGCAAGGCCTCAGGACTCAGGCTTGTCAGGCTTGCTTTTTTAGACCTTCTCTCAACCCTTCTGTACTCTGTTTTACTTGGTTAGCTGTGACAGCAGTTTCCATAACTGACCAGGTCTATGGCTAATTTATTTTACTTCTGTTAATCTGTGTGTGGTAAAGCCATCATTTTATATAAATAGCAGTAACAAACAGTTATTCTACGTAGAATGAGAGATTTACGACTAGCACAAGGATGCAGTGTAGAGAAATACAGGCCTGGTGCAATAGTAGAGGACCTGAGAAGTGGGGACACAAGATGTGCAGAGGAGTACCGGCATGCAAAGATAACAGGCAAGGCACAGGCTTGGCACTGGAGACCTGATGGCTATAAACAACTCACCAGTGATCAGTCAAAGAAATGCTGACCTGGAACTGGATGAAMCCGGTTTTAGGAGTAACAAAGAGAGCAAAAAAAAAATAGTAACTAACACATGTAATAGGCACCACATACTATAAAATCAGATGTAGCGTGGTGCTGCAGACCAACGAAGAAAGGTATAAATGTGTGCTAGCAAACATATAAAAATGACACCAAGTGGATCCTAGAGCAAGGAAGGAGAAACCATCAACATGAAGATCATATTCTCCTAGCAAAGGACTCCAGATGCTGACGGCTCTCCATATCACYCCCACATACACACCAGAATGGAACCACCAACCTTATGACCCACAGGAGCTGTGGAAGGGCAAGTGAAATACAAGGAGAAGGGGTAGAAGCCAAGAAGCGTTATGTGTGACCATTTTATAGACGTACTCTAACTGCATTATTATTCTTTCTCTTTCTGTAAGTTATATCTGGATCAATAATCATTAGACACTCAAGATTTCAATTATACTAACAATAAATTCTTGGCTTTAATTATACACAAGGTACGCTTCCTCTTTGTCCATAAACAAGCTTTTGAGTGTAGCAGTGTGTCACTAACTAGTGGCTGACATACCCACTTCCTAATTTCAGTGGTAGCTGATAAATTAGAAGAAACTCAAGGACTGCCTGAGCTAACAAGCAGACCAGTAGCAAAATGGACAGACATGGATTAAGTGCGTACTCTGGTTGTTGCTAAAATTCAGTCCTTTAAAAATCTATCACTGAGCACATTTCTAACCTATGCTAGTAGATATTAAAAAAAGCACCCAAACAAACCTATTTTAAAGCAGCTTTTTCTTTTTTAACAAAATAATTCTTCCTGCTTGGAAGGCTGGTGCTGTGACCTTCTGCAATTTATCAATCTCTGCACAAAAATCTCTTGCAAGAAATGAAATGCAGTTGGGGAAATGCATTACTCTGAATCATGAAATGTATACTTTGGGAGTTACAGGTCTTTTTTTTAAACTGGGGCAGCTTTCTAAGAGCTTTTGCAAATTCCAAAATAACTTTTCTTGACTAACTCCACATACACAGATTTTTGTTCTGGAATAAGTGCACCTTGTTCTACTTTAGCTTAATCAACTTTATGATAAACAGGAATAAMAGACTAATTATGAAATAAGACTGCCCACATATGTAGCTAAGTGGGAGCAGTAATTGCAGTTACATATATCTTTGTTCATTTGAACTGACCTCCAAGGTCAGCTGAAGGTAGGATGAAGAAAGCAATAGTAAAATTTATTTGCTATGAAACTTTTATCAGTCTTCAAAGTCAGTGACAATGCCACTGACAAGCTTTCACTTGAATTAAAGATCAGTCACAGGCCTGGTTAAAGTCCATGGGTGAATTATCTTCATTTCACTAAGTAAACCAGAAGAATTGACTAAATATTCCTCCACTCGCAGATGAAATGGGAAGCCGCCACCCAAGGGAATGAAGTACGTAATACGGCCAGTCAGGCACTAGGGCTAGGCCTGAGCAGACGACAGAGCATGACCCCGCTCGCACGCTCCCCACAACTAATGTCTCCTGTTGCAGCTCTCAAGAGTTAGCCAGCGCTTTGGTTTGAGCCCGCAGGGCATTTCTTATGCGTTCCCTTATCTAAATGGCTTTGCATTTCTCCTATTTGTATTCACTCCGGTGCTCGTCTGAACAGTAAAAAAGAAAAGATAGGATCAGGCAGCTGGGGGATGGGGAAGAGACACAGGGARAGACTGCCTCAGCAAGGTGTTGGATCAGTTTTGCCATTTGGTGGACTCTCACCATTCCTGTAGACAGAGGGACTTCTCTGGGTCTGAATGCAAATACAGAAGGTAGAATTTGCCTGGTGGCAGCGGTAYACGAGACAGGAAAAGAGAGAGAAGCAACAGGAATTATTACCTTAGGAGGGAGCTGAGGCAGAAAACTTGATTTAACCACAATAACTCATCAGAAAGGGACTTAAAACAAGAAAATTGCTCACAGATGCATCTGCCATGCTGCAGAACACAGGACTGTGTGTGCATTCTTCACACCAAAGAAATTCTGACTCCTCATACAAACAAGCTGGAAGTACTGCAAATACTGTCTTAACTGTTATGGCCAAAAGAGTCAATGCTTCTCTAACTTACACACCAGCATTGAAAATTAATCTGAAAAAGACACAAAGCAAAGCAGCTTTATCCACAGAACATAGGAGAGCAGAGTTTTCAGTGTTACAGCAAAAAAAAAAGCATAATTCATGGAGTGTGTTTTTTTCCCCCCCCCCTAATACATTCCAGCTCACAGAAGCTGAGTGCTTCTGTTGTCAAGTAGGTTGAATAATGACTTTGAGTACACTGCTCTGTTTTGTACTCAGGACAGCATTTTCATTAGCATGCTTCAGAAAGAAGAACGTATTTAAAGTGCAGCTAACAGAAAATTTTTAATTTCCAGGTCACAGCGGAATTCACTGGTCACATCAAAGCATGGCATTTTACAAGAAMAACATTTTTAAATTCACACTTGGAAGAGATTGAGCACTGGTATTTGAGACATTTCTTCATTTAAAAAAAAAACCTAAACTTTGAAGAGCCTCTACTTGAAAAACTAATAATTTTCACAGTGTTTCCACATACCTTATGAGTTTGGAAAAGTTAAGGCTTTCTAGCTCAGCCTCTTGGTTGGTAGCAGCTTTTCTTTTAAATCAGCCATGCTGCAGAACTGAACATGCTCGTCTTTTGGCCAGTTTTCTACTTTTGGCTTTTCTTCTGCTTCTGCAAGTGAGTTTATATGTAAACCACAGAAAAAAACAATCTTGCTCCATTTGTATTCCATATGTTTGCCAGGCTAGTGGCCAGAAGAGATCATAAGCAGTTTGTTTTTCAAGCCCTAAAACTTGTATAGGCATCGACTGCATCATCACACAGTTATTTTTATCTTAGAATAATATTTAGAGCTCTCAGAAGTTGTAATTAGCTTTAAAACACTGTGTTTCCTTGATTTTGCTACACATAGAGCCTTAATTTTCAGTAATGGTCCAGCTAATAATTTTTTTCAATCATGTGCCTTTAAACTTCAGAGATTCATTAGCCTGATTATTCTTGTTTTATCCCTTGTTCCCCTTTCCTTGGATTATCATGGTTTCTTTACCACCCTTACTGAAAGTGTGTCTATTTCTTAAACATTTCCTCTGTCCGTATCTGAAGAAAGCTTTTAATCTCTCCTCCTCATGTTTTTGCTGAATTGGTGATTATAAACAACAAATAGGTGCCTCTGAAACTCAATGCAGGTGCACAACTCCCACTCGGTTCAATATACCCCAGTACTTCCTGCTGCAGTCTTTCTTCCTGTTTTGTCTGTCCCAACTGTTATTTTCCCACTGGATTATTAAGGCAGCGCTTCCTGCTTTAATGGCCAGGTAATCCAAGGCAGAGGAAAAGGTCAGAGTTACTGAGACCAAATTTCACACATGACCTCTGTTCTTAGGGCAATGAGTATGAGACAGGTAGGAAATCACATGACACTCCAATTTTTGATTTCAAAATAAAATTCAGTATTGAACTGCAGCCATGAGATGTTCCTAACTGACCAGCCACTGTTCCCCACCCTCAGCTATCACAGTGCTAATGCAGCAAAAGCAAATTGGAGATAAGAAGCTGATGAGAATAACAACCATCTTTCATCCCAGGCATTTGTAAGGAATGACTGAGTGGCCTTGAAGGAACTCTCTCTAAATTAAAAGCATCTGTGAATCAACTCAGGAGTCTGAACTGTCTGGGTGGAGGACTTTTCTGGGTGTTGCTTCAGGAGGAATTCAAGTATATTTGAGAGGAAAAAAAAGGCAGGGAAGGAAATTCCAGACACAACTAGAGTAAGTATGCAGTATATAGTTTGTCACCAATGCTATACTGAAGTTCCTAAAGAGCAACTGCTAAAGGAAGCCTGTTGAGAAGCACACAATACTACAGACTTCAGAACTGTCATCATTATGAGACTAAAAATACATACAAAGCACTAAGGTTTGGAAGCCTTGTCAATAGTTCAACACAACAGAAGTTGTTTCAACTCTCTTAGAAGACCTGCTTCCAGAGAAAGGAGTAAAGTCCTCTCACCCATTCTTCTCAGGAAGACTAAAGGTTTTAACGGGGGAGAGGGAAGGGACCTTACTGCCTTAGGGACAGAATCTGTGGAGAAAGACTGACAAAAAAAGCAACACTAAGAAGTGCAAAGCAATCCCACTTCCACACTCCCTTTACACGAGCAACTGCCCTTAAGAATCTTTTCTGTATTGCAAGGCATATGTGGATGCCAACAAGATCAGCTCTGTCAGCAGGAGAGAGAAAAATTCACTCAATCTATCACATCATCTTCCATCCTTCTCCAAACACTGCATCACCTCTCTAGGATGAGGTGCTATTTTTAGTCTTCTAGTTTTAAGGATACGTTGAGACTGCTTCCAAACACTTTCCTTCTTATCCTTTTCAAGCTTTGCATCTTGGGTCTGGAGGTCTGAAATATTAAATATTAGCAGTCCGGATTCCCCTTGCCTAGCACATGTCAGTGAATCCAATACCTAAGGAAGTATTTGCACTAATTAGGCACATACAAGAGGATACACAGACAAGCAGCTTTGATGGGTTCCAGCTGGCTAGGATTGACAAACATATACACATATATGTACACACACTCTCCTGCTTCTTTTATGGGGAGCACATATTATAGCATAGCAAAGGCCTTCAGAACAAGCAGCCTGCAAAGTCTTAGTAAAATAAATAATATTTTACCTTTTCTTCCCCATTCTATACCTGGAAAAGTCACTGTTTTATATTTTACCTGTTTGGACTTGGAAGACACAGCTTGTTTGATGAGGTCGGTACTTGCTAGAAGCTTGTCCGTGTCTCAGTTCCTTCAAGAAAAATGAAAGGCAGAAAAACTTTGAGTAATTTACCATGTTGGTAGGATTAATGYCTTAATTCTCATGTATTCTCTTTAAAAAGTCTAGCCCATCCACAAGTGATACATAGCTGTTTCTAGGGCAAAATACAGCAGCCACTAGTGCTAGCAGCACCACATTGCAGTCATGGGAAAAGGAATAAAAACATCCTCTCCTGCTGAAATGGCAGGAGAAATTTCAGGGTCATAGAAGGCAATTACAGGCTTGCAAAATAGCTATGACACCAGGGTAATGTCCTTATCTAGTAAAAAGTAACTGGTGGAACTATTCCATAGAACACCCAGCCAAGTCAGCTGTCTCCAACAGAAGCAAGTTTGGAAGATTTCTTCCCTCAAGATTTATTGACTCCATAAATTGCTTTAACAAAATTAATAAAGTGTGTTTCAGTGTGCAGATCTGAGTAAAAAATGGCACTAACATCACATGGTTACTGTATTTCTCTAAGCCAGTTTTATAAGCAAACTAATCTCTCCCAAATATCCACTCCCTGCATAATTACTCAGTGAAATATGTTTCCCCCTTGCCACTCCACACTGACAAAGCAGCACTGGTAAGGGTTTTTTTCCTAACACTCTGTAATGGCAAGACCAATGAATATGCTGGCAGCATGGCAGTATCACTCTGATGATACTTAAATATAAGCAAAGACAGGGATTCCAAAGAACGAAAGTGATCTGGAGCCTGGCAGGATTGCTCTAATAGTGTATATTAAAAGAAAAAATACACCAAACTCGATTTAGCTTGGTCAAGAGAAACAGAAGTAGTTGCTTCCGCTTGTTCACAGACATGTGACAGCATAAACTTTCATTACAAAAATATGTAGAAATCAGCAAGATACAACCTGAGTAAATTGTGTGTTATGCTGAGAGAAGTCCTCTGCAATATGAGTAAATATAAAAGAAAATGCTTGATATACCTAATTTCAGATTATTTTAAGGAGAATAACTTGCTCTCCTGCCAGCTTGTTTTTCAGGGCTCTAGATTTTAACAGAACAGGCAGACCTTATGACTGATCACCTATTTCTTTTCCCCCTCTTCAACGTATAATACAGGAAAAAACCACAAAGTATATAACAATACACACATTGTTCTTAACTTCGATTTAAGAACAATATAATTCATTTCCAAAGCATTTGTAGAGAAATAAATGACTGACACTATCATTACCGACTTYGAATGTTCTCACTGGCTTCTGTATCAGGTTCAGCGTTCCCAGCCTCCTATTCAATGCAGCCTCTGTGTACATTTACCACTACCATTCCTTCCACCGTTCATACTTTTTTCCGTGCTACTTTGCCCAAATATCCTTCTTGTGCTTTTTTCCTTCTGCCTTACTTTCTTTGCTTTCTGTGCTTAGAACTTTTCCCTTCTTTGTCTGTCAAATAACCATCTTTTCCTTTCTCCTAAACCACTAACAAAAAACATGTCTAAAAAACCAATGAATTTCTATTAGACATTTCAAAGTAATTTGCTACTCTGTATCCACATACYGTGGTAACGCTCTTTCATTGGTCCATCACCCAGGTCATTCAGCTCCCAAGATTTCAAAACAGGAATTAAATCAGAGGCTCRTAATTAAACAGCAAAAGCTTAAGTGCCAGGCACCTGCAGTTCCCATTGACTGCAAAATAAATGCTTATTACAGAGCATTTTGGAAAGTGTCACTACTTGTCTAGGTGACTAAATATCAAATCAGGACATTTGTTTTGGAAACTGCAATCCCCATTTTTTACTGACTTGATTATCCGTATTTGCAGCCTGTTGAACACTGGCTCACCTGTCTCAATTTCAATTACAAGCTTTCCTGTATTCTACACAAGGCTTGACATACTGACACGAACCCTGACAAGTTATCACCACCAGTTGTTTAATCTTGGAACTGAAGTAGCACATTACTTCAGCAGTAAATGAATGAATTGTGAGAACAGCCTGTCTGCTGACCCATGAAAACAATTTAGCTTTCTTTCAGACTAACAAGATTTAAATCTTCAGAGACTCAGATTTTCATCTGCTTTTATTTCCAAAATGAATCAAATTACATCAATGTGCGAGCTTGGAACTAGTTTCTAAATACGACACCCCTTCCCTCCCAGTAACGTTAAAAATACAAGATTCTTCACAATATTTAAGCACTTGGTGCATAAGTCAAAGTTAAGCATCATTTTCCCTGTGCCACATTCTTCACTTACTTCTTTTCCAAAGGAAATGTCTGCTGTATCTTGGCTGGAGAGTACAATATAGACAACGGGTGTTGCCTGTGGAATGATGACCCGCAATGAGCGAGAATCCCTAAACAACAAGGGAAGTGTGATGCTTGTGGGACATGGGATTGAAATTAGTAAGATCAAACTTAGAAAATAAGACTGCTGAGGACTTCAAGGAATTCTTTCTGAACAGTTAAGGAAAAACTCCTTTTTCATGTCATCTGACAAACTGGTCAAAAAAAAAAAAAAAACCAAACCAACAATCTTGTCAGTAATAGGAACAAGATGAAGACGTCAGCAATGGATACTTTTAATGAAAGCCTTAGCTTCTGTGACACATCCACTTGCTGGCCGCACATCTTGGTTCTCTTTCCCTTGTGAGCCAATGAAGATCTTGCTTTATCGCTGTTGAACACACTGATGCCATCCAGCTATTTATATGACAACTGTTGAGCTATCAAGACCACCTTCTACCTGGTCTTAATAGGTCTCGTATTTCCATCCCTTGCTACCCCAGGGAACAACAAAATTAAGACAGGAAAACAAAACAACCGGATCTCCCATTTACTGCACTATAGTACCTGGCCTTCACAGGTCTCATAGGAATGGATTCTAGATTTCCTGAGTGTCCCTGAATAGCTTTTACCCCAGGCTAGTTCAGGCCATCGGTGAGCAGTCATCTGGATTCCCCAAAAGCCTGAAAAGCTACCTCATCTGCATATGAGCTTGCAGCAGATACCCAGGACTGGGAAGGACTTTTTGGGCCGCACAGTCCATTCTCGTGTTTCTGCAGACACCACATYATCTAAAGCCCACATTATTTCCAATTTTTGCCTTTGATAAAAGGCCATCCACAGGCATACCTTTCAACACAAAGAATCAGTATAGAGTAAGACCTGTAGATCAAGGCATCCTGGGGAGAAAAATGACCACCTGGTTTGGATACAAAACTCTTATTTAGATTAGCAGGGACTAGGGAGAACTGCTTACATCAGTGTTCTTACTATTCTGCTCTCCCTTTGGTGACAGCAAATTGTTCATCTTTAATTTCTCTGGTTCCGACTGGGAATAGTCCCAGTTAGTGTAGCTTCTTGGGGTTGGTAGTGTGCCTAAGTGGAGAGAAAGAAGAAACGGTGGGAGAACACGGAAGAGAAAAGAATACTTAGCACTCTTCTCCCATCTTCATAGTGTGCTATACACACTAAGCTTCACATTTTCTCATGATGCAGTATCACTTGTTTGTATGGACAAAGCACAGTTGATGTTCATCTAAGGCATGAGATAAAATAAGCTTAGAAGGGGATTTAGAATGCAGGCCCTGTTTGCTCTCCCTTATAAACAACACAGCAGCTCAGCCCAAAGGCCTAACATCTTGTCTCCAGCAGCTGCCAGCTGTGGAGGGTTACAACAGAGCATAAGAAACCTACCCATACTGAGAGATCCTTTCCCTGGTAATAAGTCTCCCTGCATCCGCTAATTGGGAATCAACAGACTARAGGTTTAATATTTCATCACTTCCTGGAAAGGACATCTTAAGTGACACACAGAAATAGGTGAGAGTGAGAGACAAAGAGAAGAATGAAAAGACAGACCTGGAAGCAAGCAAGGAGTAGCCAGGTTAATAGGAACAGAATGAAATAGAGCTTAATAGAAGCTTTCACTGCTGTGTGGACTGCACGTGTCCTCTGAACCTTCGGTCTCCCGGTCACCAAGGACAGCCTTGTGGCAAACTCTGTCAGGAAGCAATGGATTCTATCCAGAGCATATGAGTGGCAGAACTGCCTGTATATTTGCTTAAACTCTAAGGTGAACGGTATGCCCAGAATGATGAACAATGATTGGAAAACCTCTTCAGAGGCCTGGGAACTTTGTATACATCATCATGGCTTCATATACAATTTTTCTGCTTCTTGGAGCAGAGGATACATGTTTTACACATTAGTACATATAAGAAAGGCACAAGTAAACAAATGTAAATGTGTGGAATGTATCTGTGTGAATTCAGGGAAGGAGGGCAGAAACTGAGTTTGAAAGACAAAGGATAACTCAATTTGCAGCCTACAGCTTGCACAAGCCACATTTCCTGACAGGAGCAAAGCCACTCTCACCTACCATCCATTCTGAAATGGCATTGCAAAGCTGTCTCTTGGACTCCTCAGTACCGAAACATGATCCTGGGAAACCGGAACAGAAGCAGGTATACAAGGCTGGACTCAGCAGTGAAGAGAAAAAACTAGGGTTTAAGGAAAGAAAAATGACAACTCTATATACTTTTAGTTAAGAGATCACGGACACACTGTTCTTTTGAATAACGAAGTCTACATTTCAGCCAAAGCAATGACTGCAGCTTTGAAGAGCTAGTAATTAAGGAAAGAAGTGCACAATTTRGCAAAAAAAGATGAAAACATTTCTCCTTCCCCCTTTCTTTAAAGAAGGTCATGTTAGTAAAAGAGAACAATCAGACAGTTAATGCAGATACTTAGAACTCTTAGGAGACAATAAAAGCCTGCTGTGAAAACTGAAAGAAAATTAAGAACCCGGGAATAAGTAAGAGAGAAGGCAGAGGTGAATTAGGGGAAGGCATATTTCTTGGGTGAAAGATAGAGGGCAGACTGCGTGACTAGAAATCAAACCCATGCTTTACCCCATTTTATTGTTTTACTTACATTCTTAAGAGCTTTCCTATCCAGAAGACAAAGGCATGAACTTTCCTGGCTATCACTTGGTGATTCAATGCAGGGATACCACCCACGACACCCCAGTATCCTCAAAAGTTACGGTACAACCGATGGTTGGATATTAGGATTCCTGCAAGAATCAATTAATAGATGCCTGCTCTTGTGTTTTCTTTGCCTAGCTATAAGCACTTTAATGAGGGCCTCCTGGTGGTGGAATCTGCAACAGTCAAGCAAGAGGAAGGCATAATTCTTTCCAATGCAGTGAAACAGCTGTTCTTCTAGCTCTTGAATTGGCTATAATGAAAAGAAGAAACAACAGAAAAAGACGCGTTTGCTTTGTCAATATAATATATGTGAGAGATTTATTCTAATATCTAGGATACTAAAAGAAGGGACATAATTAATTGCTGAGCACTGAGGCAACAAGAATTATCTCACTGCTGAAGAAATTAATTAGGCATGGAATTAATTTCAATATGCCAAAAAAAAAAAAAGAAAATTATTTTGTAGGTTTTAAACTCAGTTTCATTTAGCTCACCAATCAACGTAGCAAGTTTCAAGCAGCAATAATTACAGTAAATATTCTCTTTGACATCAGAGTAAGCCTGGAGTAAGTCTACTGAATTCAGTCAGTGGGGTTTCCCTATAATTATTGATATAACAGAGAACAATAATAATCCCACAGTGCATATGAAAAAAGGCAARAGAAACACTATGGAGTTAAATGCAGCTCTGAGACCATGTAAGCTATAGATTCTGTATCGCTTGTGAACCGAAAAAGCTGAAGGAGATGCTCCAAATTAGGCTACCAAGAACAGCTTGGGTCTATTCCAAAATTTCCAGAGTCATGTGCTACAGCCCTGTCTTTCGTCCTGTCACTCTCTCAGCCTTCCACCAGCGCTCGCAAAGATGTCTTCATAAAAAGATACGCAGTTTCCTTACACGATGACTGCAGTATGCAGGTTCCTCACTGTTTAATGAGCTTTTGCAGATCCTAAGTGATAACTCTAGTTATTGTACTGGGAGAGAGAGCGCGCGCTAGGTGTTCGCTTCCCCACAAAGTGACAGGCACAGAAGGATGCACAGTGCTACACCATAATGCTTTTAACATCGCTTAAAATCATACGTCAAACTACCTGCTGGCAGGAGAACAATGCAACATATTGAGACAATCCTAGAAACAGCAATGGTCAGCTCGTCTCATTATCTACCTGATGTAAGTGGAGAAATAACCACCAAAAGCTACTGCCGGAATAGCCTGGGAGGTTGGTGCAGCGAGGAAATTCCACAGCATTTTTTGAGGAAATGGAGTCTGGGAAGAAATGAAATTTAGTAAAACCATGCAAAGGAAGAAAGATTCCTGAAGCAAATCACACTGAAAATCAGACACTGAACCTCTTTCTCTTGCTCTCAAACTTCTGGAAAAGATTTCTRAACTCTCATTCACAAGCCCTACCAACTGTGAAACTATTCACATACACATTAGCATCTGTGCACACAGCAATCAGGCACACAGAAGTACGCATTCACCTCACATGCCAAGGTGGTGGGGACAGGCTGCCTGGCTTTTTCCGAGTCTCTGCTTTGGAGAAAGAGGCTGTCAGAGAATCACTGCAAGACCCTGGATAGTTAGTTTTACTATAATTATAATGTATTACTACAATACTCATCCTGGTTAGTGCAAGGAGAACTCAAGCACACAACTGTGCTGAAACATAAGAGGTTTCTTCTAGGAAGGTGAACATGACTACCCCTGTGTTACTGGCGGGGCTCGTCCTGACCAGAGCTTCTTAACATCTGTTTTTCCCCCCCTCAATAACAACCCCCTGAAGTATTTATAAAGGAAACATATGTGCCTTTGTCTTTTGAGCATCTCGGGGAGATGCTTCTTTTGTTTGGAGCTCTTCAGGTCCGAGTATTTGTTTGGAAACTCAAAATTTTTCAGTGCATTTAATGACTAAAAAAAAAAAAAGCGAGTGTTAAGAGCTCAGTTCCTCACTATCCTGTATGGTCTTTGGCTCYTATAAGCACCTAGGTTAGCTACAGTTTTTTTCAGTTCAAAATTGTAATTCTACATTCTCCCAGCTTTTCTTCCAAGGTTCTTGCCCTCATTTCACTTCTGGCCCTTCTTTTCATCTTTCTTATCCAGTATATGCACGCACACACACATATGGATGTTAAACGCTGATAGGAGCCAGAACTACTTCACAAAGCCCTTGTTCAGAACTGCAAGTTTTTGTTCTACTTTTAAGGGTGGTTCCCCCCCCCAGACACACTGTAATCCCTTCTCTTATTAAAAAAAAAAAAAATTAAAAAAAAATCACTAATTTCCAGTGCACAGACTCCAGTACATGGGGTCAGAAGGCCACTGTTTCTATAGCATGCGTCCTGGAAGAATCAGATATTGCTTATCTGGACTACCAGAAGATACTGCAGCACCAGAGATTTTTCTTGTCTATAGTCACTGGGTTGGTACTGTGGTATCTTTCCAATTCTCATTCCAAGTGAGCAATTTTCTGGTTCACTTCAGGCAGAGTGCCAGTTAAACACTCTGAGAATGAAAGACTGTTAAAGAATTTTTTTTTTTGTGGAGTATTAATACATGTACAAACCAAATTAAAAGGTTGGTGATTCTCTTATTTTCTCCTCTCTTTCCCTGCACTTCTGTTTATCTGCCCCTCCCCCTTTTATTCCCCTTTCCTTTATTGTTCCCCTTTAACTAAAGTCAGCATCCTAATATCTCATTAATCTAAAATTTTCAGGAAAGCCTCACAAAGTCCTCAACAGAAGCTTTTCTAACAATGAAGCAAGTAATTTCAGATCACTAAGTTCTAACAGATTGAAGAATTTTTTTAAATTTTAGAAAAGGAGTGGTATTTTGCCTCTGCAATATAAAAAAAAAAAATTAGTGGTATGTGCTACGTACCCCTGCTGTTCATTCAAAACATTATCCAAACCAACTACCATTCCACCTCCCATGGAATACAAGCCAGGAAGTAACACGATAAAACTAAATGTATCCATCAAGTGCTGAGAAGGGAGGAGTTTGTAACATGCACGGAAAATCAGGACACTGGGACTGCTTCAGAGGACAGCTTATTAAAGAACTGCCTGCCCTTCTCTCTCCAACTTCTAACCCACCTTTCCCCAACCTCCAGGAGTCCGGGACCCCAGACCTTCTCCACTTCTTCTCCCACGTTCCCAAATGAGGAGGGATTCTCTACCTAATGGCGTTTCATTGTTTATCTGCAAAAACAATTTTAAAAAGCCTTCCAAGCAAGTCAAGCATTTGAGGGAACACGTAAGGAATCAGCGGGCAGAACATCACAACCGTGATGCAGCCCGACCATGAGAAGAGCCCCATCTCCACAGCACCAGCTCCTCCGCGCTCCCCCGTCTCCACCACAGCCAGCGGGTCCGAGGGGAGGCTCGGGGGCCGGAGCGGGGCGCCCAGCCGGGACGGCAAGAGGCCGCTGAGAATACCCGGAGGCCCGTCAGCCAGGCCCTCCGGCGCGGCCTCCTCGGGCTCCCTCGCCCGCTCCCGAGGCGGCAGCCCCAGAGCATCCCCCGCCGCCATCCTCCTCACGGCAGCTGCCGCCCAGGCACGACCCGTGAGCCCCGTCCCGCCGCCCAGGCCTGAGAGCCGCCGCGGGGAGGAGCGGCGGAGCCCCGCCGTCGCTACGGCAACGCGACGGCCGCAAACCGCTCCCGGGGCACGCGGCAGCGGCGGCTGAGCCCACCGGCGCGGTGACAGACGGGGAGCACCAGGAGCAGGCGCGGCTCGCCGGAGAGGTGCTGTTCCCTCCCCTCCCCCCCCCCCCCGTAATTAAGGCGTACCCCGATGGAACAGCCTGGCCTAGCCGCCCCCGCACCGCGGGGCTGACCCTACCACTCTGGGGCGGGGGGTGCGGAGGGGTGTTTCGCATCTGCTCGGCCCTCGCCGAGCCCGCTGKTTTCGCCAGTGAGATGCCGGGAGGGAAAACAGGACGTGGGCCCGTCCCGGTGGCGGCCCGTGAGGGGAATAACGCTCTCCGCTTCTCCGCTCCCTTCTCCTCAGCGCTCCCGTTGGGTGGTACGGCCCGTGCCCCCCCCGGTGCCGGGCCGCGTGGCGCTGGGGATAGCTGCCGACTGCGCCTGCGCGGGGGGCGCTGGCGGGGAGGGGGCGCCGGGCGCAGGTGAGGGCGGGGGGGGCCTCGCTTCGCTCTTACGGTGGGGGGGTTGTGACGTCAGGGGCGGCCTCGCGCCGTTCGCCCCCGCCTCCCCCTCCCCGGCTCGATCACGTGGCGGCGGAGGCGCGAGGGGAGCCGCGTGTCGGCGGGGAGGGGCGTGGTCCTGTCAGGGCGGCGGTGGCCCCCCTCTCTCCCCACCCGCCATTTAACCCTTTCTGCAGGGTGGGGTGCATGGCGTGAGGAGAGTGGGTCTGGTCTTAGGTGGAAGCCGGGCAACGCCAGTGGGACTGCCGGAAAAGGGGCCGCCGGAGGAAACCCCGTCCCCGCCGACGCGGCCGTCTCCTTGCGTCACTGCTTCTGGCCTGCGGCCCTCGGAGCAGCCGCGTCCCCCTTGCTCGGGGAGCAGCGCGAGGCCGTCGGGAGAGCCCCGCAGGCCCAGCCAGCAGCGCGCGATGCCGCTCTTTGGGAACACCTTCAGCCCGAAGAAGACCCCCCCCAGGAAATGCGCCTCTCTCTCCAACCTGCACTTGGTGAGTCCCGGGCCCGTGGTTTGCCTGCGGGAATGCGTGCTCGGTGGGGGGGGTGGCTCCTGCTGTGAGTGCCATAACCCTTCCAAGAGCTCCCAGCTGCGCCTCTTTCCTCCTGCACCGTTTCTGATCACCGGTGACCAGATACGAAGGTAAAAATGGAATAGCTCAGGGAAGGGTCATCATCGCCCCACCCGCAGCCCAGAACTGTTCACCTAAAGCTTCTCATCAACGGTCTCTAAGCCCAGGGAGACGAGTGTGTGTTTGGGCGGGAGAAAGCGCAGGCACGGTCATGCGAGGAGCTGGTCCTCTACTGCAGCAGTACGTGACTGAAGTAGGGTTTCAGGCTCCGGGGCCAGTTGGACAGCAGCTTCCATTGGAATGCCAGTCGCTAAGAAATGGGAGAGCAGGGGCTGACTTTGGATTTCTGTAAAACGCTGAGTGTGATCTTCTCCCTGCAGCTGGATAGATCGACCCGTGAGATTGAGCTGGGCCTGGAGTACGGCATCCCCACCATGAACCTCGCTGGCCAGAGCCTCAAGTTTGAAAATGGCCAGTGGGTGGCAGGTAGAGTGCAGCTCAGCTTGCTTTGACCTGAAGTAGCCACGGTTGGATGACAATCCCTATTTTGACCTCCTCCTTTCCTTCCAGAATCAGGAAGCTTCACGGGGGATCGCAGGGAAATGCAGCGCTTGCGCAAACGAAACCAGCAGCTTGAGGAAGAAAACAACCTCCTTCGGCTGAAAGTGGATATTCTGCTGGACATGGTGAGTCTCTGCCGAGCCGTCACCTGCCCGTAGCAGCGGAAATGCCAGAGCAAAGGGTGGTGGGACCGCCAAAGGAGGCCGTTCTCGCTGCACCCCGCTCTTTCCGCTTTACCCTGCTATGCAAGGCAACTTTAACGGCAAAGTGACTGTGGGAGTAAAGTCTGATCTCCTCTGCGGGAAGAAGGGAAGGTTCCCCCCGCGGCAGAGCTTGGCTTCCGTGAGCGCCGTGACTGATTAGAGAGGAGCCCCTGCAAGTGCCGTGTCTCCTCTTTCCCTTTCTGCATGGAGTACGCCATTTTCTTGCCCCTCTGGCCTCTTCCCTAACTGTGAGACTGAGTTATAGCCACCCTTTCTGGTCACAGAAAAGTAAAGCTTCCATCTGCTGTGACAAGTGGTGTGACATCCATTCTATGTGTAAACCTATGGATGAAAGAATTCCCAAGCCCTAAATAAACCCAGATTCAACCTTACCCAGAGATCACAGCTTTCACGCTTAAAATTTGGAGGCATTTTCAGTGAAATAGAATACATGTGTATTCTCAGTCTGTGAAGTGATTTAGCCTTTATGTCAGTCCGAACACTTACTCACTCCTTCATCATTTTCCTTCCTTACGTTCTTCCCGTGTTTTAAAACTGGCAAGCGGCTTTTGTGGCTGGAGCACCGCACTTAGCAGAAACCCCAGCTGCTCTCCAGGTTTTCCAGATGATCTCAGGGAAGTGTGGAATCCCGGCTTCCCTCCCGCTCACACGGGAAGGAATTCCCTCGCGCCAGGTGCTGGCCTGCGGCTGTAAATCTTGGCGACGTCTCTGGAAAGGTTGTGCTGTGAAATCGGAAAAGCTTCTGAGGCATAAATGTCTCGCCACGTGCGCTGCCGCGACACGAGATGCTTCTCCAGAGGGAGAGCAATCTCCAATCCCTCTACAGGGCTTTCGCCTCCTGCCGCGCGTCTCCGAGGTGCGCGACAGGCTGCAAGGTCGCAGATCCCGTGTTAGCCCCGCAGCCGTAGCGCAGGAGTAGCTCACTCTTGTCGTCGTTCGCTGTGCGTTGCAGCTCTCCGAGACCACAGCCGAGTCCCACCTGATGGAGAAGGAGCTGGAGGAACTGAAGAACCACAGCCGGAGGAGGAAGTGAGGAAGAAGAAGAGGCAGCCGGAGGACAGGGGAGCGAGGAGGCTGGCTCTGAGTCTCGGCTGCCCCTGCGTGCAGGAYGCCGGGGCTGGCCTGGGCCTCCCAGCCGTGTTGGTACTGTGCGTGGGTACTTTGTTCCGCGGGACCGCGAGTAACGAGGTGCCTCCAGCATCGTGTGGCGCTGCGGGTACCGCGTGACGGCTGGTTCGGCGCCCCAGCGAGCCGTGCCGCCGCGCTGTTCATTGACACTCACGTTTTTTCTCAGAGCACTTTACCTTGCTAGGTTTCCTCGCTAGGTACCCTCTTTCCTAAGGCAGCCTGGCAACAGGCGGTGGAGGAGATCCGCCTCCGGCTGGGCCCCTCCCTGCTCTCCGCGGGGAGACCCCCCCGCCCCCCCGGGAGCCCCGGGGCTCGTACCGGTGTCACGGCTTGCCTTTGGCGAGCAGGGTGCTGGAGTTGCTTGTTCTCGAGGGTTTTGCGTACTTTATATAAAAATTCGCATTAAAACCAGAGTCTACGGGTGTTTGTTATGTACAGGGTCGTGCTGCGAGCTGGGGGGGCCGGGGGGGAACCGGCACCGGGACCGGCGGGCGGTCCCGGGGGCGCCCCGCGGAGGGAGGCGGCCGGCGCTCCTCCCCGCCGCCAGGGGCCGCTGCCTCCCCGCCAGCCCGTGCGGCGGGAGCACCGCCCCGCTTCCGGCGGCGCTCCGGCCGCCCTTCCGCTTCCGCTGGCTCGCCGCCCCCTCCGTCCCTGGCTGGTGGTGATGGCTGCCGCTGCGTCCCTGTCCCCGGAGGAGCTGCTGCCCAAGGGCGGCTCGGGCAAGGCCGAGGAGCTGGAGGACGAGCTGGAGGAGGAGGACGACGACGACGA
>JAYKAV010002777.1:888989-911911 GCA_035582835.1 Phoebastria nigripes
CGGGCGGGGTGACCCCGGCGGGCGCGCAGGGCCGGGGCGGGCCTGACGCGGTGCGTGCCGCCCGCAGCTGGACGAGACGCTGGCGGAGCGGCTGTGGGGGCTGACGGAGATGTTCCCCGAGAGCGTCCGCTCGGCGGCCGGAGCCACCTTCGACCTGTCGCTGACGGTAGCGCAGAAGATGTACAGGTGAGGGAGCGCCGGGCCGGGCGGGAGTCCCGAGGGAGCGGGTCCTGCGGGCTGCCCGCTGGGTGCGGGGCGGGCGGGGAGCGGCCGGGCCGCGGTCTTTGTTTCTCAGCCGCGTGGGCAAAGCCGGGCGGGGGGGGAGGTGCTGTGGATGGGCCACCTCGGGGCTCGGGGGGGGGCGGAACTGGGGAAGACGGAACTGGGGAAGACGTTTGTCCGAGGCACAGGAAGGAAACGCGGGAGAAGCCTAGTGCCTGTAAGAAGCAGCCAAGGATTCTTATTCCTAATGTGCTTTCTCCTCCCTAGATTCTCCAGGGCAGCTCTGTGGATTGGGACCACCTCCTTCATGATTCTGGTTCTTCCTGTCGTCTTTGAAACTGAAAAACTGCAGATGGAGCAACAGCAGCAGCTGCAGCAGCGACAGGTGAGGTGGGAACACCCCGACCCTCCCTGCTGGCCCTTCAGCAGCCCTCCTCCCAGGTACCGGCTGTTGAAGGAGCTTAGGGAACAGAGTGCGCTTTGTTACACGTTGTGGCCTCATTCGTCCCGCCAGATGCTCTGGTTGAATGTTCCAATGGGACAATCTTGCCGATTCCCAGTAACAGGCTGGCGGCAAACTCCGGCAAACGCAACCTGGCTTTCGCTGGGCCAAAATACGCAGCGGGGGCTGCACACAGGCCTAACGCAGCAACGTCCAAACCTGCCCCGTTTGCATTTGGTGTGGCCAAGCATTAAACTTGGTTGTCACAGCAGGGGAGGAACCGATACTGCAAAACGTTGCTGGTGCCTTCGGTGTCCTGGCGACTTGCTGCGGGAGGGGAGGGCAGCGCATGGCAGCCATCCCGTGCCCTCGCAGCCCCTCAACCGACTGTTTTCCTTCCAGATCCTCCTCGGACCCAACACAGGGCTCTCAGGGGGAATGCCAGGGGCCCTGCCTCCACTGTCTGGAAAAATCTAATTTGTGGAAGCTGCGTTGGATTCGTATCATGTGGGAAGACCTTGAGATTAAGATATATTGAACTGTTGATTTGTTGGGTCAGGGCATTTTCTTTTTTTTTTTTTTTTTTTTTTTTTTTTTTTTTTTTTTTTTTTTGGTTCTCCTTTGGGACATTGACCTGTTCATGACGAGGGGGGGAAGCCCCTGCTCTGGACCCTGTCCCTCCCGTAGAAGTCGTGAGTCTTTCCTTTTACTCAATCAGTACACCATAACCAGTTACAGAGACTTGAACCGGGGGAGTTCTTCTCCCAGACTCCTTGCCCCCCACAAAACCACCCCGGGGCACAAGTCAGGCTTCAAAAGGCAGCAGCCAAACAAAACAAATCCTTTCCTGGCTGATTCGGAGCCAAAGGACACCGGTGACAGGAGGAGTGACTGTCCCAGCAGGCGAAGCAAAGGAAGGGGTGCAGGTAGCTGTGCCCTGTGGAAAATGCTCTCCGGGAAGACGTACGTTCACTGCGACTTTGTGTGTGTGTGTGTGTGTGTGTGTGCAAGTACCGAGGGAGCAGCAGGCCAGGTTCAAGACGATCACATCCACGCTGATCCTCTGCCTCATAAAGTAGAAATTCAGATTCAGAGCTGCGTATTTTTTTGTATTGAATATTAAATAAATCCAACCTGAGCAGTGTGGTTTTAATAGACGTCCTTTAGGGAGGCTTAGTTCTTTCAGAGCTGTCAGTGGCTCTGCGGGTAGAGACTCTTCCATTTCCTGCAGGGCATGGCCACAGGGGAAGGGATAGACACAGCTTTGTCACCTTCAGGCGGCTGAGAAAGCTTTGCATGGCTTAAGGGAGCTCTGGGAGAGGCAATCCCACCTCCGCACCAGTGACTGACTTTTGAGGTTCTTAACTCTCAGAAAGGTTGCGGTTTTATAACCAAAGAAAAAAAAAATTTATTTTTCCTTTACATACTTTGTTACAGAACAATTCAGCTGAACATACAGAAGTGATAGGATGTTTATATGGAAATGTTTTTTTTTCCATTTTTAATATTTGGTTAAACAAAATACATCTCTGTAAACAAACCCAAGACAAGGCTCTAACAAAAACCAAACAAGCAAGAAAACAAACAGGGGCTTCCCCACTCCCAAGCAGTGGGACTGGACCAGCGCGCCCACCCTCTCGGGCACAGCAGCCTCACCCCCTGCGGGGGTGTGATCCTACACTTTCCCTTTACCTGAGCAGCTGGATCACACTGTTCCCCCCGCCACGGGAAAGGTGCCGACACACGAGGAGAGGAAAGCAGCCCCAAAATATTTTAAAACATCTTTGCATATTGTGCACTGATCTGTTGGCTTGCAGTTTCCATGCAAACGGTGTTTCTCCAAAGTGCGACTTTAATCAGCATAGAAAATGTTGCTGTTGAGATTTACTTTTTCCCCCTCTTGAAGAAATGGCTTCAAGTCACAAGCAGAATGCCTGCAGGCTGCGCATCCTGCCTGTAAAGTGTTTAAAAACTCTGCCAGCTGGTATCGGTCAGTGGAATGTGTTACGAAATAGGACTTTTTTTTATAGAAACGTTGGGTCTTTGAAACGTTAGAGCTATTTGCCCTTGACTGCAGGAGGCTGTGCTCAAAAGACTGCAAAATGGTGCTTGCCAGACRTCCGGGGGTCGGTGAACATCATCGTCCCGTCGTCACGTGGCCTCTGTTCTCTGTTCGGAAGGTGCAAGTATGGTGGTCTCTCAGCTTCAAACCTCCGCTCGTGCTTTGCGGAGCTCTCAAGAGAAAAATAACTGAGAAAAGGTAGTTACCAACCCTCTCCTTTCGCAAACTCAACCACCAGTAATGAGACTTTCCTGCACGACGGAGCAGGATCCTTCAAGCTCCGTCATGTCCCGGAGATTGCTGTTTAACTGAGACATCCCATGCATAAAGGAGGGAAGTAAATGGCAGCTCGGCCAGGAAGAGCTAAACTCAACGAAGTCTGTTCCAAATTCAGCATTTCCTCCTCCTGCTATGGAAGGCATGACTGAGCTACAGCTTGCCCAGGTGACCGGGAAACAGCCAGCAGAGATTCCTCTTAGCGTCTCCATGTCTAGTCACTCTTCCCCGCGGAAGGGAGGGGAGGAAAAAGCGATTCGTCCATTAACGGAATGTTTGTCGGCCAACACTAAGAGAGGTTGGTTCAACTACCAGGCCAGGGTCTCTCTAACGCCCGAAGGCTCTGGTGGACCCTCTGCATCTCCCACATTATCAGCTAGTAACTATAAAAAGGGCAAAAACTGACTATTATAAAGGCTTCCCTCCTCAGTCGATTTTTGTTTTGTAACTTTACCTCTTTCTGGGACATTTCGCATTATGTTTGCGACTGTGGGCTAGACTTCTGGAAAGAGGAAAATAAAAGGGAATGAATTCCTCTCAAAACCCCTTCAGTTTTATTCCTCTCTCCGAGCAGCCCCTAAACTACTGGGTGACCATGCAGAAAACCAAAATAGGTATTAAAAAAAAAGAAAAAAACCCCACATAGCACGAAGAAACCCAAGCAGACTACGGCCTCTCTCCAGTCCAGAAACTCGATACTCCTCAATCAGCCTGTGCTTGCTGTTTCCACGTCGCCTTAGCCAGCCACATGCTGCCGAACAACCGCTCACCACATACATAAATCCCTGGAGACACTGGGGAAGAATCCTCTAGCTACCCAAAGAATTTCTTGAAAGATGACACTGTTTTTATTATTGTTTTCTCATTCCTGCCACAAACCATCCCTAAGAAGCAGAGGGTCGTGCTGAGCACCGTACCATTCCTAGTGTTTGAGAGTGTCCTGAGAGACCCTTAGGAATTGCAAACGTCTTCACAACAACTTGTTTTGGAGGGAGAGACTTGTGAAGAGGCGGCAGTGCGCTTGGCCCCTGCTCCTCCCCGGCAAGCCCCGGAGGGAGCAGTGTCCCACCACACACGGCCTTGACCAATGCGGGGAAAGGGAGGCCAGAGGCTTTCAGACACCCTAGCCCCAAAGCCCAGTTTTAAAGAGCGCAACGCCTTCTAGCTAGCTGAAGGGCATGCAGCTCATCCGCCTTTGCAATTAAAGTGATTGGCTTCCAGTTTCCTCCACTCTGCCCTCAATTCTTTCCCACCCACCCCCCCCGCAACGTCCTGTGCCGTTGCCCTATTGCACCAAAGAAGGAAGAGAAGAGCCTAACAAAGGAAGTTCCAGACGAGAAGAGTCGGGGCACCCGTTATCCAGGTATCAGGACATCGSGAGTTCAGTAAAGGGGAAGAGCTGTAGTGGGAGGACAGAGTCAATCCAAGTCACACATCAGCTCTCCAGCTCTGATGTGCTTCCACCTCCTCTGGCACCACCAGCAGGAGTTCACAGTTCTTTCCTCTCAGCTGGTGTTTCAAAAATTTCCTATCATAAAGAGAAGCAGAAATAAGCACTACTGAATGTAGAACTTCGTCATCTTCTACAACAACTAAATGCAACTAACTCTGCAAACATAACAAGAAGTGGCTGGGAAACCCACACACACCGTCTTTAGTTATTTTCTGACCAAAAAGAAAAAAAAAAAAAAAAGCCCAAATATTAAACTTGTCCCACGAGATTCAACACACCTCTAACCCAGCGAGTTATTGCAGAATCAGGTAAGCATGATCTTAACTTCAGCAGAGGTGTCTATACACACATTACTTTCCAATTTTCCAAGGGGGCAAAAATAGAATTAAAACCAAGTTCAATTTCTTCAGATCTCCAAGATCAAGAATCCCAATGTATTTTAAAATAATTCCAACAAATCTGGAACACTTGTGGGAAAAAAACCCCATCGTTTATACGTCCTTATCGCAGGTTGTAGGAGCAGCGTACCACCTGGTCATTTGACATGGTTCTGCAGCCTCTTTCTGCCCACAAGCTTCTTCTAATACCAAACTTGGATTATCTCCAATAACCATGAAAGTCAAATCAATGTCCTCTCTGATATCTTTCGGCCCAGATTTCCAAAATTCCCTACATAGGAAGCCCTTATTTATTGCTGAAGAACAGCACACCCAGGATAAAATCCACCAGAAGCTGTGCACAGCAGTTCCAGAACTGCTTTACTTTATCCCAGAAGTTCACAAAAGGCTGACATTCACTTTACCAAGACTTTAATGGCATGGTAGGCTCTGCAAGTACTGCTCATGTGCAATCCCTACCTCAGAACAAGCCTAGCTGAAGCAGCAAAGCTGCTAGTAGGCTTTAGAACAGGATGGAATGGAAGCTGAACAGCAACTAAGAGCACATGAGACTTTACAGTCAAAGTAATTACACCAACCATCTCGTGTTAAGATTGAAGAAGGGAGTCACGCCAGAAGCACAGCGTACGCTTACATAGGCAGGTGACTCCTAGCAAGCAACTTTCACTGCTGTCATTAATAAGGCTGCACTTCTAATCTGGAAAGCCTTTTGCTGGGAACATGCACGCAGGTCGCTACTAAAGAGACAAAGGAACACTGATACTCTCGCATTTGAGGAGAGAACGAGGCACAGCACCATCTCGTTGCAAGTGTCACTCACTGATACCAGATTTGGCCTCTGCCTTCATCACTAGTGACAGAGCCAGCCACGTCAGAGACAAATTCAGGCTCTCCTGAGCTYGCAGAGATCACCGCTGGCGAAAGCATTTTCCTAGCTTTGCGCAAACGGGGTATAAATCTAAGTGGAGGCACAAGAACTTTATTACTCTCAAATCTTTGCTATTGAAGTTCAACCATAAATGTTTCAACTGCTAACTGTTTAAGGACAGRTTCTTCACGTCCAACAGGGAAGGATTTGAGGAGGAACAGGATACAAAAAATCCTACCTGAGCTCACTTTCACCTCCAATCCACTCGGGCACCTTGAGTTTGGAGTCGAGGTTGTAGTAGGTGCCTCCCACCTCCCGGACGCAGATCCAGTGCTGTCGCTTGAGGGGGAGCTTCAAGGGGCCCCAGCAAAGGCTGGAGGGCAGATTCATGATGAAGCCCATCACGTTAGACAGGGCAATGACGTTAACATCCCTGAAAGAGTGCAGAAAACAAGACAGCAATAAGATTATATTCTGGTACTTTAACTTCATCTCTTTCTGTTTTTTACAAACAGCAGCCATCTCCAGAATTACACGACTTCTCAGTACCTGCGCTTGTCCCACCAAACCGCCTCATAGCCTTTGGTCTGAAGCGCTGCCATGATCACGTTCACATCATAGTTTCCGTTTCCCAGCATGCTCTTCTTGTGGGGCGTCACCATGGTGTTGGGAGACAGCCTGCAAAGAGAACAGGAGACTGCTCTAGCGGGCGTTTGCAGAACCTATATTCCACAGTTGGAAGGGGCTACTTGACGTATAATCTGAAGCCCGTTTTCAGGGGTTTTGTGTTTAAACACAAAAGGTCCTTTCCAACCCAAACTGTTCTATGATTCTATTCCGTTCCCCCTTATCACTCAACAAAGGGGCTGAGAGGACTAAATAACGCATTAAGAATAACTTTGATGTACAAAGCCTCCAAAGACCCTAGCTTTGATGTGAAAGAGACCGCAAAGCAGGAAGCTCTTTTTCCCCCMCTTCAATTGGTACTTCTGAAGGATGCTTCAATTATTTTTTCCTCAATTCATGTTTGGAGTAAATGCCAGTTTGCCATTTAGAACAACGGCTATCACAGTTTCAAGAGTTCAACAGTCAACACCAGTCTTGAAGACTGGATGAGATAACAAGAGGCAGGGCGGGTTGGCTGCAGAAAAGGTTGTTCTCTCCCACCCCCCGCTGGTAAACGAAAGAATTCAGACACAAAGCTGTGAAGATATTTGGGTTTGGGAGCTTTCTAAAGCATTGCCGTTGCTATATGATAAAAAAAAGTATCTGTTGCTGTAGGTAACTAAACAGCTAACCTTGTTGCAAACAAATCTCCYCAGCTTTAATCCATAAGCTTGCCTAGACATCCCTTGCATTACTATAGGATCTAAAAATCCAGAATCACAGTCCATCATGTTACACGCAAAAATGACAGCCTTTGCACAAATGCAGATAATGGATGCAAGGCATAAAACAGGGAGACACGTGGCAAAAAAACCAGTTAGACACTTTTATTGTTTTATGTTTTTTCCCCCCAGGAAATTTTGTAAGGAGGGGAAACAACAAGGGGGTGAATTATTATGAAGGTGACAGATGGGCTTCAACAGCTGGAAGAGAAAGCACAGGGGGAAACTGGGAGCAGAGAACAGCAAGGTTCTCATGCCAAACCAAAGAAAGTCAAGCCCAAGATTAATTCTGTTGTGATGACTTGCTCTTTTGATTGGTAAGGACTCCATTAGCTCTGCAGGCACGAGGCTCAGATATTTCATATCATCCAAATACCCACGTTTTGCCTGCCTCTCCCTCATGTCAACTCCGTTCCCCAAAACTCCTGATGTTCCTGCACATTTTTCGCTCAGCTTTTAGCACAGTGCAAGTTCGGCAGGCATATTTTGTCCAGCGAAAAATCCCTCAGCCCCTCTGCATTCCTCCTCTGACAACGCAAAGCATTTGACAAGAAGAAGAAAGCAGTGGATTGAGTAGGGAGTTTCAGACCAACCATGGCTAGAGAGGCTACAGACAGGTAGCTTTTTGCATCAGCTGTGAGTTTTCTTGCAGTGGAGCAGACTGCAGCAGAACAGCCTGGGAAGTGACTTAACTACAGAAGGGAGAAGAGTCCGAAACAACGTGGTAATAGGAAAAGCTATTCATACCCACCACTGGGCATTTGTGAGCGAGGCAGTGACGTTTTCAGAGAATCACAGTTTCCAGTCTCCAAAGCTCTGCTTTGTATTTTACTGATCACAGAGATGCTACTGTAGCTTGTCACAGCTCTTCCAGCATCTCCATAAAGCAAGATCACTTGGCTACAACTAATTCCTCAAGATCATTGCTTCAACCTATTAACTCTCATGAGTGCCAGAGAGCTAGGAAAGCCTTCCAATTAACAGAGCCCTTTGGGTTTGCACAAGCACCCTCTGGTGGCACCGTTTTCCAGAGACAAGCTTATCTGAGAGCTGAAAGAACACATTTATCTTTGTTCCTTCCTGTAACTTTCAAAGCCCCAGAAATGAGATGATGAGACCAAAAGAGGTGACACACTCAAAGAACTGGTACCTGTGAGCAAACTTWCACCAAGAATTGCCTCAATGTCTCTACTCACACACACCTAAATAGGGTCCACAATCATCCCCCGAAGGATTCTGATTAGACAAGGAATTAAGTTGCCTCCCAAAAGTTAATTTTTTTTATCTAGACACTAAGCTGAGGAAGACTGACAAAGTTGGACAGAAATCCAGGTAATAATCCTCCTGAGCTTTCTAAGTCAGAAACTTTCATCAACATGTTGTCTTAACACAACGGGCTCCGAGATTCCTGTACGCAGTTGTCTTTCCCAATCAGGTCTCAATACACAGACTCCAGTGAAGCAAAGAGATTTTGTTTGTATCTCCATGCAACATTTGGAACACGCAATCTTACTTCCTGCAACAAAAGCCAGAGGAACATCAAAAAGGTATTTCTTGTGCTAGAGGAAAGAAGAGAGGAAGGACTACAAAATCAGAGGGGAGCTCGGACCAAGTTTTGGCATACACTTGAGATGATAATCATCAGACTACACTGGCCTTATGCAATGGGATGCAGCAAAAGGAAAACTAATGATTAAGCAATGTGGTTCAATCATTCTTCAAGGGATGTGGTAAAAGCTACAGAAAGCTTAAGCTTATTTGTGATTTTGTTACCTTGTCAACACCGGGTTTAAAAATCACACCTCGCAACATAACAAAAATGTTATTATTAAATTTTAATAAGCTAAAAAATGTTTTAATTTTTAGCTTATTAAAAATATTCATCAGTCCTTTATCAGAGTCATCAACACACAGAATATGACTAGACACAGGAAAGACATACGGAAAAGTGATGTATAAAGGGCAACTAAATCCACACTTCTTAAAGGCAAGTCAAAGAGCTAGACATGAGTAGTAACCCAACTGAGATGCAAAGGTAGGGGCAATTCTTATGCATAGCTTACAGCTCATCCATTTCTGAGAGGTATTTCCACATATATTTCTGTACTTCCATGGGGCTGAATCAATCTGTGTATCTTGATCCGAATATTAGAATGGAACAATACCAGGTTGGAATCAAAGACAAATTCTACCTTCTAGGGCAAGAGGTCTGACAAGATTAACATCCCAGCTCTTTCTGAGAGGTTTCATGCTGCACACTAATTCTCTCTCACCAAACCCAATGAAAGCCAACTAATTAGATCATCACACTCCTTCCACCACATGAACTGCCTTTGTTTGCTTCAGGCCAATAGCAATCCATCTGTGATTAAGATTCTGACAATTGCTGCTCTGGAACAAAACCATAGCGTCTTTACACTGGACAAAGAGTGCCTTGAGCCTGCCACGGACCAGATCCACTTCACCAACAGGAATTTTGTTTACAACAGTATCGTAAATAGCATTTCAATCCGGTATTTGCTGTTTTTTTCTTTTGACAAAGACAGGCATGCGTTTGATGAGTCAAGCACCAGTTCCATAAACCTGCCGATTTTCAGGACAGCAGCAACAGGCGCACAGCTCCCTGCTCAACAGCACAGGATACCACGACCGTCTTGTCCAACAGTACCTGTGTAACCGCTGCCATGAAGCACGATTTCCTACCTGTCACAAACACAAGATGCTATCAACTGCTGGTAACAGGTATTCAAGCGTAACTTATGCGATGTTTACATCTGCAGATTGAGTATCAGAGAAGACCCCTTTTCCTATTTGATTACTTAGCTTCATCAATGAAAGGTCCCCAGAATTTTCAAAGGCACACGCAGGAGAATTTCCACAAAGCGTCGAAACAGCATAAAATAAAAATTGAGCAAAATATGAGCTATTGTACAGGCCACATTAATAATTTACATTTATCCCAATAAAACTCAAAAACGCTTTCATTAATTATCTGAAGATGCTGGGAAACATTTAGCAATGCCACAGAAAATAGGGATCTAGCCACTGAAATTAAATGCAGTTTGAGAGAGTACACAGGGTCTTGCTGCACAGAAAAAAAAAACATAATATTTGAAGAACTTCACTTGACCGCTTGAATAAAGACTCACTCATTTGCCAAAGCTCCTAATTTCCAAAAAAACTTAGATGTGTTGCGGTACTAAGTCAGTAAGTTTTTATGATGACCCATTTGTCATTCCTGCCACCTTCACTCTCCCAAGCCAATCCCAAAATCCGTTATTAACATCAAGATAACATACCTACACGAGGGCAGGGGCAAAAATATGGAAGACGGGTAGAAGATGTATTAAGGTGGGTGGGGGAGAAGACAGCAGTCCAACCACATGACAGCATCTGCAATAAAGCCCTTGGACCCAAAATTGGCAGCCAGAATAGTTTAAGAAACAAGTAAAAGGAGAGAGAATTTCTGCATGGAGAAAGGAAAAAAAAAAAAAAAACCTACGGGGTGGGGGATGGTGGTGTTAAAAAAGAAGCTACATTCAGTTCAAAGCAGTGGCATACTCTGAACCCCTCCTTTGCTCTATTTTTTCCCCCCAAATAAGATCTGAAAATTCCTCCGAGCAGCAGAGGACAAGGGGAAGCTAACACCAGTGCAGAGAGTATCCTACCTCTGAAAAATCTCCTGCAGGGTTTCCCTAGTGAAGGCGTTGCTGTCCTGGAAGACATTGTTGAGGGCATGGAGGGCACACAGCTCTCTACGCTGCTTCTCATGGTAAATATGCAGTGGCGGTAGCTGGGGTGGCTCTGGTGATTCCGATTTGGTCTTGTCACCTTTCCATGGCACGCAACTCATTTTCGCGTAGGGTGGATGGAGCGTAGGTGGTGAGAAACGAAGGAGGCTGAAGTTTCTTCCTCCACAGTCACAACAGCAGCCCACTACCCCTTTCTTTTGCAGGTTAGCGCAGCTTCCAGCTCACAAACCCTCCTCTTGTGCTTCAGTTTATTCAGTAATTGCCTCTGATGGCTGGTTTTAAAAACCACATAAAGATCTGCAACATATTTTTCCTCCCTCCTTCCCTCCCCCCACCCCCCACAGAAAAAAAAAAATATAAATGTCAGAAGACAAGAATCCCTTTAGTCTCAAGGTACCAGCTGGAATTTATCACATCGCTCCTTTTCTTCCATCTCCTTTGGTCTATAGTGCCACTAAAAAGGTACCCAGAGCAGGTAACAAAGAGAGGCCCACCCCCAAAGTGCCAAAGTGGAGAAGGTGAAGCCAGCTTCTGGTGCTGCCTATGGGAACACAGGGTGGTTAAGGACTTATCAGCTGCATTCCTCCATTCCTTTGGGAATGACTGAATCCAGGCAAGAAGATGCCAACAGCTCGGGAAAGGAAACCGCCTCTTGCTAGGCCACAAAAAAACCCAGGTCCAGGCTCCGGGGAGAGGAATTCCTCACAAGTCACCCTGCACTCCGACAAAGGGAAGTCTCCATTAGCAATGAGAAGAGGCAGCACAAAGCCCGTGGGAGCGAGGGGAGGGCAGGCAGCAGGCGGGACCAGCCCCAAGGCCTGCCTCGCACCTTCCCACCCCGACCCTCCCCACCCCGCGCTCGCACAACCACCACCACCACCACCACCCCGGGCGGCAGCCGCTTCCCACAGCCACGGCCCAGCCCCACGGCCCAGCCCCACGGCCCAGCCCCAGCAGCCCCCGGCAGCCCCGTCCACCCGCGCTGAGGAGAGGCCCCCGCCTAACCCCCCCAACCCCCGCCTGGCAGCCTCCCCGCCCCTCGGGGCTCGCTGCCGGGCCGAGGCGCCCRCCCTTCCCCTCAGGAGGGACGCGAGGGGAGCCGCTGGGCCCCGCCGCCACCGCCTCACCCGCTCCTCGGCCCCGACCGCCCCACACCGACAGCCGCCCGCGCATGCGCGCCGGGCCCCGCTCTTACACACACACACACACACACCCCACACCCCCACACACACACCCCGACGTCGCGCGCGCGCGCCCCCTGACGTCAGCGGCCGGCGCGGGGCGGCTCGAGGGGAAGAGGTGCGAGGGGCCCCGGGGCGGCGGCGGGACAGGCTCTCCCGCGCCCCGGGACCGCAGCCAGCTTTTCGGTTCCCCCCCGAAACGTCCCGGGAGCCAGAAGCGCGGCGCGGACGTGGGCGGCGGCGTGGCTTGCGGGCTTTGTGCCCGGAGCGGGGCAGGCAGCCGGCTGGGTTTGCTGCCGGGGCGCGGGCAGGGCTTGGCGGGGGAGTGCCCCGGCGCGCAGCTTGCGGCAGGCAGGGTTCGTTCTCGGCCCTGCGGCTAATTTGCTGCATAACCTCAGGCGAGTTAATTTCCCTGAGCTTCAATTTCCCTTCTCTTCTCGCCTGCTTAATTAATAAGAGCGTCGAGTCTCACGCTGTGATAAATAAGCCGGGACAACTGAAGTGGTTTACCACCTGGTGAATAAACACAAATCCTCCCCGACTTCGCTTTGTGCCAGGCTGGAGCTCGCGGCGGTTGAGGAGCGGATGCCTGACCCGGCGGAGAAACAGGACGGGCAGCTTCCCCGCCGGCCTGCCCGCCGCTTCGGGGTCACCTGCCAGCCCGCAAAACCCCTCAGCGGGCGGGATTTTGTCCCTGGCGCTGGCGTCCCGCCGGCGGCCCCCCCGCGGGCCTGCCCCTCGCGGTCTGAACGCCGCGGGCTCGCACGGCGAGCAGGCGGGGCGGCGGAGGGGCTTTCTGTCAGGAGCCCAGGGCCTGAGGGGGCGGCGGGCCCCTTTGCCGACCCCGGGAGCTGGCGGCTTCCTGAGCAAGGTGTGAGCGCTGTCGGCACGCCGGGCCCCCGACGCCCGGGCTGCTCGGCGACGCCCGTCACCTCAGCGGAGCACCCGGCCGGGACAGCCGGGCCCGCGGCTTGAGGGAACACCCGCCACGCTCCCTCCCCGTCCCCATTGGCTTACACAACTGTCCGTGAAAAATCTGCTCTTTCTCATTGGCTAGCCCGAGAGAGTACCCACCCACCAGGGCGGGCCCTGCCCATATTGTSGCAGGGCTTAGTCCCACCCAATCACTCGAGTCTTCTTATCCGATTGGCCTTTAAGGTTGTTTGTCACGAGGGCCAGCTCTCCTATTGGGTAGAAAGCACCGGACACGTCGAGTGGGCTTTGTTGTGTGTGTATATATAGAAAACAAGTCGAGCTGGCAGTGGTTCTCCCATTGGCTTCGCGCGCTTCGCGGGGGCGTGGCCCTCCCTTATGAATAACAACTACCCCGCCCGCCGTCGTCATGGCTACAGGCTAATCGCCCCGTTCCCCTGTCGGTGATTGGCTGGCACCGCCTTGGCGGGCCGGGGGCGGGGCCGCCGCGCCTCCCGGGGCGGAGGGGCGGGCGCGGGGAGGGGAGGGGGTGGGGGAGGAGGGCCGGGGCAGGGAAGATGGCGGCGGCGGAGCGGAGCCGATCCCCGATGGGGGGCTCCCCGGTGCCGGCCTGTATGTTGGGGGGGGGGGGGAGGGGGTGGGGGAGGAGGGCCGGGGCAGGGAAGATGGCGGCGGCGGAGCGGAGCCGATCCCCGATGGGGGGCTCCCCGGTGCCGGCCTGTATGTTCGCCCCGGAGCCCGGCTCCCCGGGCGGGGGGCCTCGCGTAGTGGCGGCCGCCTGTCCCCTCCGCGCCGCCTTCGACGCCGAGGACGGCGAGGCGCTCAACGGCGAGCCCGAGATCGACCTCACCAGTAAGGTAGGCCCGGCGGGGGGGCGGGCGGCGGCGAGCGCCATCACCCCGCCGGGCCCCGCGCCGCCCTCTCCCTGGCGGCCGCCTTGCCCGTGGGGCTGCCCCCCGGCCCGGCCGGAGCGGGGCGGGCCGACAGCCGGGGCCAGCCCGACAGCCGGGGCCAGCCCCTCTCCTCGCTGCGCCCCTCACCTCAGGAGAGCGAGGGGCTGGGGGGTCCGCCCGCCTCCGCCGGGGCGGGGGTGTCACCCCGGGGCTTCACCGCGGGCTGGAGTTGAGTCCCGGGGGTTCCCCCTCGGCCCAGCATCACCCGGCCGGGCGCGGAGGGCCGGGCGGCAGAGCCCGCCGTGCCGTGGGAAGGCGGCCGGGAGAAGCGCAGTAAAGTTAGGCTACGGAGAGCTGAGAGCGAGCTGTGCCCTGGCCGGGGAAGGAGGGTGCTGGCAGCCTTGTCCGCCCTGCTCCTTCCCCTCCTCGGCTCCCCGGGGAAGCGCCTGCAGCCGGTATTGTATCCTCTCAGCAAGCGCAGGGTTTGAAGCTGACAGCTGCTTTAACGTCTCACTAACGTTTTTCCTCTGCGCTGGTTCTCTGTAGTTATCACCGCTGCCAGTCGTACTACTTCCTGGGGCTTTCTTCACAATCTTAAAAGCAGGTCAGAGCTCATAACTCTTGAGCACCAGGGTGCCTTGCTCTTGCAAACCGGGCTAAGTCAACACAAAAAGCTTTGTTCACCTTGTGCAGTTCCTTTCTAGGATCCAAGTGACAAAACTGTATGGTGGTCTTATTTCTGTCAGAGTCCTTTCTCACTTCCATCTTGCAGGAAGGTACATTGTAGTAATATGTGCATGCCAGAGCCCACCACAGACTACATTAGCTGCCTTTCCACACCATCTTCTTTTTTTTCCCAGTTGGCTGATCTCTGTAACTGTATACCTTTTGCTGCCAAGGGTTTGATGTATTGTGATGCCGTCTCCCACTCCAAAGTCTCCTGAAAACTTGGTTCAGTCCACTTGTAGTTATGTGATCCAGAAGTCAGCATAGCTGGTGTTTCCTCCTGTTTTTCTGCCATCCCTCCTCTTCATGCTTCCAGCTGGAGTTGTTCCAAAGTCCTGGATTTTCTTGTCCTCTGTGGAGAAATGGAGAGAGAGGAATTGTGGTGTGTGGATGTGAAATGTYTGGTTTTGAGGGGATGACCGGATATTTTACAATGTGGTGCTGTATTAAAACAAATGTTATGAAGATGTCTTATAAGAAAGTAAAGGACAGAAATCAAACCTGCAGTATCCATTGAGCCACCTGTTCATGTCTTAATGAGCTGGACAAGATTTTGATACAGGATGCCAATATCGATCTGTCTTGGACGTGGCTGATGTGGAAGAGGGCGCAGGAGGACACCGAGAGCTGTGTCACTGACTCTTGACAGCCAGGAACCTGACCAAAACTCTGACGAAGAAAGAGGAATGCTTTTCTCCTACACCCTCCCTTTGTGTTGTCAGCCTGTCTTCCATTCCTAGAAATCTGCAGGCACTATGGAGGCGATAGGTAAGCATTTTTTTGACCTTTATTACAAGTTACTTTTCCATACAGCAGTGTACACCTGCTATCTTTTCCCTAGACCTTTCATTCATCCCCATTTTGGATGAGAGCTAAGACTATGAGCTCTGCCCCACCTCTCCAAGGTAGTCTCACACTACGTGCTCAAAGCAGCAATCCCATATGGTGATAATGCAGTAGCTAACCTGCCCCCGCCGCCCCGATCCCCCCATCTTTTCTGTCTTCCCAATTGAATTGCTGGCCTCCAATTCCTGCTTAAAATGGTGATTCCCACTGCAGTCAATTTGTTTGCTAGTTGCTACTCCTGTCCTGGTCTGACCCACCCCCTCACTGTGTTACATACTTTTCTCCCAGTCCTCCCCCAGTGCGTTATTGTAAGGTGTGCTCTTTTTAGAGAGGAACACTTTGGGATTCAGGTATTAAGTGCACCTTGTCAGCTGGTCAAGCAAACAGTTCCATTCATCAGCACAAATTCATTATTGTGTCGATCTTAATGGGTGTTTGTTTTCCCTTCACTGCTAACAGACTGCGGTAGTAATCATCTTTCAGGTCAAAACTGTATCACAAAAGGCTATTAGTGAAGCTGATACTTATATTAGATCTACATTGACAACAGAACATTAATAGCACTTGAACTATGGATGTCCACAGGGAATAGAAAGCAAAATATGGCATTACAGAAGGTGCCTTCCCCTGACTTCCCAATGGCTGGTGGTGGCCTTTCAGCCATGCAAAATGTCAGGCTGTGTTATTCCAATAAAAAGCAGCCCTACGTACCACATAGTATTTGGTTTGCCCTTAATCTCTACAATTTGTCTGCCTCATGGATATGGGATGCTTCTTTTGTAAGGGCTGCCTGTAGTAGTGCTGATATAACCTTAGCTCAATCTCACTGGTGTCTTGAAATTGCTGTTAATTAATACTATGGCCTCTTTCTTGCTGTTGGGCAGTGCAGAATGGCACAGTCCCACTTGTCCCCCTGGAATAAGCTCAGACAGCTGTAGCTGTTACCCACCTCTGGTGTATGTTAATCCCAAAACTGATCAGAGGAAAGGCGGGAAAAGCCACCTTTTCCCAGAGATTGGGAAGGGACTTTAGAGATGGCATCTCAAACTTGTGAGATATATTTCCTTCTGCTGCCATGAGAATAAACAATAACTGGTTGTTACTTTTTTGCCCTATAGGAAATCTGAGGTTGCTAGACCCACATGGCTCCTCCTGTTAACTGCTCAATGCCTGGCAAAGTGGAAAGAACAAAAGTGAAAATTTTTGACTTTGTGAAAGCCTCTGAAAAACACGAATATGTAGTGCAAGCATGGAGGGGATTGCTCAAAGGTGAAAAGCAAAAAAAAGCAGAGAGGCCCAGATGGAGGGCCTCTCTCCGACCAAGGAGATGGCAAAGAACAGGCTCCCTCTGTCCAGGAAGCTAGCTAAAGAGATCTTCAAAACAGCAAGTGAAGTCTTGCAGTGACCTAGGAAACTGCAGAACTGGCTGGGGGCTGTGGGCTGCAGAAGCAGCTGTTAGAAATACTGAATGGCATTGGAAGGTGTGATCCATGAAAGCTGCTATTTGTTCTACGCATCCTTCTCTTGACGTCCCACTATATCGTATCAGCTGTAAGCTTCATCAGCCCCAGGGTAGGCTTTGGAGGCAGTCTACCACTGGAACACCCTTCAGCAGCACCTTTGCATGGCAGTGAAAGCAGCGGGGTGGGGGAACAGTGTTTTGAGCTGATGTGTGTGGGTACCATGCTGTTTGAGCCCCCAGCCCTCCTGCCTGACACCATGAAGAAAGGCTGCAGCAAGCTGCTCAGCTGAAATGTCCCCTGGTACTTTAGACAACACCCTGCCCACTCACGCTGCTGAAGCATTTGAACTTGTAGAAAAATGAAGCTGGTGATGAGACTTGAAGAAATTGAAGTTAGTGTGCCTCTACACTGGTGGCCCCTGTTATTTTATTGCTCTTTATGTGCATGACAGCCTATTTAATAGATCTTCCTGAGTCCCTGACCTGTGCTGGTGCACTAGCCTAAACAGTGAGACTGTCTGCTGTGCTTCCAGGAATTCCAGAAAGTGCTTGCTGGGCAAAACAAGCCCTACACATCAACACACAGCCTTCCATTCCTGTCCTGATCAAGCCTCTGAACAGTTGCTGATTTCCCTCTCAATATATTTACATCCAGTGGTCTCCTTTAAGAAGAAAACAAAACCAAAAGAACAACTAATAAAGGCAAAACTCAGTCCTTTGTAGCATGAAATAGAAAGACTATGTGGCCTTCCAGATCAGAGTGCTTTGCTACCCTTTGCAGACCATGCCAAGTAGTTAAAAGGCTTAGGTAGGGCATGTGTCTAAAAGGGACACGTAAAGGTGATTGTCTGTCTCGTAGCTGTCTGGCCCTTGCAGGCACATACATGCTCTGTGTGACCCTTAACATTTGAGGAAAGCGTTGCTTTGGCTGCCTTAAACCTTCTAACCAGCGCTTACTGTCTGTGCTTCAGTTTTCCAGATGCATGCATCGCTATAGTTTTGAAAGCTGCTTAAGCATTGGTTGTGCGCTTTTTGGTTCCCTTACACTCTAGATTTCTAATCAAGGTCTTCATCACCTATGTAGTAGTAGTAGGTGGTAAAGGTAATTCCTCCTTGAATGCACATTTTGTTAGCTGTGCTAGCAAGTCAGGCTGTGTTAGTAGAGAATGTTGGGCAGGCTTGAAGATGTAAGCATTGTGAACTGCTGTAAACCATATGTTTTAGGCAAATCTAGCACGGATTTCAGACTGGCCTTGGTGCATAGTGAAGGGAAGTACATCTTTCTGGGCATGATTTTGGAACGTGTATGTAAGGACAGCTAGTGGAAGTATGGATTTCATTGAGTGTTGTAATGTGGCACAGGTGTGCCTACCCATAGGGCTATCGGTAGGTGACAGCCTTTACAACTCTTACTAAAAGTGACTTTTTAACAGCAATGCATATCTCAATTGCAACAGCTATTGAGCCACTGTACCAGGATGCTTGGCCACCAACAGATTTGTAACCATGGAGGCAGCCAGAGAGCAGGTAGCCATTCGGTCCTGAATGGGTGATGAAGGTCTCCTTGGCCTGCCACTGCCACGCCACCGTTGTGGCCACTCTGTGCGAGTGTCTTCAGCTGTACTGTATGAGCGACACAGGTTTTTGCCAGAAATGGTGCTACACCATTCTGTTCTAAGAAAAATCCTTCCTGAAGCACTGTCTTGTTGTCCTTGTTTTCCGCTTTGTTTTTGTCCACTTTTTCCTTCTCTTGATGCCTCTGCAGGGAAGGGCAAAGGAAGTTGTGGTTGTTGCAATAACTGCAGTCAAAGCTTGTTGGTAACACAGCTGCTGGCTTGCAAAACTGCAGCTCTCTACTGGTGAAATGTCCAAATATGCTTGTACAAACTGCTTTGTGTGTCTGCCTCTCGGCACTGTAGTGTAAAGTACCTAAAGTTTTGTTAGGAGTTTGAAAATAATGCTTATTTGTGTTCTCTCCTTCCCCTCTGCCCCCTCAGAAAACAAAAGGGGAGATCAAGTACGTGAAAGACTTATGAGATGCTCTAGGTTTTGATGCCTAGGTGTGCTCTGCAGTGAGGTCTGGCTGGCTTCCTCTGGCTGTCCCGTCATGCTTTGGGGGAGCAGCAGCACTCTGTGCAGCGGAGACTGTGGAGTACCCAGATAAGGAATGTCTTTGGAGAAAATAGCTCCTCCCCTTTCTGTTTTCCTTGCATGGAAACAKGCATTACACAGAAGTAGAAGTGGGGTGTTCACTTAAATGTGGCTTTTAAACATTGGTTACTTCAAAATGAGATGCTTGGTATTCTTATTTGCTTTGAAGTATATCTTCCAACATAAATGAACTCTGAGCTCAGACAAATAACCTTGTGCAGTGTCACAAGGAAATAGCTGTCAGCGAAGCTGGCTTTAAAAAAAAAAACAAAACCAAACAAAAACAAACCACCAGAAAGCGGTCCATGAAAAAGAGCCCTTCTCTTTCAATAAAGCACATGGTTTGATTGTCCTTATAACTGAAGCTGGTTTTGAAATTGTTTGCTTGACAACTGCAAATGGATATTTAATCTTTTTTCCAGCTGGTGATGGTGAGTCCGACTTCAGAGCAGTATGACAGTTTGCTCCGGCAGATGTCAGAGAGAATTGATGAGGGATGTGGGGAGACCATCTATGTCATTGGTCAAGGATCAGGTGAGTATAGCTTCCTTAGGAAAACAACAAAAAACATTAAAATTATAAGAAAAACGTTGTTCATCTCACTGATGCTGAGCACTCGGGTGCTGCTGAAGGTGGTACTTACTTCTCCAGAATAACTTGGAAACCTCCATAAAGTATAGCAGAACATGTGGGACAGATTCTTTTATTTTATTCCTGCCAGCAACTGTCTTATATAGTGGAGCTAAACATATTTTTTATATAAAATCATACAAGTTCTTTTTGGAAATAAGGCATAAGCTGTCTGGGCACACGAGGAAAAGACAAAGGATCTGAAATTGTAGTAACAGTTTTAGTAAAGATGTCCTCAATGTCTGATGGAGATCTTGTTCTGTCTGGTTTTGTTCACTTCTCCATTGTAAATAACAATATTTTTACCCCACAGGAATGTATTAGAGATACTTCAGATAGCCAAAATATATGCTGCTGACTTACTTTGTTAGCATGTGTCTGTACTATGGAGAAAAAGGTTTTCCTTTTCTCAGCGTGAGGCCTTTATTGTCACATTAACTTGGGTGTGACTGCAGTCATTTACCTTTGCAGATTTTAGCAGTTAGCATGGGTTACCTTTTTGTTCTTTTTCACAATTTGAATATTTGCATCTGATGCTGGTAAAATAACATTGAACATGGCCTTGCTTTGAAATTGAAATTTCTTTTCTGAATACAAAAAACTTGTCTATGGCTATCATAAGGCTAAAGGCATGTTTCAAATATATTAGATATCTGCTGGATATCAAATTGTTATGATCAGACATTCTACTAGTTACTACGTTTGAGGAAGAATATGAAACCCATGTCGTCAGTGCCAGGGTTGGCTGAGATAATGGAGGGAGAGAGTTGCGTTACTTCAGAACTGTGTGCTTTCTGGGTTTTCTTGGTATCTTGCGAAGCAGCCAACATAGATGAGAAGCCAGGATTAGATGACCAGTTGTCATGCAGCCAATGTCACAGGGATAATGCTCTTGTGTCCAAGTGAGCTTCCCACGTGTAGTCTGAATCCTTGGTGTTTGGGATAACCACATCTGCAGGGGAGATCTAGCTAGTCAGGCTAGTAACTGCTTTCTCTTCTAGGATACCTTGTGAGAGTGTTAACTGGTGGTTGTTGCAATGATGTACTTAGAAGTGGCATTTGTTTCTTAAAATACGAGCTAAAACTTCTGACTTCATTTTGGATTACTGCATAGTCGAGGAAGATGAGGATCTTTTCTGAAAATTAGAAACAATAGCCAACTGAAAATAGATCTTGATATCCCTGCCACTGTCCCTCCTTCTCATTCACTTTGAGTGTCTATGATTTTGATCATCATGGATACCCAACTCAGATGATGGAGAGTGAGTCTGACTGCCAGGTGGCTCACTGCTTCATCAGTAGTGACCCTTCCCTTTCTCCCTTGGCTCTTACCCTCTCCTGTCCCCTACTTCTCATTCCCCTTCTATGACCCAAGACCACAGCCATGTTGCTTTTTGTTTTCCCCACCATCTCAACAGCTTCTCAGCCAGCTTATGAGCTAGGTTGGAAATCACCCAGCAACTCTACTTGTTGTAGAGCTGTGCAGTAGTTAAAATGCTGATTAGTTCATGCAAACTGCAGTTACTGCTTACCAGCTGATGAGTCAGCCATGCATATGAATGCGCACACAGCAATAGCTCTGGTCATCCAGGTGCTATGYGGCTCTCCACCTTTGTTTGTTGTTTTTTTTTTTCACCCACAGAGGAGATTCTGGCCTGAAATCTGTGCAGCTTCTCAGCACCTGGGTTACGAGAGGAGCTGAGAGCTGTGGTGGCATTTAAACTGTCTAGATAGTTGCCACTGGCTTGCTCTGACTGTTGGCTCTTTGCTTGGGTGGGCTGTTCAGAGGCAGCAGTGCCTCCTTGGTTTTTTCTGGCCTCATGTGCTGTCAGCACTTCTTTCAAGTGCCAGGACAAAGGCAGTGAGACATGCCAAAAATATTGTTTTAACTGGAGTACGTGGGGGCTAAAGAAATTGCTGTGCAGGCCAGACTTGCAGAAAATGTGCACTTGGGATGTGGTTTTATAAAATAAGCTGATTGTTTAAATTGGTCCCACATTCACTGGTTAATTGTGGTGATACTTCAGTCAGAGCTTTCCTTTTGTTAATGCTTTTCCCTTTATTGCAATGCGAGAGGAGATGTTTTATCTGACTGCAGGAAATTGCACGCWAAGTACCTTCAGCATGTGAAGTAAGGGAATTGGACAGAAGTGTGTCTCTATTGCCAATCCCTAAGTATTTGCTTGTAGAAATTGTGAAGAAAACTCCTCTAGATGAAAGATGGTACTTTTCTAGTATCTTTTAAGACTTGGAGTGAAGACCGTCCTTTTTTATTTTGGGCAAAGGGTGCTTATTCTGTTTACATGTCTGACATCTCCAGTCCACATATAAATCCCAATCGGTGTGAAAGTCCCAGGCAGAATGACATTGCTGCTGGCCATTGCAAGGTGGTGCTCACTGACTGTCCTTTGTCTCCTCGACATCATACTAGATGGGACTGAATACGGTCTGAGCGAGGCAGACATGGAAGCATCCTATGCCACGTTGAAGAGCATGGCAGAGCAGATCGAGGCAGACGTGATCCTCCTGCGGGAGCACCAGGAGGCAGGGGGCAAGGTGCGCGACTACCTCGTTCGGAAACGCGTGGGTGACAACGACTTCCTGGAGGTCAGGTGAGGAGCCGGGTGGAGACAGGGTTAGTCAGCAGCCCAGCTGCATTTTTACCGTGTGAGCAGTCCGTGATGCTGAACCAGCAACGCTGATTTGAGTCTGGGTGTTGTAGCTACGCAACAAAGGAATTGAGCTTGACCACTCCTTGCTAATGAAATCACCTTTTTGTTGTTGTTGCTGTCTCTTTTGTGAAGAAACTGTTTGTGGAGATTTGCCTGTGTTTTAGCTGAGGGCTGTGGCTGTCTGGGTGACAGCTTCGCAGTTTGGGGATCTTTTGTGGGCTGGAATCCCAGTAGGGAGTCACGTGCACATGTGTATGTGTGTGCCTATATGCACGCTGCTGGAATACAATACTTTTGACTAAGGGTTCAATTCTATTCCAAGACTGTGATGATCCAAGTCACCTTTTAATGGACATATAATAGCTTGTGTAACAAGACTTGAGAGTCTGCCCAGACCTGGATGGAATGGATTTCCAACATTTTCCAACAGCCATAATAGCCACCTTTATCATAGAATCATAGAATCATTAAGGTTGGAAAAGACCTCTAAGATCATCAAGTCCAACCATCAACCCAACACCACCAAGCCCCACTAAACCATGTCCCTAAGCGCCTCATCTACACGTC
>JAYKAV010002777.1:912496-935701 GCA_035582835.1 Phoebastria nigripes
TTCCAGCCACTCTTCCCCCAGCCTGTAGCGTTGCATGGGGTTGTTGTGGCCAAAGTGCAGGACCCGGCACTTGGCCTTGTTGAACCTCATGCAGTTGGCCTCAGCCCATCGATCCAGCCTATCCAGGTCCCTCTGCAGAGCCTTCCTACCCTCGAGCAGATCGACACTGCCGGCCAGCTTGGTGTCGTCTGCAAACTTACTGAGGGAGCGCTCAGTCCCCTCGTCCAGATCATTAAGAGAGACAAGGAAGGAGATTGCTGTAGGAGAGGGTTTTCCCCTAAAACATTTAATTGTTGTTTGAGCTTTTCTGGGAACAGCAATTTAAATTTCTGTGCTCTCCCTAGCACCTGGTGCTATTGCAACATGAGGAATACGAGAAAGGCAGAGGTATTCTAGACCAAGCTGGGATTTAGTCTTTCTTTTGAATTGCCACAGTGTATATGCTGGATTGCAGAGACTAGGGGTTGGAAGAGAGATATTCTGTATGGCGTCAAGCAATGTCGGGTTCAGCTGACTGTGTTCTGGACACCGGTGACATGTTTCCACAGTCTTCCACATCCCAGTCCCCAGAGTCTGGGATCTCCGCTGTTAACTAATAACTGTGAAAGAATCTCTGCTCTGCTTGTGAAGGTCTTAACATTTTTGAATCTCTGTTTGAAGATTAGGGAGAAAAAGCTAGTTATTTGCAGGAGCGGTGGTGGTTGGGTTTTTTTTGATTGCTTGTTTGTTTCTTCAGGTATCAGATTTTACCAGGTTCCTTTTTCCTTCCTCCTCCAGGGTAGCAGTGGTTGGCAATGTGGATGCAGGAAAGAGCACGTTGCTAGGTGTCCTGACACATGGCGAACTAGACAATGGCCGAGGCTTTGCTCGACAAAAGCTCTTCCGCCATAAGCATGAGATTGAGTCAGGCCGCACCAGCAGCGTGGGCAATGACATTCTGGGCTTCGACAGCGAGGGCAATGTGGTGAACAAGCCCGACAGCCATGGTGGCAGCTTGGAATGGACAAAGATCTGTGAGAAATCCACCAAGGTCATTACTTTCATTGACCTGGCTGGTCATGAAAAGTACCTGAAAACCACCGTCTTTGGCATGACCGGCCATTTACCTGACTTCTGCATGCTTATGGTAGGTAGCAAGAAAGATGTATGGTACCAGCAGGAGCGGGTCTGTTCACAGCTTTAACAGCCTCAACTTCTTTCCTATTTCAAAGTCCCTGTGGGATTGTGGAGGGAGGCAGCATCCCCCAGAGATGGAGAGCAGCAGCAGCTACTGTGGATATCTAGCCAGGGCTCTGAGGCAAGTGTCCCAGGACTGTCAGTTTCAGACAGGCCTGAGATGTATGGTTCTTGAAAACTGAAAGATTTCTAAACTCCAGAACACCTTGCTAAAATTGAGGAGCAATGAGTCCTTAGCCAGTGTCCAACAGCATTTGAAATGAGCTGGGTCTGCTCATACAGTCCCAATGATGTGCCTACAACCTAATCACAGCCTACTGCATATCTGACACAAGACCTTCTCTGTAACCCAGCTCACTGCAGGAGGAACGTTTACATCACCGTATCTTGTATCCCTGGTGTAGGTTGGCAGTAACGCTGGCATTGTTGGAATGACCAAGGAGCACTTGGGCCTGGCGCTTGCGCTTAACGTTCCTGTCTTTGTTGTGGTGACCAAGATCGACATGTGCCCTGCCAACATCCTGCAAGGTGAGTCCTACAAGCTCTCTCCAGGACTGTTTTTTACCTCTGTATGTGCTGTTGTCCTCTGCTTGGGTTGAGGAATTACCGCTGGAGGAAAGATGCTTTAYCTGGTTTTGACTGCATCTTAAATACCTTCCAGAAATCTATCCTTTTCCTTTGCCCATTTTGCAGGCAGTTCACTTGTAGTCACCATTTCAAAACTACCTGAGTTGGGGGACTCAGCTGGGCAACCAGAAAGCGTTTGCTACAGGATTTTGTTTAATTGAGCTCTAMGGGGAGAAGCATACAGTTGGGGTTGTGCCTTTGCTTTCTCTCTGGGTATTTAAACCTGGAGGGAAGGTCTAGAAGTTCTCTTGAAAGCTGCTTTCCTCCTTGCCCACAGTTTGAGTGTGATCTTAAGCTGTGATCAAAGTTGTTCTCTGGCAGCCGTTAGGTGAAGGGGCAGCTGCTTGTAACATCCTGCTCACCTGGGCACTTCTCAGATATGCTGGCATAACTACAGCAGCTCCTTCCTCTGTCTGAACAACCAACCAACACTTAATAAATCATGGTTCAAAGCAGATGCATGTGTGGGCTATGGTAGTGGGACTGGACTAGACACAAGTGGGAATGGCAGTGAGCAGCAGGGGCTAGCGACTTTTTTGCTCAGCAGCAGTTAAAGCAGCACCTCTAATCCCAGCAGTGTCCCTTTAACCTACGCTTGACTTTTTTTCAGACTGTGACCAACTATCACCTTTAAAATTCTCTTGATGCGTTTCTCACACCTTCAGGAACGTGCTGTGGTTAATTGGAGCAATGTTTTTTTTTATAATCAGTCCTAAGAATCAGGAAAGTGAATGTTCCCAGTACTGTCTGTGGTTAGTTCATTATTGTAAAAATCCCAAATATGTTTCAGGTAAACAGGTGCGTGTGATCAGAAGATAATCTTAATGTCTCTATAATAGATGTTTGGCAAGTAAATGTAGGRCCTGACCGTAAGATAATAACTGGGAAGGAAGGAGAACGTTTGGCTCGGGGTGAGGAGAGAAGAGCTGCTCTTGGGAGAAGCCACTCCTGTGTCATGTTCTGTTTAAATTAAATAGACACAAGATTTGGCTCAAGTGTATCTGTGAAGAGCAGATGGCATGATTAGATGTTTGTGTTTCTGTATCCAAAACATTACTTTCCCATAGGCAATCATTTGTTGACAAAAAACATCTAATTGGACGACAATTGTAGAGTATAAATGATTTGCTCTTTTAAGCCCTAACTAGCCTTTTTTTTTTTTCTCATTCATTGTAAGGCACTTTGCAGGAGGCTGATGCTAGTGCATCAGGTAATGCCCCTGCTGGCTGATAGATATGAGGCTTAGAAAATAAATTTAAAAGAGGCAAAAGGTCAAAGTCGGGAGCCATGAGATTTGTCCCAAAATATTTATTTCTGGATCTGGTCCACCTACACTGTCCTAGTCTGTGATGGTGATCTTTACCTCTTCCATGCTTCTCTAACCTTCTAGGGCAGGTTGATTGCCAGGGAAAGTGTGTTGAGGTTTGTTTGGTCAAAATTGATTTCTAATTCACATATTCTCAAATATTTCAATTCCTGAGTGCTGCTGGTTTTCATTGAATTCAATATGAAAAATCGTTTATAGGAAGAGGAAATACCTTGTAACTGCTAAAAGCTACTTAATAGACAGCTATAAAATGTCTAGTTCACAGCATTGCACTTGCAGATGCAAACATGTATGTTTGTTCATGTATAGTGTCGCTTGGCAGCAGGCTAGCTGGCATGAAATGGAAGATGGAATGGCTCCTAAGTCCCACCTGGGCTGCAGCAAACTCAGTCTCACTCACACACCTTTAGCCATCTTCTCCTGTCTATTTGTGGCAAGAGCACCAGTCTCCCTTAGGGGAGAGACCCCACAAAAGCGATTTGTAAAGACGGGAGATGCTGCCCTAACAATATTCATTTCACCCTTTAAGAAACCCTGAAGCTGTTACAGCGACTGCTGAAGTCCCCAGGGTGCAGGAAGATTCCCGTGCTGGTTCAGAGCAAGGATGATGTCATTGTAACAGCCTCCAACTTCAGCTCAGAGAGGTAACGGGAGTAGAGGAGAGTCATTTCTCTTTCGATCCTATTTGGAGACTGGGTGAGAAGATTCAGAAAGAGAGTCCCATTGTCTAGATGTGTGAAGGTTGCATCTGCCATGTGGTGTGTTGATTCCATAAGAATGTGTTGATTCTGAGATTGACCTGCTTGTGTTCCCCTYTCTGAGACAGAAATGAGAGGCTGCTTCTGGGCAGTCTGCAGAAGATGGCAGGGTATTCAGCTTCCTTCAGTCCTGGAACCTTACACCTATTCCTGAATGTCATTAGAAGGCAGAGGCAATGTTGCAGGTTTTCAAAGATGGGGTGTTGTGCATCTGACTGCTTGCCAGGCTCTCCCTTCCTAGCACTGTGTATTGAATTCAGTCCCAAGATTTTGGATGTCTCCCTACAGGTGGAATTCCAGGCAGGGAGGTGAACTAACTCCATTTTCATCCATTTTCCTTTACAGGATGTGCCCAATTTTCCAGATTTCAAATGTCACCGGGGAGAACCTAGATTTGCTGAAGATGTTTCTTAATCTCTTGTCTCCACGGACCAGTTACAGGGAAGAAGAGCCAGCAGAATTCCAGATAGATGATACTTACTCTGTCCCGGTAAGGGGCCTGGTATTTGGAAGAATTTTCTGCTCCCTCTTTCAGGTTGAAGAAGGCATCTTCCCTAGAGACGGGAGTTCTAGAGCTCTTCTGCTAGCATGGTTGAGTAACCCCAATTACTGTTTTTTCTTTTTTGGCATAGGGCGTAGGAACAGTTGTGTCTGGGACAACACTGAGAGGCCTAATCAAGCTAAATGACACCCTGCTGCTGGGGCCAGATCCCCTTGGCAACTTCCTACCTATTGCTGTCAAGTCCATCCACCGCAAGAGAATGCCCGTCAAAGAAGTACGCGGAGGCCAGACTGCCTCCTTTGCTTTGAAAAAGGTGAGATGATCTGCTCTAGACTCCCAGAACAGGAACCACCCTCTTAATTTTAGAGTGCTCTTGGAGTTCAGCTGCAATCAGACTGCTTCTGCAAACCTCAGCTGCCTCATTTCACAGCGCATTAAAATCCCRTAGAATCTCTGTGGGTCCTATGTCCTGGTTGCTCCACCTGACAGCTGCCAGGTAATAGCAGTGGGACCCAAGGTAATGAGGAATAGTGTTGGAGATGTGTAACAAAGCAGAGGCATTGCAAGAAAAGTCTCCTCTTGTGCTGCAACTGCATTAGTGGCCTAGGCAGGGTATTAACACTATTCCTCTCAACTTGTAGGACCAGCTGTATGATTTGGGGTTTAAAAATTAGCAAAATTTGATGCGATTCCTCTGGTGAAAGGTTTCTGTTGATAGAAGCTGCACTGTTTTTACGGGGATATAGTTTAAGCTATACCAAACTTCATGTGTTCAGTGTTTAACAGACATCATGCTTTTGGAGAGATCATCTGCTTGGGTAATGTGCAACCCAATGTTCAAATGTACGTTTTGCTTTTAAAGGATCAGTGAGTTAAAACTTCTGTGTCAGTATCCAGCATTCCCAGCACTCTAACTAAAGCTTCTTTAAAAACTTCAGCTGAACTTGATTTTTGCAACCTTTGCATAACATCGTTACATACTGGTAAACAGCTCTGGCTTTGCCTTTTGGTGAGCACAGGTTAGTATCTGTGAAATCCCTTAGGATCCTTCTGGATGCAGTCAGCCAGAGAAGCAAATTTCTTCCCTGGAGAATCACGCTAAGGTTTTTTGTGTCTCTGCTTTTCAGATCAAGCGTTCTTCCATCCGGAAAGGCATGGTAATGGTGTCACCCCGCCTGAATCCACAAGCATCCTGGGAGTTTGAAGCGGAGATTCTGGTGCTCCATCATCCCACCACCATCAGCCCACGATATCAGGCCATGGGTATGTGTCTCAGTGTTGTCTCATCTTTGTCTCATCTTTGTTTCCCAGTGGTTTCCCAGTGTTTCCCATCATTTTTCTCCTGATGGCTCTGTCAGCCTGAATATAAGCCATAGTTCCTGGTTTGACCTTTCCCAGCAATGCGTTAGAGAGAGGGCAGGGAGCTGACCAAGGAGAGTGGTGAAGGCTGTAGGTAAAAAGGAGATGTGTGACTCCAAGTGTACTTGGAGCCTGCCTGATCCAGATCTCCATGGTGCAAAGATTCTTCAGCTTCAGATGCTGACTGAGAGACTCATTTTCAGTCCTGCCCTCTARCCTGGCTGCTTGGCGTGTAGGATTCTGTTGAGGATGCTTCAGGAAAGTCTCCATTCGAAGGCAACTGTTCTAGCTTATGTGTGTTTTCTTTTTGAGGACTGAACAAAGGCAGCTGTGTGACCCATATAGCCTTTGGTACACAGTAGATTTTTACATTCCAAACTCAGCGCTGTTAGCTGTAGGGTAGCAAGAGCTGCCTTAGATGTCTGTCTGAAGCTTATTCCACTAATGGCACTGGCTGTTGAAAGACTTTGTGCGTTACATTCACAGTGCATTGTGGCAGCATCCGTCAGACGGCCACGATTCTCAGCATGGACAAGGACTGCCTGCGGACGGGGGACAAAGCCACAGTGCACTTTCGCTTCATCAAAACCCCGGAATATTTGCATATAGACCAGCGTCTGGTCTTCCGTGAAGGCCGCACCAAAGCTGTGGGTACCATCACCAAGGTAAAGGCTGAAGAGTCCGACTTTTTTTTGGCCATTAGCTACTTTTGGCACTGAGAAGCCAGCAGGAGAATCCGGATAGCTCTGGAAAATTGAGGGAAGAGGCCGTCCTTCAATCACAAACGTCAGCCCTGACATGGGTTGTAGATGACCAATGTGCTTTGTCGTGTGGTGGGTCTTAGCTGGTGTGAATGAGTGAATGCGAAGGCAGGGGGTGAGCCAGATGCCTCTGGTTCTTACGGCTTGGTCTCTTTCTGACAGCTTGTAGCTGGTCCCTTTGAGTCATGTTGTGGAGGGCTGAGTGTCACCTCAGCTGAGTGGCCCTTTCCACCCTGTAAGGGCTCTTGATTGCAGCTCAGGGGCCTAGATTTCTTTGAACAGCTGCTGCTGCATTCTTCTCCYGATGGCTATTGGTATCAATTCTCTCAAAGCTTTTTGTTAAAAAGCAGCATTGAACCTTGCCATATTGGCCTAGCTATTTTAATGCTGATCTTGGCCTCTCCCTTTGTAATTTGCAGTTACTCCAGACCACCAATAACTCACCAATGAACTCCAAGCCACAGCAGATCAAGATGCAGTCAACCAAGAAGGGAGCCGTTACGAAACGAGAGGATGGTGTTCCCCCAGCTGGGAYGGCAGCTGGAGGCCCACCACCTGGGGACGAGGCTCCCTCAACAGCCGCAGCGCCACTGACACCTACTGCCCTGCAACCATTGGTAAGTGAGGAAAATATCATGGCTGTCCTAGCTGTTTGCATCCTGGTTTCATCTGTTGGAGGAAGGGCACTCTAAAGCACAAGCATTATCCCCTCATACCCTTGAACTCACCTTGGGAGTCAATGTGCAACAGAAACAAATAGAAATATAAGTAGCCTCACAGCAGAAATCAGAATTCTCTGATGACTGTATGACTCCTCATGGCTGACCTTTCAGCGGCTAGCAGCTTAGGGTCCTCAGACAATTCAGGTTGGACTTCAGGAAGTGTCTAGTCTAACCTCGTGCTCTAAGTAGGATTAGCTGTGAGGTTAGACCAGGTTGCTCAGGGTTTTATCCAGTCATGACTTGAAAACCTCCAAGGAGGAAGACTGCACAACCTCCCTTGGCAACCTGTTTCACTACTTGACTGTGCTCACGGTGAAGAAGCGTCTCCATATACCCAGTAGCTGAACTAGTGAAGCATCTAGCAACCAGTCACAGAATGGGTCTCTGCTGTCTGAATGGGAGGTAGAACATCCCTACACTATAGAAATTACAACCTAAGTAGTAGTATCAGACACAGGTCGTCTGCCCTGTCAAGGAGGGAGGATGGAGACGTCCAAGAAGGAGGAAAGGCTTACCCCTTTTGAGAGAATTTTATCCAGGTTGTTTTGTGGTTAGGACTTCTCAGCTCAGCTTGTCTGAGAAGGATACCTAGCCTTTCTGGGCTGAAAGGAATGGAAACTCAATTCTAAMTGCAGGCTTTGGGAGCTGTTTATCAGCTTTATTACATGGGTCTTCTCCTTTTAGTGTACTTATGTAGTAAGCGAAAGGTTCAGGAGCTGACTCTGTCAAGAGACCTGGTCAGTGTTCCCCCTCTTAATTTTAGCTATCTATCTTAGTTGTCTTGCCCTCTTGAGCCAGGCTGGCTGCTGAAAGAGGGCCCTCTGGCAGGGGTTCTCTCCCTTTGCATATGCCTGTGGCTTCTTACTATCCCTTATCTACTCCTTGTCTTGTCATGGTGTCGCTGTGGTTGTAAGTAGTGCTCCCAGCTTACTCTTTGTTTCATCCCTCCCTGAGAGTTTGTGTTGCTTTTGTTCTTGCTTACCTCTGCCTTTCTCTCCTTGCTGCCTTCCCTCAGCCTGCGCTGGATGAAGAGCCCCACATCCGTGAGGGCAATAAGGTATTTGGGTGCTTTAAAAGAGAATGGTGGGCTTGCTGACCTGAGGTTGGGAACAGAGTTGGGTTAGCAAGAGAGCCCTGGTAGGGGGGTGGGGGGCTCTCCTTCCATTCTCCCAAAGCCAAGGGAGTCTGAGGCCTCAATTTCCTGGATGCCGAGCCCCATGGCACCTGTTGACTCTCGTGGGAGTGAAGCGTTCAGAAAATTGGGAAATGGGGTCCTCCCCAGCTTGAAGGGCTGAACATGGTGTATCTATCTCTCCTCCTCCCTTCATGGTGTGTCTGTCTGCCTTACCGCCTTCCTGCAGTGGTAGGAAGCTGATCAGTCACAACTGCCCTCCCGCTGTCTGGACATGTGTGTAATCCATCTGAACTCCTGCAGTGTTGATACTCTGATTCAGAGGTGGCTGCGCACTGAAGTGTATTTTCTTGTTTTTCAGTCAAAAGTCGGAGGAGGAGGCCGGCGACGTGGGGGTCAGCGCCATAAAGTGAAGTCTCAGGGAGCCTGTGTGACTCCTGCCAGTGGCTGCTGAATTTCTTACTCCTCCTCCCTCTGAGGARTTCCTCCCCTTCCCTTCATTTCTTATCCAAAAGATCGAGAGCAGCTTAAACCAAAACCCATCCCAGCTGATTGGCTGCAGAAGAATCGTCCCTCCTCCCTGAAGGAAGTGATGGAGAGGAGCATAATTTATAAGCTAATGAAGGTGGTAAGACACACAGAACTGAGTAACTGACACCTTCCTCCTCCCCCTGTCGACACATTTTTGTACATCATGGGCTTAGTTTTTATTCTTATTAGTTTTTATTATATTTTGTGTGCATGAAGATGAGAGGAGAGTCTGGATAGAACTGCAAAGAGCCAGTTAGCTGCCTCCCTCCTCCCTCACCCCATTCTGTCCACAGGACTTGCTGCTCTCCTCCTATTTGCTGTCTCAGATCCAGGGGTCATCAAACACCCGAAATTTCAGACTTGCAAAGGTTAAAACACGTTGCTTAGGATGGCTCCATAGGGCATTGTTTCCTCACCACTGTGGCCCCGTGCCAAATATGTTTCTGGATTCCCTCCATCTTAAACTATTTCTAGGTGGGTTTAATTTAATGTTGTAGTGACTGAAGTTTGAAGGAAATGGTAAAAAAGTTCCATTAGTTGGAGATCTAAGAGGGAAACTAATTGGAAAGCAGTTCTTGATGTTAAGTTGAGGAATCCTATACTAAATATCCTTGTCAAATATGACGATAGCACTTAAGATTTTAATTAGAGACAGAATTAAATGGGCAGTCATTTGCTCATCCTGTTCCCCTTCCTATCATGCTGCTTTTCCTATTGTTTGTTCAGTGTACGTTGGAGAAAATCTAACCTGCCTCTCAAGGCTGTGGCAGCTCAATTGACAGTATTAAGAATACAGTGCAGGAACACTCGGTCTGTCCCTTGAGCCAGAGAAAGCCTTCTCACCTCGACGGACAGAGATCACAGGTGGTAATATACCTTTGGAACAGAGACACCAGGCAAACATGACCTCCCCTTGATTGTGTTTACTCCAAGATTTCCCAAATCTTCTCTGGAACTCACTGGCCAAACTTTGCAATGGCAGAGGTAGGATTTGTCTTCTCCTCTTTTGGCCAAAGAGGGCAATGATGAATTGGTACCAAACTTATAGAAGTGCTTTCAGGTTTGAAAGTACATGGTAAATATTTTTTTTTTAAGATTGTATTTTTTTTTTTAATGACAAATTCTGGCTTCTCCAGGAAGGCCCTGCAAGGACGGTCTATGAATTAACTTTAGTGTTACTATGTTTTTTAACCCTGGGTTGTTATCATGTTTTTTAACCCTGGATCAATTCCCTGCTTATTTTGATTTCTCTTCTTCTGACCCTGCCTCTTCACTTGGCTCCCGTGAGGACAGGAGTTATCCTCTGCCAGCCTGTGAGCTGTGGGAGCGTGGTAGCATTTTGAGGGAGGAGGTGGCATCCTCAGCAAATCGTTGCTTTCCCCAGCAGGTGCGGTCAGCCTCGGTTTCTTTGAGGGCTTCCTCCTCCAATGAAGGACTTTTATTTTAATTAGAGGGAGACTGAAAAGTTTCTGTCCCTCCTTAGCGGGTTGTTCCTGTTTCTCACTCTGTGGCACCTGTGTGGAGTTCATTCCAGTTCACCTTGTGATTCGAGGTAGGCTTTCAAGCCGACTGAGGGAGAACAGGCTCGGGAAGGGGGGGAGAGCGCATCTCCTGATGCCAGCACCAGCACTCCAAGAGCATTAAGTGGCGTGGGAGAGGTGAGGAACATGGGTTAGAGAYGAGGCTACTTTGCCTTAGAGACTGCAGTGGCCTGAGCGTGGGTGGAAGTGGGGAGGTCAGACAGTCCTTTCCAAGCTATGTGCCTAAATACCAGCACTCTCCTGGCGAGGGAGGAACTATAGGCGGCTACAACACTAATAGCACCCGCATTGTGAGGGGGTGTGAAGTGTGGCTAAGCAGGGCACGAGGGCCTGGTTCGTTTGTCTTCTGGCCCTGTAGCAGCATCAAACTGCATCTGATTTCACTGCCCTCTGCTTCTGAGGGGAGCAGGGAGCTCCAGGCGGTCTTCTCTTTCTCCATTCCTTGTGCTCCAAAGGAAGGAGACTGCCAAGACTGGAAGAGGGTTTACTTCAGTTTGTGCAAAGGAGGTGGTGTGATCTCTCTTTTGTGACCAGCATTCAAAGATCACTAAGGCTGGTGTGATCTATAAAATAAATTTTAAAAAAGTTTGTTCCAAGTTAAAGTATGTCTTGTTGCTTTTTGTCCCTCTGGAAAATCAGCAGTTGCTGCTTTAACGCCAAAAGCCAGACCAAGCGGGTTTGCCTGGCACCATGCTCCTTTGCTGGCTACAAGAGGAAGCTGCATTTGTAGTGATGGCAGGGGAGGGCATGCCATGCCRCAGGAGAGCTGCTGCTGAGCCTCTGCAGCCCCGGCAGCTTTTATTCTGCCTAAGATTTAGTGCTTCTCGGCGGCAGAGTGGTGAAATGAGAATGCTTGCATGGTGTGAGCTATGCTGTGAGATGTATGTGTGTGTGTGTGTGTGAAGAGCTGCTATAGCAAATCATTTGGGTCCAACTCTGTTGGAGACACTTTGCTAGAGGATGCAGTTTTAGCACAGCATTTCCACTGCCTGCATAAGCTTGTGCTTCCCTGGGACCTCGCAGCAATTTGCACCTCACCTGTTTCTGTAAATACAGTGGGACTCTCCAGGGCTTGGAATGGGCCTTTTCCTCCCTCCTCGGTTGATCTCAGAGGTTCACGAAGGCTTTTCCTGCCCTGCACGGCCCTTCCCTAACACAGGTAAGTGTTGGGCTGGGAGCAAAGGCCCAGCCAGCCCCTCTACKCCTGATGTATCAGGCGCTATGGACACCTGCGAGGAGTGGAGATGCTGCTGGAGGTGTGCTTGCCCCTCTGCTCATGTCTGTGCTTGAGCCCTTGGTCCTGAGCACCCAATACCCCATCCCTTCCCATTTGTTGTCCATATCAGTTTTTCTGTCTGTCCCCCTTCCCATTTTTGTCCCCCCACTGATGTGCCCAGCATCCCTCCCCCAGGGAAAACCAGTGAGGGCAGATCTAGGGCCAGCAGGGAACAAGCCTTTCCCTAGGGCRGCCTTCTGCAAGGAGGTACATGGGTGCTCCTCAACACAAGCCTGCCTCCAGCCCATCCTGGTTAAGCAGACACCGGTGTGACCCTCTTCAAGCTCAAGCCAGTCCCATTTCTCTTTTTGCAGTCTTTTTTTTTTTTTATGCTCTAGGTTAACTTCCTCATGCTGAGGACAATTAAGTATTTCCTTTCTACTTGCTCTTAGCTGCCTGCTGAGTAATTAACAGTCCATGTTACAGAAGAGAGAGCAACCTACAGCTACCCTTAATTGTGTTTTGTGTCAGGCTTTGTCCTTGCCCTCCCTGCTGCCCCAGCCTCATTTGCCACTCCTCAGGGCCAAGCCAGGCTCTACTCATGCCCATGATAAGGCAGAGGATGGACTGATGCCCAGGGTCTCTGTGGTCTTGTCACAGACTTGGTCATCAAAGTCCCAAGGAATTTGAGTTTTTAAGAGCAAGTCTTGTTTTCATCATTGCTCCAAGCAGTTTTTGCATCCTAGAACCTGCTCAACGACAAGGTGAGAACTGCTGACCCTAGAGTTAGTATGTCAGGCTGGAAAATAAGGATTTGCCATGAGAATACATAGAAGAGCTACACTAGCAGCTTTGTCTATCTACTAGCTGTGCATCATTCCCACCAGCAAATTCACCTGCAAAACACTTACAGCAGTTTTGATATAATTTATTTGTCTTGGTCTTTTTTTTTCCTTGCATAGGCATAAATTACAATCTGTTGATTAAAAAATAAAATGAACAAAACAGTGCAGCATTTGCAACAGGCTACAGCATCAAATACAAACTCATCTCCTGCCTGTAACCATCTGTTTCTGCAGGGCTAATACATAACACGTGTAGGGCAAACTGAGAAAGAGGGAGAATAGAGGAGGGAAATGGAGTAAATAAGGGAAATCTGCTCTGACAGCTGTTTTGCATTTCTCTTGCCTCACCAGACTCATCTGTATCAGCCCTAGGATTAAATACCCCTGGGTGGAGATGCACATGCTGAAGCAGCAGTTTTAGGTGTCCTCTTTTCCTTTGCAGCTCAGGAAAGCATTGCAGAAATCCTGCAAGCTGCTGCTGGCAGGAGGCAGCTGGCCAGGCACTTGCTACAGGTGCTCGGGCTGCAGCCCAGCACCAATGCAGAATTTGGGTGCTGAAAAACTGCACATAGCCTCAGCATGCCTTCCTGGGGATCCTCACACAGTCAGCATGGTGAGGCCTCTAAAACCAGCACTATCCCCTAGAGAAGAGCGTAAACCCCCCGGGTGACCTCTCACTGCTGTCTCCAGGGGGTTTTACCTCAGAACAGCAGAGACTTTCATCTCTGGCAAGCTTGCCCTGTAAAGCCAAATGCTCCCTAGCCCATAGCCAGCAATTGTAACACCTGCTTGGAAGGAGCAGAGCCCCATTCCGGGGAAAGAGGTCTCACTAGGGTGCCGGATTTACCACGAAATTGTTTTTTCTTGGGCAAAGACCCTGTCTGCCCTGACAGCCCAACCCAGAGGCCAGGGAGCCAGAAGAGACTAAGAAAAGGGGTTTTCCAGCCTCACAGTTATGGCATTTGCTCCAGCAGCCAGAGAACCCCTGGGAAAGGGGGAGAGCTTCATCTCTGCTCTCTCTTTATCATTCAATTAAATACAGGAGCTGCTCTGCTGAGCCTGGGACAGGTCTAGGCATTCATAAAAGCACAACTCCATGTGCGCAGGGCACTCACGGACATGACTCCAAGGCAAGCGGGCAGCTGTAGACAAGTTTAAAATAACTTTGGCTATGGATGCCAAGAATTAAGACTACGCTCAATATAGGAGAGAATTTATCGTCACTGGATCTGGCTGCAGGTCTGCTTTCTCCCAGCAGCAGGGCCTCCTAGCTCTGCAGGGGGCTCCACGGGGTAATTTTAACCCCCTGGAGATGGGGCTGCACCCTTTGGGCTCGCCTTCCTTGCCTGGAGCGAGGAGACCCCTCCAGAAGGGATGTGCTGCCATCATCCTCATCCCCTCGGGCTGGCAGGGAGGGGATCAGGGCTCAGCACCTCTGCCCAATGCACATCAGGGCACACTGAAGGGAGACACTTCTTCAGCCCCTTCCCCTCCTCTAAGACCCTTGCCCTAACAGTGCTTCAAGCAGAGAAGACCAGAGTGGGAATCAATTCATGGTGCTCCCCTAGCCCTCACAGTGCCAGGGGAAAGATGATGCCAGCATCAGACAGAGTGAAACACTAAACATGAGCCCTTCAGCTTTTCTTTCAACAAAAGACAAGACAAATGTGGAGGCTGTAAACGCCATCCAAGAACATAAGCCAAACTAAGTGTGATGGAGGCAGCCAGGAGGTGGAGTGGCCAGATAGCCCTGGCACTCCTCAGCCTGGGGAAGGTCCCCGTGCATCCTTCCTGCAGTCCCCTGCCATGGCTTCCACCATCACACYATGGGTACAGGCACGATTTACATGCCCGCTGCAGGCAGAACTCCCTATCCTGCTCCAGCATGGTCCTCTGCAGCCAGGGCTCAGGGAACCAAGCAATGCGGGCAAGGAGAAGGCAGGAGGGAAAGGGAGCCCTTCCAAGAGAAAGGAGGTCAGCCTGCACCAGCCATCTGCCACCGGGGACCAGGAGGTGACGGAGGCAGCCCTGAGCACTGCAGGTGGGGGGAGGCCCTGTTGCTCTCCAAGGTGCAGAAGCGTGCTGGCACCTGCAAGCCCTGGGGATTGCCCCATCTCCCACCCAAGAGACTGCCAAGGCATGGAGAGAGTCATGCAGAGCACTGGGACAGCAGCTCCCACTCGCTGCRAACAGTCGCCTATATACAGATGCAGCCACGGGCGAGAGGCCACAGCCACGCGTTGCAGTCTCGGAGGACATCTCCGGAGCAAGGAGGGCAGGAGTGCATCCGGCACCCCACCAAGCAGCAGTCCACAGAGGACCTTGTCTCCCAGGTCCAGCTACCAAGCCACTGACGACCCTTACTTTAAACAGCTCTGCTCATCTTATTCTAGCTTATCCTACTGCAYGCGCTAGTCTCTTACTAAACAAAGCTCTAGCCCTCTCTGTGTCTAAGCCACTCGCTCGAGCAGCACAACATAGCGTTCTCCGGTTAAGTAGAAATTGCATGGAAAAAGTCTTTTTTCCTTTGTTACTACCAAAAAAAAAAAAAAAAAAAATCCCCAACACCCCAACTGGAAAATAACTCCCCTCCCTGCCGCCCTTAAAAAAACAACCACAGAACAAACCCAAAAGGGGAAGCAGGCGATGGGAGTTTTCAATAGCATCATCAAGCTTAACGCCAGGGAGCCAGCCAGCCAGGGTGGCCAACGGCATCGCCAAGACCCAACATAGCCGCCGGCGGCAGGAGGGCTCGAGCGGACGGACGGCAGCACTGGGGCAGGCTTCGCCACCAACGCATGCCAAATTTCTCCCCTCCTGCTGCCCCAAACCGTTAGTTTTATGTTAATACTTCATTAATACTGTCTTATTTCCCCTCTGCTGGCCCAGCATCGGAAGTTTGGAGATCTTTACCTAAACCAACGCCAAGGCAGGAGAAGACCCTGCGTGGAGGGGAGAGACTCGGTGGCCATGACCGGTGGCTCCCACCTACTCCAGCGGCACCGAGCCGGTCACCGCGGTCCCGTACGCCATACCGCGCCCAAGCCCGCGTGAAGCACATCGCAAAGTTACATACCCCTTTCCCAAGCCCCGGTAACACTAGGCGCACCATCAGAGAGGAGCAGGGCAACGGGGACGAGGGGCTATGCAGACCCAATAAAAAGTTAGYTTAAAAAGTTAAAATGTCCGATACGCACTGAAAACAAGCCAGGCTGCGCTAGGACCCACATRGGATGCTCTTGCCTCGCCACCTCAGTCCTTGGAAGAGTGAAAGCCTCACCCCTTAAACACCAGCTCTTCTCCTCCCCAGAGGGGAGCAGGCTCCCAGGGCGGCTGCTGGTGCATCCCARGATTTCTACGTGCGAAGCAGCAAACTGGACAAATCCCCTCCTGCTGTCAGCCCGGTGGCAACCTCATCCCGCGCAGGAGCCAGGGGTCAGTGCGCTGGCTCCCCGTGCACGCGGAAGCGGTAGATGCAGGTGTATTCGGGGTGGCCCCAATTGCTCAGCACCCGGAGCTCCACCAGCTGGTACGTGCCCACGGCATCACCCTTGGGGAGAGGAAGAAGGAAAAACCTGAGCCCTTGAGATCTCTTGAGGGCTCAGAGACCCCAGGGGCCCCATTTTCTTCTCGGGGTCAGGTGCTCTGAGGGTAAAGCACTTACCTCCAAGTAAAATGTTTGGATAGGGTCACCGTCATGGTTGTAGGTGAACTGCCCCAGGAGAAGGCCCTCCTCCTCTCCCTCCTCCTTCAAGCCCTATGGGGGGGGCAGGGAGGCAGAAAGGGAGAACCAGGGGTGGTCAGAGAGGGGGAACTGGAGGCGATGAGCGCAACCAGGGTGGAAGACGGAGGCGGAGACTCAAGCGCACTTGGCCCCCGCTCCTGCTCTTCCAGGCCAAAACAGACAAGTGGGGACAGGGGCCAGTGGGGAAGGATGGGGGGGGGGGAAGACCGAGAGTTACACCTACTCGATCCCCTCTCTCCCAGCATCCCCCAAAACTCTTCCCAAAGCCTGGTGCTCCCCCTCTCCCTCCCAGTACTGCTTCTTCCTCCTCTTCAGGATAACACTGACCCCCCCCAGAGCACCCCACAGCCAGGTACTGGGCTCGCTAGCCCTCCCCTCCTGCACCCTCCACCACGGCATCCCCTCCCACCGTGTCCCCCCAGCTCCTCCCTCGAGGGCACTCACATAGACAGCAAAGTCCTTGGGGGCACTGGGGATGGTCCCCTGGGGCGAGAGGGCTTTCGGGATGTGCTCCAGTGTCACGGCCGTGGGGCGGATGATGCTGGAGAGACGAATGACGGCAAAGCCCTGGGACCCGCAAAACGCCCAGCAGTTCCCGGGGTTGACATCTGGCTACAAGCACAGGAGTGAGACACCAGCAAGGTTATCACCATCAGTACCATTTTCTCCCCCCGACATCATCCTGGCCGCTTACTTGGAGCAACAGCGAGAGCCCAATAAAACCCACCAAGCCCACACGAGAACCGGCCCCGGCCCGTCCTCCCCCTCAGTGGGGTCTTGCCCCAAGGGTGCCCACCTGCAGGATGACACGGGGGGACTGCGAGTGGTACCACAGGGGGATGCCAAACAAGCTCAGCAGCGCCGTCCGCGTCTCGTAGGTCTCCGAGCAGCGGGTGTTGATGACGCTGGCCCCTGGGGCAGAGAAGGGGACAGCAGCAGGTAAGCCCCATGACACCCCTTCCCCAGGATGGCTGGCTTGTCCCAGAGAGGGCGAGAGCCCCCCCCACCTACCCGCTGACTCCAGGGCGTAATCAACCATCCCCACGCGGTCCTCGCTGTAGCGCTTCAGGGCTTGATCCACGATGAGATGCACTTGCTGCGGCAGGAGCAGAGGGCACAAGAGGGGTGAAGGGCCAGGGCAGGCGTCCTGCCCCCCACCCACCTTCAACCCATGTGGACGGAGAGGGCGCAAGGGCCTTCCCACAGAACAGCCAGGGGATGAATCACCAGGGCAAAAATGAGAGGACACGCATTTGGCTGGGAAGCCTCGTTAGAGGTTGCTAAAAATAGCCCAGATAAGAAGCACTGTGCAATGAAGAGGCAGCACCCAGGCATGCTGGGCTTGCCCGTCCCCATCCCAAAGGGCGGACTGGCCCCAGATCCGCCGGTGGGTACCAGACACAACCCAACAGCCCACCTAGTCCTCCCCAGCATCATCTGCTTGTCCCCCCTACCCCGTCTCATGGAATCCCCATCTGGAAAAAATCTGACTTTGCAGCGGGAGCCAACCAGAGCATCCCTCAGGAGCCAACTCCAGGAGCTGGGACCCTGCAGCACTGCTCTGGGTCTAAACTTTATGGCATGCACAAAGTCTGCACAGGCTGAGGGGCTGCTAATCCCACTTGATCCCTCCCCTCCCTCCACGGGGAATTGCCGACAACTCTTTCCAAAGCAAGCAGGCTCATTTTTTCCCATGGTGTCATTCTGCTGAAATGCTTTGCCCCACATGACTCTGCAGCGCTGCTGAAGGAGGGAGGTAAGCAAGATGCTCAGCCCATGGACACCTTCCCGGCACCTGCCCCACTTCTGGGTAGAAGATGCACAAGCAGAAACTTGGATTTTAAGACAGCAAGAGCCTTGCAGGTGTGCAGATATCACCACCTACAACCCAGGGGAGGCTGGTGGCAGAGAAGGGATGGAGGAGTTTCAGGGATGCTCTTGCCAGGTGGGATGTGAGCCCAGGATCAATGTCCCAGCTGTAAGGGCTGCCCCCTTGGCTCAGATATCTGCCAGACACTCGTGCCAGCTCCCCCCAGGACCCCCCAACCCCATGCCTGTGGCCACCACCATGTCCCTAGGGCTCAGGCCTGATCTCACCTCCTCTGTCACCCCTGCAGTCCCCCCTTGCCGCAGGGCCACTCYGATGCCGGCCTGAGCATCCCGCGCCGACAGCCTCCGGTCCTCCAGGACTTTGGCCAGGATCTTGCGCTCCAGGGCCTGGAGCTCCGCTTGCAAATCTTCCCGCTGGAGGACAAGACTGGTGGTGCCGTCCCGCTGGGGCTGTGACAGGAACCGGCTAACCCACGCCGGGAACTGCGCTTCCACCTGAAACGGTGGGGACAGAGCTCAGCCCCGGGGCAGGGACCCTTGCGCCTCCCTCTGCCGAACAGGGTGGGGACCAGGGACTCACATCAGCCYGCACCGCCTTCAGCTGCTCCAGCATCCCCTCCACGTGCTTCCCCATCACCTCCTGGTCCGACTTGAGGCCGGCCAGCTCCCTCCTCAGCGCTGCCACCTCCTGCTCCAGCTTGCCCACCTCCTGCTGGAAGCTCCCTCGCAGGCCCTCCTGCACTGAGCTGTGCCGAGAGAAAGGCAACCAAATTGTGCGCTGACAGTCCCAGCTCCCCTCTGCAAACTGGGGGAGGAGGTTCATCCCCCATCGCCTACGCTCAACCCCATCTCCAGCCCCAAATGGTTTTAATTCCTGTGGCAATGACCTCTTCTACTGCATCCCGCGGGAAAGCATCCCCAGCTCACCCCTCAGCTGAAGGGCTACATTCCCCATGGTAATGCAAAATGACGGTGGCGAAGGTCATTTGCTGCAATCGCCCTTTGAGCCCTGCTGCCAGCCAGGGCACTTTCTTGCCAACATACCCACATATCCATCCCTCCTTTTCCCCCCAAGATTGTACCTCTCAACCTCTCCTTTGCCCTGAGCAAACCAGACCTGGAACCCCCTCCTAAGCCTCGCTGTGGGGATTTCACCCTGCTACCTGCCTGCCGCTAACACAGCGGCGGCTCTGCCCAGACAGCCAGCGTTACCTCTGCCACTCCGAGTTCAGCTCCAGCAAGCGCGCCTCCATCTCCTGCCAGGAGAAGGGGAAGGGGTGAGACCTGTGATGCCGGTGGTGGGGATGTCCTGCCCGGGTACCACCGCACGCTTGTCCCCTTACCTGAGAGGCTTGTGCCATCTTCCCCAGGCGCCTGTCTAAATCCCTCTGCACCTGGGCTCGGAGGGCATCCAGCTCGCCCTGCAGGGTGAGAAATGGTGTGGGGGGGTGGGAAACATCAGAGCCCGGCCCCGCATGCCCCCATCTCCCCACATGCCCCCCGCACCCTTCACCTGGAGGTGGCTGGTCATGTCGGTGTGGAGATGCTCCTTCAGCCCCGCGTCCCGGCGGTTCACCAGCCCCTCCAGCAGCGCCAGGACATCCCCCGGGGGTGGCTCTCCCTCCGCTGCCACTGCTGCCGCCCCCCGCCGCAGCTCCCACCGCGACACCTCGGCCTCCAGCGTCTCGAAGCGCTTCTCCAGGGCCTGGAAGCGAGCCAGGAGCCGGTGCTCCCCCCACAGCCCCTGCAGCGGCAGAGGCAGGGCACGATGCAGCCCCCCGGGGAAGTGCAGATCCCTGGAGGGCCACTTGCTCCAAAGGAACCCCTGTGAAAGGGGACCCAGGCCACCCAGTCCCCAGAGTCAGTGGCATCTTATTCATCTGCTGCTTCCCAGGAGAGGGCAGATGTTCCCCCTGCTCCATCCCTGGGACACCCTGAGAGTGAGATGACCACAAGCTGGGGGAGCCATTTCCACCAGCTTGGAGCCACCATCTGCCCCATCCTCCATCACTTCCCCATCCCCTGGAAGGGCTCCTTCGGCCATGGACCACACTGTCCCAGCTCTCCCTGCAAGGCACCCACCCCCACTGGGCCACCACCGCGCCTTTGCCGAGGCTTACCTGGTCCAGTGCGGTCAGGTCCCCTGCCCCAGGGACATCGGAGGAGGAAAGCTTTCCAGCTCCCCACCACGGGAAGGCGGGGAGGCTGAGTGTCGACAGCCCATACGGGTAGAAGTACCAAGCTCCTGGGCACACAGGGGGATGAGATGGTTAAAACGGCAGGCCAGTAATGGGCCACAGCGGGGGACAGGGTGGACGTGCAGAGGCTCAGCCATCAGCATTGCCTGGGGTTGCCAGGAGGCCCCAGCACAGGGGTGCAGATGCACCAAGAGCCATGAGCACTGAGCTCAGGGCCATCCCATCCCCCGGGTACAGCAGTGGGCTGCTCTGCACTGCCCCAGATCTCAGGGCAACAGATCGAGCCAGGCCGACTCACCGTAGGCAGCAGCAGCAAGGAGCAGGAGGAGCAGCAGCAGCAGCAGCAGCAGCAGGGACCTCTTCAGCCACGGGTAGCGCCTGGAGCACAGAGAAGAAAGAGGCACCTGCAGGACTGCAGCCACCTTCCCCCACCGCAGCACTCCTCTGGATGGGGGCCAGAAGGAAAGCAAAGCCCAGCCGGGCTTCGGCACAAGACACCCAACCCCACGTGTGCCAAGATCTGCGGGGCACCCCCTCTCCGGGGTCCTGCAGATTTTCCCCACGCCTCTCCCCATCCCGGTGTCCTGCCACCACACTCACCTGGAGAAGGGGACGCCGCCCAGGCGGGGAGCCGCGCTGGTGAGGCGGTGCCAGGCAGCTGCCAGCCCTGAGAACAGCCACCCCACGAACCGAACTGCCGGGAGAGAAGCCAAACCTCAGGCGGGGTCCCGGCAGAGGTGTCCCTTCTGTCCCCAAGGATGGTCCCACAGGGGGATAAAACCCCTCCACCCGATCAGGGAACAGCACACACGGCACGTGGGGAGGGGAGACGCTGGCAGGGAAGAAAGGTGCTGCTAGAAATCCCCCCGCCGGCCCTCCACTCACCTGGGGAGGTGAGCACCTGCCAGAGGAAGGAGCCCACCCGGGAGGCTGCGGTCCTCAGCCCCGACCCAGAGCTGCTCTGGCCTGAGTAAAAGTGACCTGGAAAGGAAGAAGTGARGCAGTAAGTCACCAAACGGAGCCTGCATCCCTGCGTGTCACCCAGGTCGAAGGCTTTGCACAGGGGGTGGCATGCAGAGGGGGCTGGCAGCACCCTGGGCACAGCCAGGCCCTGGGCTGGTCCCTTTGGGGACGTCCCCCCCAGTATCCCTGCCACCGCAGAGAGACTGGTACATCCCTACCGGCRTAGTCGTCTTCCGAGGAGTACCCAGATGAAGAGGCATAGGTGTCATACGTCTTGCTCTCCAGCAGCCCGTTGATCTTACTGGACTCGGTGTCCCCTGTGCCTCTTCTCCTCCTGGTGGAGAGCTCCCCACCTGCTCCCAAAACACAGAGTCCCCCTGAGAAACCACCCCCACCTGGGGCAACCCAGTCAGCCAGCCTGGGGGGCTGCCCCAACACCCCCCCCGGTGCCCAGGGAGGTCCCCAGCTGCTGCGGGAGGGAGGGCGGGCTCACCCCAATATGTGCTGCTGTCCAGGGCATCGTCCAGCATGGAGCTGCCCAGGGCGGCGAGGCCCCGGCTGCCCCCCAGGTAGGACTCGCTCATCAGGGACTCGCTGTAGTAGGAGGTTTGGGTGCTGGGGGTGGGAGAGAGGCGCTTCGTGCTACTCGATTTCCTCCTGATCGTCCTGCCAGGGGCAAGAAGAGGCTCATCAGCCATGCATGGTTGTGGGGTGGGGGTCACAGTGCACCCGTGGGGGAGAAATGGGGAATTCACCCCAATCCCTCGGCTGGCATCACTTCCCTCTGCCCCCCCCCCTGCCCCGCAGTACTGGATGGCAGCAAGTTTCAGAGGGTGCAACCACTGCTTTGCAAAAGGTCCTCCTGCCTGTCCCCAGGCAGCTGCCAGCACCACTTCCGCTCGCACCGCTGCGGTTTTCCGGCCCAGCGCTCGCAGCGCACCTCCCTCCCGCCATCAAGCCGGAGGCAGCCACGGCTGGGAGGAGGCACCCAGCCGCCCCAAGCCGCCCACGGCAGCCTCCTGTGCCGGGGCAGGGGGGGATGCAGAGGTGCCAGGGGCAGCGAGCACAGGGCTTTTGCTGGTGTGGGGGCACAGCCAGTGCCAAGGTGGCTGGCGGCCATGCCGAAACACAGTGAGCTCGCCGTCATGCTCCCTTCTGCAAGCCGCCCTGATGCCTCACCCCGGGAAGGTGCCCGGTCGATGGCATGGGGTAGAGTGCCCTGGCCACGTTTGGGAGGGGGACCCCCCCCACCCCTGCACCCCACTAACCTGCCAGTGCTCTCCTTGAAAGGGAGCTGCTGGCCCCCCAGCAGGGAGCTGCTGCTGCTGCTGGTCATGGCATCGTCGTCCCCAGGGTAATAGCGCGTGGTGACGAGGCGCTGGCTGCGGCGGGACATGGCGGCGGCACGGGTGGGGGGGGTCACGATTCACCTGGGGGGCCGGGGAGAGAGGACAGTGTCAGTGGGAAGGGACCCACCTGGAGGGACCCCACTCGCGGGGGACCCCGCCCCTGCGGCAGGGGTCCCGGCACATACCGAAACCTCCTCCAGTGCAKGCGGCCGTGGGGTGCCCGGTGCGGCTGGGGGTGCTCCGAGCCCGCCGAGGGGCACCTGCCGCCCCGGGCCGCCCCCGCCGCCAGGGCCGGGCCGGGATGGAGCCGCCCGCCCCCCCGCCAGCGCGGCCGCCTCCCCTTATAGGGCTATAAACCCCCTTCCCTTYCCTTCCCCTCCCACGGGCCACCCACGCGAGCACCCACCCGCGCGCGCGCGCGGAGCCACTGCCCCCTCGGCCCGGCTCCTCTCCCCCGGTCCCGGTACGAACCGGCCGGCCCGCAACTCCGCTCCCCCCTCCCCAAACCCGCCGTGCCCCCGCCCCACGCAAACCCACCCGCGAGTCGCGCAGCACGAGAAAGGAGCCCGCACCGTCCCTCCCGGCTGCCGCCGCCGCTCCGCTCCCTTTTGTTTTGCAGGGGA
>JAYKAV010002777.1:936136-1012661 GCA_035582835.1 Phoebastria nigripes
CAGGTCCCATGGGTGATGCTGGCCCAAAATGGGGGCCCCCAGGTGCAGGGCTGCGCCCTGGCCCCATCTGGGTTTTGCTGGGGCGGCTGGTTTGCCAGCCCCGGTGGGGTGGAAAATAACCGGCACCCCCACACACCAGACGGCACGACGGCACGGCCGAACCCGTCCCCGCGTCACGGGCAGCCCCACTCGACACCCGTGTGCCCACGCCGCCTCGACCGGGCAGGCGGGTTCTGTTGCTCCCCAGGCCCGTGGCTTCAGACACCCCGTTACCATCCCTCTCCCCCCACGGGTGGCTGGGCCGGCTCAGCAGGGGGTGCGAGCCAAACCTGGCTGCTCCCGTGGGACCTTGAACGCGCGGTGCAGCCGGGACCTTGTGCAAACTCTCTGGGCTGAGAAAACAGCCGCCCTCCCACGCCCCGGTTTCTAAATCCGACGGCGCCTCAGAAAGAGATTTGCCTGGGGGGGGGCTCGGCGAGGTGGGGGGAACCAGCCACCTGTGTCCGGACATGGTTGTGTGGCCGCGTCCGTGGGGCACAGGGCGGGAAGGGCCCCGCCGGCTTTGGGTATGGCGGCAAAAAGGCATTTATAGAAAGGGTTAAAAAATATGAAGGCGGCAGAAGGGGAGTAACCTATTGCAAAACAGCCCCGAAACCTTTTCCTCCCCGTGCCGGGGTTTGGTGTGCACGCCAGGGCAGAAGCAGGAGGATGTGCTGCTGGCCTCGGGGGGGGCACACCGCAACAAACCCCGATTCAGAGTCCCCGGCCCCGTTGTGTAACGCGGACAGATCCTCTTTGTCTCCCCCCCCTTTTTTTTTTCTCCCTTTTGAGCCCATTTTTTGTTCCGGCCTAAATCTCCGCCTGGCTTTTCCAGGGCAGCTCCCTCTCCTGCTGCGCCAGCTGCCCTTTTTCACTCTTTTCCTGCGGCTTCCCATCGCTCCGCGGGTGACCGGCCGGGCCGGAGGACATCTCTCCACCCCGGTGGCACCTTTACCTCTGGCCATGCTGATGCCAACCCTGTGCCCTGTCCTGGGGACACTGGCGGTGGCCGTAGCGATGGCACCTGCCCCAGCTGACGTAACCCTGCCGCAGATTAACCCCCCCGGGAGGCTCAGCGGATAAGCTGGGTGCTGAGCCACCGGGCACTAAATAGGGTGCACGGACCCGGGTCAATCCGTCCCCTCCCAAGAGCCACTTTTTCGGGTGGGGAGGGAGCCGGCGGCGGTTCCCAGGGCATTTGGGAGGGGGGGGGGGGGGGGGGGGGGGGGGAGCAGGGCTTGTCCCCCCTTGCTGTCCCCCCTCGCTGCTGTGGCGGAGGCGGTGATGCCAGAGCCGTGGGGGTTTTTGGGTGGGCGTGGGAAGAGCAGGGCAGGGATAAGCAGCAAGTGGCTGGGAGCTCGTGCCTCAGTTTCCCCACACCGGCAGCAGGGAGCCTCAGCTCTCTTTTTGGGGGTCACCAGGGCATCGCCGTGCTGGGGGGGCAGGCAGAAGGAGCTTGCCAACCGCTCAGGTTTGGCAGCTCTTGCTGGGGAAAGGCAGGAAAAATCCCTACCCTTTCCTAAAAGGCTTTGGAGGGCTGAAGCGACACGTCCAGGCATGCAAGGACAGGCCAGGGCTGGGAAAGCAGCCCTGGTGGGGGAGATCACAGCTCGTGTCTTCTCCACTAGGCCAACCTTTTTATTTAAATACCCTCCCCGTCCCGGCTATCCTTACAGTCCACTTTCCTGGTGCATCGCGCTGCCGAAAGCCGACACTACATGGAGTCAGAGCTGCATGCCGGTCCCCCTATCGCCCTCGGCAGCGTGCCAAAACACCCCAACCCAGCGGGGTACCGAGCCCCCCATCACACCCGTGACCCCACATCATCCACCAGCACCTCGTCCGGGCGGGCCGCCCCAGCCAGGCAGCGTCCCACCACCGCCAGCACCTTCCCCAGGCGACGGTCCAGCGCCCGCAGGTGGGGTTCAGCCAGGACAGGGGTCAGGGGGTCGGTGGCCAGTGCCTCCCGCAGCAGGTCGCTCAGGCGGTAGGGCTGGGTGGCCAGCAGCTGCAGCCGCAGGTAGGTCGACTTCCTGATGCTGCCAAAGATGAGGAGGGAGAGGTCTCAACCCGGGGAACCTCTCCCCGACAGCAGCTCCGGGGCGGGCGGCGGGAGCTCCTTACCTGCAGCATTGCCGGAGGGGGGCCAGGATGGACGGTTCGTCGCGTGAGTGCGTGCCAAAGCTGGGGAGAGAAGCCCACCGGCCGGCATCAGGGCAGCATTGCCCCTCAGCTCAGAGCCCAACGCAGGGTGCGTTTCGGCAAGACCTGCTGTCTCCCCCCACCCCTTTGCCAGGATTGCTTCCCCTCCATCCCATTTTACCCGCGACCGTTGTCCAGGTGGAGCAGGAAAGTGTCGTTCCCAAATTTCTCGAAGGTCTCGTAGTGGTGTCGGTCCATGTTGCCTGCGGTGGGGCAACAAATTTGCCATCGGGTGGTGGGCCAGGAGGCAGGAGCAGGGACATGGAGCACACTCCTGGTGCAAGACCGAAACCCAGAGGCTGGGGAAAAGGGCTGGGGGCACCTCTAAGGTGCCTGTCTGGTGGCCATGGCCATGGGGGGGACCCGAGTGGAGCCCCCAGGGCTTCCAGGCCCCTTCTCATCCTGGCAGCCCCGTGGAGGGACAACAGCGGCAAATGGAGCAGAAGTAACGGCAAAGGCACGGCTGCGGCAGCCGGGGATGAGGAGACGGGAAGCTCTCCAAGTCAGATGATGGCAGGGGGACAGCGTGGGGAGGAAGGAGCAGCCCCAGGGATGGGAGAGGCAGCGTGAGCCCCAGGGAGCATCGCTGCCAGCCCCAGCTCCACAGGGGCTGCACGTGGGAGCTTGCTGGGAGGCGCTTCCCATGCCYGGGGTGTTCAGCTGGGATCTCCCTGGCATCTCTCATCCTTTGGCTTCTGCCTGGGATGTGTCCTAACGGCACAGCCCTTTGCTCTCATTTTGGGTAAGAGCACAGCTCTCTGCAGCCTGAGCAATGGTTTGGCCAACAAACCTCGCAGGGTGCGGTACCACGGGATACGGAGCCGTTTGGGCCTCTCGGTCCTGAGGGGGCCCTACAGCCCCCAGTGCCGGCATGGTGGGGCTCACCCATAAGGAAGTCGAGGACCGTCATGTCGATGAGGTCGAGGAGGCGATGGCCCCTGTCGTAGGGCGGCGTCTCTCGCACCTGAGCGCAGTAGTTGGGGTTCAGCTCCCACCTGTGGGCAGAGGCCGGGATGGGGGACAGGGCCGTGAGAGCGGCCGTGGGGCGGCCCCCTCCTGTCCCACGGCTCTGCTGCCCCATGCCCCCCATGCCCCCCCTGCCCCCTGTGCCCCGGCTCACTCAGCCTTCTTGCTCTTATGGTAGGAGCGGCGCCAGGGACTGCGCCAGGAGCGGCGCTTGGCCAAGGTCTTGTCGGGCAGCAGGGCGGCCATGGAGCCCTCCAGCCGGTCYGGCTTGCCGCAGAGGGCGTGCTCAGTGGAGCAGTAGTAGGAGCACTCCCCGTAGAAGCAGACGTTGCCCGCTGGCCATGGGGACAAAGCAAAGGTTGATGAAGAGGAAGAAGGCAACAAGCCTGCTACCCCCATGCAGGGTGGTCCGGCAGGCGGTCGGGTGAGGATGGTTCATGCACCCTGGCCACGTGCCACCAGTAAAGCAAAGGCGAGGAAGGCCTTGAGGAGCAGAGCCCCGTGGCAGGGGACCCGGCAGGAGCTAGAGCAGTCCCCAAAGGGATAGTTTGCCCCGGTGCAGGGGGAGCCAGGGCAGGAGCACCCGGCTCCAGGTGAGCTCCATGTGGGTGGCTGCAGGAGAGGAYGGATGGCATGAAAGCTCACCTGGGGAGATGAAGAAAGTCTTGGCCAGTTTCTTGTCCGTGGTGATGTCACGAATCTCCTTCGTTATATTGACCAAACGGCCAGAAACTGGGGGGATTCGCCGGAAATCCAGGATCCTGAAACACAGAACTTGGAACAATTTCTTGCTGACCCTGGCTGGTTTTCACAGCAAGTTATTAAAACCGGCGTGAGATGCAGGTATCCCTTGCAACGGGGAGGAAGAGGTGGGATGAAGGAGCAGTTTCTCTGCCACTTTGCTGCCACGGGAGGGCAGAGTTGGATGCAAAGCTTGCGCTCACCTGTCCAGGTGGAAGGCTGCAATCTCTGCATTGTGCCGCTCGAAGTCTGAGAAGTAGAAGAAGTCGATGGGGGTCTCCTGGTCCCGGGTCTGCCTGGGAGGAGAGGGGAGGGTGGGGGCGATGGCCGTGGACAGGGTCACCCCAAGCGTGGGCTTGGCTCCAAACCACCCCTCACCTCATGTCTCTGGTGTCACTCGAGACACAGCCAAATCCAGTCTCCTCCAGTCGCTCCCTGCTGGGTGGTGCCGCCCCAAACCCCCCCAGCCAGGCCCCCACGCACCCCCTGCTCCCAACCCAAGGGCTGGGAAGCCCTCATGGACTGGGGAGGGTCCTGGGTGGTCCTCATGGGCCATCTTCTTCTTTCCGCCACTGGAGGTCACTACCCCATCACAAGCTGCACCCAGCCTGCTGCAAACACCACCAGGGAAGGCAAGGGGAAGGGGACCATCCTGCTCGCCTCAATTTTGGGGTGRGGGGGCCGAAGCAAGGCAGCACACGAAGCATTTCTCCATTTCTCCCTTAGTGGTCTCCTTTGGCCGCTCTTCGCCACCTAACGGGACCATGTGGGTGGGGTATGGGGTTGTCCCCGGCTCTACTCACTTCATGGGCTTGAAGAGGGCCTGCCCGTAATTCGGGAACGTCATGATGAGCTTGAGCTGGGTCCCGCCAGACTTCTGGACTGAAAGGGGGCACACGGGGATGAGGGAGGCAGGCAGCAGGCAGCAGGGCAGGGGTGCAGGCAGGGAGGCAGGCAGGGAGGTGGTACCCGAGCTGACGATCCTCTGCGTGGCCAAGTCCCGGAGGAGGGTGGGCATCAGGGGGTCCTGGCGGGGGTACAGCTCGTAGCGGTTGATGCCGACGTGGAATTTGAGCCAGGCAGGGTAGGTGTCGTAGGCCGTCTTCCCTGTCGGGAGGAGCGTCTCGGCTTTACTGCTGCTGACCCTGCAGCCCGACAGCCACCGTCACCCCAACAACAACGACAGCGTTTAGTTGGGACGGGGTGGGTCCCACGTCCCCAGGCCCTTCCCGGGAGCCAGCGCATGGAGGGTGAGGTGGGGGGAAGGCCCAGCACAAGCCCTGGATGGTGGCGAAACCCCCTGCCCCCCTTGGGGCTCCTGGCACCTGGGCAGATTCCAGCATGGCTGGTGGCCAGGGAGACCCACCGGCATGCCCAGAGGGGGCTCGGTGTCTTCCCTCATATCCCCTGCAGAAAATCCCCAGGCTGATCCTGCTCCTCTCATCCGTGCCTTTATTTTCCTGCCGGAGCAGCTCGTCTCATTGTTTTTCCCCAAGGGATTAGCTCCCGGGAATACAACCAGCTACACCCCCCATGAGCTCGCTGGGGACACACATGCGTCCGTAAAACAGGGGTGGAGGAGCAGGGGCTTCCCAGCCATCCCCAGCACCAACCTGAACTCCCACCCTCAACGTCCAGTTCCCCTTGGACGGGTTTATCGCACACCCCTGGTTTCCCTGGGGGGATGAGTTTGGGTTAGCACTATCCCTGTCTCTGTGCCCTGCAAATTTGCAGTTTGCTGGCATTCAAGGGGGGCTCCTGRGGGTATCTGCCCCATCTCTGCACCAGCACCCACTGGCACTGCAATGGGACAGTCCGGCCCAGGGCATCTATAACCCAAATCCACGTCTCTCTCTCTCTCTCTAGGAAAATGCAGACTGTGCCCCAATTTCATCAAACCAGACCCATCTCCCATGGTTATCCATAGGTGAGGTGGTCCTCAGAGACAAGGCAAACGCCCATTTGTGGAAACCAGCTCTTAAACCAGCTTTTATTCTCTCCCAGTTTTAGCAGCCACCACCTTTGGAAGGTGTGCTTTCCGTAAGAAAGCTGCTACGTGTTATCGACGCTAAAGCTTTTAATATCTTCCCTCCTAATTAGAGGTTAGTAGTCCAGTGGTAAAAATAGGTGGCTGGCAGCGGTGAGCTCACCATAAGGCCAAGCCTAAAGAGGTCAGGCGATGTCCTGCGAAATGCAGGATGGGAACGGTCTCATGGTTAGAGGTAACCTACATTGCAGGCTTTGCATCTCCAGTGTGTCAGGAGAGGGGGATAAAACTGGTTAGAAATCTGGAGTGGAGACTTCCTCATATATATAGAGAGAGATCAAAGGCTAGTCTGCATTGGAGAAGGAAAGGAGACAAGGAGATCACCTAAAAGATACCCTACATAATACTATGAATAATTCAAGAGTCTCCTTTGGCTTCGCCGTGTGCTACAGGCTCCCAGGTAGCAGAAATTTAGGGCTAAGAGAGGATTTGAGGCACAAGAAGAGCACACTCAGCAATTGGGGCCCCTCCCGGGTAGGATGCTGATCTATGCAGGGAAACGACATGTTTGGTCCCTGCCACTTGTCCCCTCAAACCCATGTATCCCCCAAAAGCAAGCCAGGGCTGAGCTCGCTCCTCACCATTCGTCACTCCCGCTGCTGTGCAGGCTGAACTTCTCCATGGGGTTGATGACAAACAGCTTGTCTTTCTCTGTCACCTCCGGGATTGGTATGTTGTAAAGAGGATGCTTGAACAGCGCTGCCAGCTTTGATCCCTCGGTCCGCCCTGCGTTCCCCTCTCCGCGCTGGCGCCGGACCCCCAGCTCTCCAGCCCTTGCATGTGGCCCCGCTCCCTGCAGCTGGGGGCTTTTCTCCAACGAGCCGTTGCTGCYGCTGAAATTCTGAAGGATTCGCAGGCTCAGCTTTTTGGGGCCRGCCAGCACGGGGCCACCTGATGGGACACCCGAGGTTTTCGGTGCTTTTGCATCGCAGCCGCAGGGCCTGAGGGCTGTGGGGAGAACCAAATCCATCGCCAGGTGCACCAGGAGGGCCAAGAGCAGGAGAAAGAGGAGGCTGACTTTAAATTTCCTTTGGAAAAGTGTTTGCAGCCGGCACCGCATCCTTCCTCACCTGAGAGGAGGCAGTGGGATGGGGCAGGAGGTTGCGGCGGGGTTTATCAGCGCTGATAAGGGGCGAGCTGGCACCACCAAGGTTAGCGTGAATGGGGCAAGTTCCAAATCAATAGCCACAAGACTGGCTCGGGGACAGCGATGGCTGCAGATAACCCCCGCACCATCCCGTCCCTCCGTGCTGTCACCTGCATGGGGCTGCAGAACATTTCTTGGTATATAGGGCATTAAAGCAGTTCTGCCCCTCTGCAGCACCCACCCTGCCCAGCACTACGCAGTCCCATTCCCCATGTCCATCATATCTGCACACTGGTAATCCAGGAAAGTTTTTCTYCTGCTGCTCAGCCAGAGCAATTTTATCACCCTCCCCCATCTATTCAATATTACTTGTACTCAACCCCCCTTTCAAAAACCACTCAAATCAGGTAAAACGAAGGGGATGTGAGTATCAGCATCGCTGGGAGGGGAAAAYCTGGGCTGGCAGTGTAAGGAAGGGCTGCCAGGCAGGTGAGGTTCACAGGCAGGGATGCTCCCAGGGCCGCTGAAGGAGGGCAGGCAGGAGTGGGGATGCTGCCTGCTGCCTCAGGCATCAGCACAGAGGGGCAGTGGGACCCACTGAGCGCTGGGGAGGACTGGCAGCTTGTGGAAATGAAGGGCAGTYCATTTTTACAAGAAATTCACTTTTCCAATGACGCCCAGGGACACAGAGCTGGGCTGCATGGGCAAAAATGGTTGGTGACTTGTAGGGAGGGAGCTTTGGATTTGTTAAGGGACAGAGAAGCACAGGATCAACCACAACAAGCCTGGGGGCTTGGGTACAGAGTCCAGAGCGATGTTTTTCCTCTTTTTGATTTCCCAAAGGATGCAGAGGGCACATGAAATCCCATACATCACACGGTCCTGCCTGGCTGTGCGATGTGCCAGCAGCCAGCTTGGACATCCTCTCTCCAAGCCAGGGAGGGCAGGAGGGGGTATGCTGGAGACCCCCTCCTCTGCTGCCATCCCTGCACTACCCTCTCACTCACGCTGCCCGCTCTGCACTGTCCTGTACTGACTCCATCCGTGCCGGGCTCGGCCCCCTCCCAGGCAGTGCGGTGAGAACACGGTGTTCCCGGTGTTCTCGGCTTGCCGTGTCCCACGGCGCAACAGTTGCCTGGAAACCGCCTCCGGCTGACACCATCAGCCGCCCCAGATTCAGCCAGCCCCGCGTTCCCTTCCCTGCGCCTTGCGCTAACAAGATGGCCGATAGGAGCCGGGGCGAACAGGGAGGAGGAGAGCTTTCCAGCCTGGCTGGCGAGCTCGAAGCCCTGCAGAAGGAGCCGGGCGGAGGGGAGCAGATGGCTTCCCCTGGGAAGGGAACACTGTGTCTTGCTCCAGGAGGTTTGCTGGATCCAATCCGGACGTACGGTTTGGAAAGAAGGCGCCTAGGAGGGGCTGTAGCTGGAACACGGGATCATTAGGTCATTGCTTAGCAAAAAAAAAAAAAAAACCCACCAACAAAAACCATGTGCTAACCGCTCGCATCAAAGGAGCTGGGCTCGGCTCCTGGAGCAGGGCCACAGATTTCTTTAGTCCAGAGCCAGCCCTGGGAGAGTGAGGGGAGAGAGAGACCCCCCCTCCTTCCAGTGCCTCAAACCAGCTCCACTGGGGTGGTGATAGAAACCTCCCTCCCACGTCCTAGAGCCAGATGGGGACACGGACCCTATGAGCTGAAGCCACCCTACTGACCGGGAGTCCCATCCCTAGGCTAGGGGAGCTTGCAATCTTACCCCCCACCCTGATTTAGCGTCCCATTGGAAAGTGGAGACAGGGGGATTAGGTGGGGCACTTGCCACCCTTAGCACTTCAATGCCAGCATTAAATATTAACCAAAAGATTTTTCAGTGAGTCAGACACGAGCCCGCAGCAACGGGGAAGAGCTGGAGAGCTTCAAAGCCTGCCCCGATTGCCTGACAGCATGTTGACGTACCTTGTTGCCATGACATCATCGCAGAGAAGCAGTTGAGTTTGCACCTCTTTCTTCCCATCTCCTCCCCCCCAGCTCTTCCTCCATCTTCCCAGCACCTTCCCCCCCTTCCCAGCAGGTTCAAGTCACTCTTGGGGTGGAGGAGGAGCCGTACATCCGAGGACATTTCCACTGCTGGCACCAAGTCAGGACTCCCCAGCAGCTGATAATGATGTTGCCCATCTCCCCTCACCAGGGAGGGATTAAATCATGAAGCACAGTCCTCTGAGCTGCTATCACAGCTTTCCAGGACAGGCGGATAGGAAGGGTCATTTTGGCTGGCACCAATGCATCACCCTGTGTTTTTCATCTCCTTTTCTACATCTGACTCAGTCTGATGCTTTGATGGGTAATGGCAGCAATATGCAGGGGGCAAGAAATGAGAGGGAGAGAACACAATAGCAAGCCACCTGTTGCCAACTTCCCCAGCTTTCTGCTGAAAATTCGTAAAGTAAAATCCTCCAGCAAGAGACTGCAATTTTATAGTCAAAAGCAGATAGGCCCTAGAGGCTCCAAAGCATCAGCTGCAGAGGGGCCTCTTGCAGGAAAACACAGGACAAGGGACTGTCTCTGAGCTGTGAACTGTACTCCCCTGAAAGTTACAGGCATGCTCGAAAGCGTGCCAGTTCCACAGCAAAAGGAGGGCGAAAACCTCTTTCTTCTAACACACAGGGGCCAGTGCAGCATGGCTCAACTTGCAACGGGCAGGAAAATTTATCTGTCTTATTGAACGCTTGCCTGACAGGCACAGCTGAATTTTGGGAAGCTGAGGTTTGTGCTTTCACGTACAGCGCCGATGACGGGCACACAAACCAGCTAAGATGGGTTGGCTTCTTCATGGTAACTTCTTGTGGGAAAGCTGTTACCCTTGGAAACAAAAACAGCCTCCTGTGAGCCACCTTGCACTTACCTTGGAGGAGTAACAGTGTGGGAGCTGACTTGCTGTAAATTCACACCTAGCTCACCTCAATCTGTTTGCACGCTCATGCTTYGAGAAGGCTGGGGAGCGGTCAATGTTCGCTTATTGCTGATGCAGGTCACAGAGACATTAGCTTTGGTCAGCTGGTGGCCAAAGAGATAACAGACCGGCAGTGAGGCCAAAAGATTGTGTGCTGAGGTAAGCAGCTCCCTATGATCATCTGCAGGTCAGCATGACCCTGCAGAGATGCCTATGACCAGCGTGTCTGTGCATATGCACACAGCAGTTAATTATTCATTAGTGTGAAAAAAGCACAAGTAAAGAGAGAGAGTATGGTATGGCTGAAGGTATCACCACACTCCAACACGGGGCATTCCAAAGACACTGGCTTTACCTTTTCCTCTGGACCTACAGGGATAAAACACAGAGGAGATAGAAAGTCATGGAAGAGAAAATCATCTTTTCCACCTGCCAGCTCAGAAAGTGCCAGTCAACAGYGCTATCTTCATGTAAAGGCAGCCAGCTGGAGTGAGACAGAGTAACCACACCAAGAGACAGCTCAAAGGATTTGGACTCTTCTGCACTGCACAATGCTCCTGGCACTGTGGTCCACCACACAGTGCAGGTATCATGGTACCAACTACCTTATGATATCAGTTATGTGTCCCCCCTACCTTGCAATTCCTTTCCACCTGATCAATAAGGAATTATGTGAGAGGACATCAGGCCCAGCCAGCACAGATGGTCCAAATTTGAAATAATGTCTAGTTGTCTTCATATTACTCTAATTCCTGGCTTATAGAAGAGCTCCTGACATGATGAAATGGAGGAAGGACATCTCTAGCATCACACGGAGGTTCAGAGAAGGAACAAAAGGAATTGTAAGACCCTCCACCAGTTTGATCCATCGCAGGCACTAATGCAGAAAGGTCCTTTGGAATCGAACTATGGACTAGATGCAGCCTCCCATAAAACACGAGGTGCCAGCGGTACTGCTGGTGACGTTCTGAGAGGAAAGTCKGAAAATCAAGGAAACCACAAATGCGAGACCCTGAAGGTCAGAGCAGAGGCACACTGGCTGAGCAGAGGACACGGTTACACTCCCTTGCTGCTACTTAGACAGCTGTGTGGACTGAGAACTTTGGCCAGCAGCACTGCTGGCAACCTTCTTCAGCATCATGGCTTGCACTGGTGAAAGGAATTGAACAGGGAGGATGAAAGCGCATCTCTGGTACCTACGAGTCACCCAGGAAACAGGCAGGATGGACACTTGTCACTGTCCTCCACCTGAGCTACACCATTGCTTACTTACTTCCATGTTTCCTGAACTACTTTTCCTTCTCGTCCTCCACTTTGTGATTTTCATTTTAGAACACACAGAGAAAAGGACATTTTACTAAATTTTTATTGTAAAAACACAGTTCCCCAGATTTATATAAATAAGCCATATACGTAACATACAATTACGTTCATTCCATCCTCCAACATTGACAGCTTTAAAAAATGAAACAGGCTAAAATAACGCAAGTCCAAAAAGACGTTAGGTTTCTGATGACCACGTGATTTCTCACATGGAGCCTCCTTCCTCTACCAGCCTCCAAACAAGATGCTGAAAATACACAGCACTTGCAACACCCCCAAGAACTGACAGGGAGGCATTCGAGCCTCACGAAGAGTTCTCACCCACTCCGCAGGCGTCGTCAGCCGCCTATGTTTTCATGCTATCTCAGTGTGCGGTGGGTGAGAAAGGAGGGGGCAGTTTGCATAGCAACCTCCTACACCCAGGCAGCTCAGCTGTTGTACCCCCAAAAGAAGCAGGGAAGGGCAAGCCAAGTCTGCTTCCCTGTGGCTAACACCTCCACAGGCAGCCCGAAGGGAGACCCTTGCCACTGCCAGTTCTGTACGGACATCTTAGAAGTGGGGAAGAAGGTATTCTCGGCATTCAGAGAGAGGAGAGACAGTGGCTGGTCAGAGCCACACCACATGGTAGTAGGGAAGACAGAGAAGAGAGGACACGATGTGAAACAAGTGGGAGGAAAAAAAAAAACAAAACGTAGGGCTAGATAGCACCTTTTCTCTTTCGCTTCCCCCTCCTAGCGCTGCTGTATGACTCTGCAGCGTGTCGTGAGATTACCTATTCCCCACCTCCTTCCTGCTTCGGCTCAAACACCAAGGAAAGAGCCACAGACAGATGAGAAATCCCATGAGCAAGGACAGGACAGCTTAGCAAGTTCATACGCACACACGCACCAGCTATATGCATCCCACGGAACTGTTACGTCAGTATGAAAAAAAAAAAAATATCATGACGTTTAACTATTAAAAATAAAGCCCCACCTCCAGATTGTACAAAACCTGTCAAGAGAAGGAAGAAATCTCTTATATGCAGCAAGTCTGGGACCTGGCCAGATGTCAGGAGCACTTCCAGACACACACAGCCAGGCTGCCACCAAAGAACATGTACAGCAGATTCTTCACCTCGTGAGTGATCTCAAAGCCAAAACCTTCCCCAATCACCACATGCCAGGAGGACCCAAATTTCTTGTCCATCATCTCTTTGATCATCTTGGCAGCACTCTGGAGAATGTTAAGGAGGAGAGTGTAGGGTGAGACAGAGCAAGCAGTGAGTTTTTATGCAAACATCACCCTAGTCTTCTTCTCCCTTTAATAGACTACTCAAGCCATGGGCAACAGGTATAGCAGCTGCACTGCAGGAACTGGGAGCTCCCCAGAGCTACGCCCAAGGGTAAAACAGGTCTCTGTTTTCAGCAGCCTCCGACACAGCAGCTAGGAGAAATTAAAGAACTGCATCTAGCAATCGCTTCTCTCATTCACACAGTCTGAAGCAAGAGTTCTGGTTTAGATGCTGATGGAGTTATGCTGAGTGCAGTGAGCGAGAGGAGATTCAGGTCACTAAGCTGCGGCTATTTTTACAGGAGTCCATTTTTTTTTCTCCAGCTAATTACCAAAACACTGAAACTAGGCTGACTTTTAAAAGGCTCGCTTCTCCCAGACCACACCCTGCTTGATCTAAAAAAGGAGAGAGGAAGATTTTGCAGTGACACGCGGTGTCTCAGGCAGGATGGGACAGAAGGAATCTCTGGCTTCGTAGCTTGCCCTTGCTCCAACACAAAACTACTCTGGCAACAAGCATTCTGTGCCCTGCCCATGGAGCAAGGTGTGTTCTCCTCTTTGGCTCTCAAAGTTAAGGGCAACCTTTCCAAAAACCGTAACTTCTGCATCATCCCCCATTTATATGGTCTCGGTAATTTAATTCAAGAGGCTGAAAGCTGAGAGGGAAGACTTAACAGACTGTACCTAAAGGTTCAAAGACTTTCACGTGCTCACCCCCAAAACAAGAGTCTCTTCCCCACTCTGGTGGGAATGGCCTTGCTCAACACTGAAGAACAGATGGGAAGGGCCCATCTCCACACAGGTCTGAACCAAGCCCTCAGGACACAGGGCATTTTATGAACAGAGTGGAAACATGTCACAGGCAAGGCAGGATCAGGAAGGAGGTAAGGTTTGGGAGGCAGCATCACTACTAATCTCTGCTTCCTGCAGGGAAGCAAAGGGCTATTATGGATCTTACTGACAAAGGGAACTGAATCTGAGATCTAGCCAAGCTCTTTGCCTTCTTCTACCCTTGCTCTGTGCAGAAAGAGAATAATAGGATGTCAGGATCTGACTCCACTCTGCCCTACACCCTTAGCCCTGCTCCTGCAGGTTCCCTGAGCTGCAGCAACTCAAGGCTGGCCATTGCAGGATTTGGCTAGTACCTCRTTGTTGGTGGCGTATTTCTCACATGCCGTGACACACAGCTCCATGGCCTCTACACGCATCTCCTCCGGCATGTCTGTGTGCTGGAAAGAGCAAACAAACAAGAGGAACTAAGCAGAAAAATAAGAGCTAGACACAACACAACAGTAAGCAGCCCTTACGCAGGCTATAGTGGGGGCCTAGACTGCTGGGCGTGGGCAAAAGGCAGCTAGTCCCTGTGACTTTTAATGCTTGCTTCAAGGTGGGGGCATCCCCAGCAACACAGGCTTGTCCATACACCAAGCATTTCCACTGTTTCAGAGAATGGTAAATATGAAAATGGCTTATTGCATTGTAAGTGATCCATTTGTTCCTTTGTCCCAGCCAATACAGAATTCTTCTCTACCTAACATTAAGACTAGCACTAAGTAAGCACAGCTTAAAGGAAGAGATAAATACATTTGTCAGTTTTTCTGTTATAAGATGAAGGGAAAGCATGTTAATACTGCTCCAACCACAGTCCTTAATTATTGCTATAAGCATAACAAAGAAGTCTAAATTACACAACCTTTTCTTCCTCTTCTGCTATCTGGCTGGCTAGCAAGATCTTTTACTCCAGCTCCTCTAGAAAAAAAAGCAAGGTGCATCCAGAACACAGGAGAGGGCTCCAAAGGCGGCATGTTCGACCTATTAAATGGATCACTTTGCCCCAGGCTTCCCCTGGCTGATGGGGAGAACAACGGTGCTAATAAATTTCCCTGACAGAGGTCAAGGACAGGAAGAAAGCGGCGGTGACGACCGGGATCCCTCTGCAGGACCATCAGTACACAGCTTCTTACAGCAACTACTCCATGGGAGAAATTCTAGTTTGGAAAGTTGGTAAGAATGAAGGTAGAATTTCCTATCTGTAACACTGATAAATGCGTAATCCATCCCTCTTCTTACCCTAATCAGTGGAAAGCTGTGAAGTCTTTTATAATCAGCCTCCTCCTTTTTCCCCTCCCCGGTGTCTGCCATGGTCCTTCCACAGTGACCCCAGGAAGGGGCGGAGGGGCTGCCTGGAGCTCAGCAAGGTGCTGCAGTGTGGACAGCTGTGAACACGGGCAGAGCAGCTTCAGCAGGAGTGGAAACTTCTCGGCCCAGAGGACACTGCTTGAACAAAAACAAACACAGGAAAGAGAAAGCAAGCTTTGAATTAAAATGGAAGGCCGATAAAATTATTACGAGAATATTGTCCTATCTCAGTTACTTGCTGTTTCTCAGTACCATCTTCACACGCCACGCACTTAATAGTGTTATCTTACAGACCATTAATGCAAACAAATTTAAAAAACGTATCATTTTCCATAAACGAGGCTTCAAGAGCACATCACTTCCCAGAAGCACCAATCGAGCTTGAGGGAAGAGCCGAGTCAGGTACAGCTTCTGACAAGGGAGGAGAGAACAATACATCAGCCGTTATGTCTATTGATTAATTCCAAAAGGATTTTCCCAGGACGCTATTACCCATGAGGGTTTCAAACTGCACATGACAAGCGAAGGGTAAGAGTATGTTAGGAACAGGATCAGTGTACATGTCTGGATGGAAATGCTTAATGGGAACATCTTGGTCTGGTTTGTGCACTTGCTCCTCACATCCCCGAGCATTTGTCAGCTCGGGAGGACCATATGGAAAAATGCTGGACCATGCCTCTGGGCCTAATTACCAGCCAGCCTCTTCTCGGGCAACGCAGAGGCACAGCACTGTCTTGACTGGCAGATTCAGAACATTTCACCATGGTCTTCCCTCTGGTTCTCTCATCCAGAACAAAGCACCTTCCTCTCCTACCCAGAGGAAACAAGGGTGACCCCATATTAAAGGGAAAACAAAATGAACACGGTGTCAGGCAACACCACACAGACCAAGCATTTATGCCAAGCGTGTAGAGTTGCTGGCTAAAGCACCAAGTCTAACAGACTACTGGCTCTCACACAAGTGACCATGGGACCCGTAGACGTCCCCACCACAACCTCCCCAGGACAGAACCGCCGCCTGGCTGGCAACAGCCTCCCACAGCGGGGCAAACCCCGGGAGCCACTTCAATAGCCAGCTTCTCCCCGAGACGTCCCCGGGGCCACAGACCGAGGCAGGCCGCCGGGGGCAGCCCCATGGGCCGGTGGCGGTTTCGCCGGGGAAGAGCCGCCGACAGGCAGTTGCACCGGTGAAAAGACAGGGCAGGGCGGCGGTCTGGCGGCAGCCCGCCAGCCGTGAGTCCGGAAAGGCACGCCACAGCCCCAGCGGCGGGAGGTGGAGCAGCCGGGATCGGAGCCACCGGGCACCGGGGCAGGGGGAAAAGGGGCACGGCATAGAGGAGCCCCCTCCGCGGCACCACCAAGGGGTCCGAGGCGGATCGGCGGAACACGGTCCGGGCAGGCCGCACACCCGAAGCAGCCCCCTCACACCGGCCCACCGCCCTCAGCCCCACGGGAGGGGAGAGGAGGAGGGAAGGGCTCGGCAAGCGGCCCCAGACGCAACAGGGAGAAAGGGACGAGGGGGCTCCGGGCGCGGCCTCACCACCTCCGCCGCCTCCACCGCCGCGGCCCGCACCACCGCCCCAGCACCGGTTGCTAAGGAAGAGCCGTGCTTGTCGTAGCAACCGGCGCAGGAAGTCCCACCTACCTCGTCGTCCATTGGCTGTGAGTGCGCCGCCTGGCGCATCTGATTGGCAGCGCGCCTTGCCGGCTACCGCGCGGGGACTTGGGGCGGTGGTGGCGGCTGCGGGGTGTCCGTGGGGCGCCTGTCCTGCGCCGCYCCCAACCCCGGCCGGTGCCCCCGCGGGGGGTGGCAATGCCCGCGGGGGGAAGTGGCTGAGGTCGGGGAGGGGGCGCCAGCACCGCGGGGGGCTTTGTTAAACACCCCCACCGTGGCGAGTGGGAAAGGCTCGCGACCCCGGTCTTGCGTGGCCGCAGGAGCCACAGCTGTGCCCCGCGAGTGCCAGGCCCGGCCCTGTGCGCTTCCCCTCCGTGGGACGCCTCCGAGGCTGGGTCAGGAGCTGCTGAGAAGGAAGGCCGTCTCCCGGCAGCGAGGAGGAGCCATGTCTCCCCTGACCTGGGCTTGGAAAAGGGGCTTCCAGGAGACTCCCGGCCTTCCCGCCCTTTCCGTCTGAGGGTTTCGGGGTGGGTTTCGGCTGGGCAGGCTGCAGCGAGGGGCTCTGAGCCGCACCCACAGCCAAACCACCTTGTATCTGGAGACTTAGTATTTTTCTGACTTAAAACCCTTTTGAGGCCTAGTTCTACCTTTTGATTTAAACAGCAAGGATAAATATTGGAGCAGTTTGGGGAAATGAAGGGGTTTTATGTGTTTTCATTCTATGGGAGAGGCAACTGCTCATGTTTGCATGTTGATGCAACTGGAAAGAAGGAGGAAATGATGCTGTGAGGATGGGTCATGAGTTTGCAAGCAGCTCCTATAGCACTAACCCCCAAACTCACTGAACTCATCGTCCCCCTCCTGCCCTCCATGGCCTTTGTGTTTGTAATGTCTGTTTGCTTTGAGGTTTTCCTTGTCTCTCAGCTCTCTAGGAAACCTGTGTTGTCTCTGCATCCTGCTAGCTAAACACTGATTGCCTCTAAACCAGGGCTTAAACAGTTTCCTGGGGATCTAGGATTGTATTAGTCTGAAATTAATACAGGTGGAGAAGCAGCAAGCTCTGCGATAATACCAACTGGATAATAAAGACTTCTCCTATGCAAAGCCCTGGCTGCTGGGTGTGATGCCGGGGTTTCCATCAGAGCCCATTCTTGTCTTGTAGGGTGGCTTGTGGGCCACATCTTCTGTGCAGACTTCTGGATGGTGTATGTTTGAAATGTCCTCATTGCTGGCTGTCTACTGAAAGAATAATTGCTTTCTAGCTGTCTGAGAAGGAAAAGAGTGGGGGAGGAACAAGCTGGGCACTCTCCTGCCCCTGCCAGCTCGTGAAGAAGTCCTCTTCCCTCACCATAATCTCCAAGCACCCCCGTCCGCCCTGTAACCATAGGGAGGACATCTTGTTGTCTCTTTTCCTGTCAAACCTCCTGGTTGTTGTTTGCCTGACAAAGCAGCGGTGGAGGCAGCGGAGCCATCTCTGGGCTCGAAAAGACAACGCTGCAGTGATCGTTCATCTTTCCCTTTGCCTTCGCCGCCAGTGGTGACAGAAATGAAGCGCTGCCTCTTGTCCCCCTCGTTCTCCTACTGCTCCTACCTCCTGCACCGATTCCGTCTCCTTCCTCCTTTCAGCAAGCATCGGCCTCTCGCAACGAGGCAGGCGCGGTGCTAAAATTGTCAAGAGACAGATAAAAGCTGGGAGATCTTTTTTTTTTTTTTTTTTTTCCAGGGGAGATAATTAGGAATAGAACCTCTGTGAAGAAGAAGATCTTTCCATCATCATTACTTTATCTATCTCCAGGCTGCTACTCTAATCTCTCCAGGGACACAGCGCTTTCAAGCATCGTATTCTTGCTGTGGTTTTTTTAATGCTTTAATCCCTATGTAGTTCACCCACTTTTGCTACTAAGCAGCAAGTCGGCGCGAGCTGGTGTGTTTGTGTGTGTATGCCTCTGTTCGTGTGTGTGTGTGGGGAGTGCGCATGCATAGATTCTGGGTTCAATTAAATGTGCTTTGGTTTTGATCAATGTGTCCCCAGGGAGTGTTTCCCTCAGGAAATGCTGGGACTGGTTGTAAGGATTATTCATCAGCGGCTCCTAGGTGAAAAGCTAAGGAAAAATGGTCAAACCCAAAACTGCAGAGGGCCCAAAGATAGGAACGCCATGGGTTTTGTGCTTGTGGTGGGTGATACAGCGGGGCTGCAAGGTAGAGATGCCTCCTGAGGAAGGAGAGCATCCCGCTGGCCTGTCTCCATCTGCTGTGGCTTAGCAAAATGCGGGCAGTTCGTTTCTGGACCCTCAAGTGCAGGGTTTCTGCAGGCTGCCTCTCTACAGCACTGCAAGCCAGTCAAAGCCTTGTTGGGCCAACACAGCTAACACACACTGGTCCCTTAGCTGCTAGCGCAAAAGGCAGATACATGGCTGGCTTCGCGTCACCTAGTCTTTAGTTTCCATACTGAGCAACCAGGTGTCCATCTGTAGGTGAAGGCCAGTCCAGAGCAAGGGTCCGATTCGCCCCTCTGGATCTGTAAGGAACTATAATCGTTGCTCTGCTCTGGCTGGTCCTTTCTTATTCACCACTAATCACAGATGGAAACTCTTTCAGCCCTTTGCCTTCGGCAGCCACAGTGAAATGCGTTAAAACAAAGAAGTGCTGTTTGCCACCTGATGTTAGATTGTGTTGTACTCCTTAGCTGAGAAACAGAAATGTAACCGCCAACTGCAAAATATATGTATATATAATATATATACTGCCCCATGCTTTCTTTTAGCCATCTCCATCATTGATGGTAGGAGGACAGCGGATCGCAGGCTGACTCTTCATCAGGCAGAGGGCACCCACAGACTTTCTCTTTTCTTGGCTGCTTCTGGCCAGGTTTTGGGACCTCCCCATCATACCCATGGGTACAGGCCCTGCCATGACCCGTCACCTCTCTGTGATAAAGCAGGGGACTAGAGATTGCTGTCCTGCCCGTCGGCCGCAGCCCAGGGGCTGGCTGCTGCTGCACACTGCCTTGGGTAGTACCAGAGGGCCTGGGCTGGGACTTGGGACACACCGAGGTCTGTCCTGCAGCTGCTCTGGGGTGGGTAAGATGGTCACAGCTCTCTAGAGGCAGGAGGAGCACTCAGGAGGCCCCGTGGGGATGCTGAAGCCACATTTCACTGGGATCAGAGCCCCAGCATGTTGCGTTGAGCTGAGGGAAGGCAGAGACGGGGACACTGGTGTGCAGGAACGGGTGGCAGCCGAAAGCAGCCTGGCCCTCTGCTCCAGAGGAGAGAGCAACCTGCTTTGGGACAGCTGGATCCCCTGGTCTGCTGGGTAAGGCAGTGCCTTACGTGTGATCCTGTAGCTACTACCTCTAGTAACAGCTGCTGCCACGGCACTAGCAGCCGCGCAGGGGCCGTTCCTGTGCCAGATGCTCTGGAAGCACGGTGCGTTCCCTGTGTGAGTGCTGCGCGAGTCTTAATGAGCCTTCCTGGGGAGGGAGCGGAGGAGGCTTCTGGCAGGACGGAGAGGCACAGGAAGGCAATTAAGGCAGCCCCCCCATTGCTAGGGCAGTGCGAGTAATGGGAGCTTCGGAAGTGTCACCTCCCAGGAATGAAGTACGGGCTGACTTGACCTGGTTCGAGGGGTCTGGGAGGTTGACACGCCGCAGGGAGCCATGACCTGCGAGCCCAAAGCTGAGGCTGCAGGTGTCAGGAAGCACAGGAGCTCCCCAAAGCCCACCCCGAGGTGGGGGTCCCAGGGCTGCCTGTGTCCCCAGGGAGGCAGAGCCTGCACTGCTGGCAGTGCCCTCTGGAAAGCTGGGCAGGGGCTGGAGGCGTTCAGGAATTGCAACGTTTTCTTCTCAAACCCGATAATTAATAGCTGTCAGGCCTGAAGGTTTCCCGTTGCCATGTTTGACCTGGTCTTCTTGTTCACTGCAGGACAAAGCCCTTTTCAGCGGGGGGTGTTTGAGTTCAGCTAAGCCCTCGGCCCATGGGAAGCCCTGTGGCAGCGAGTCCTGCAGATTAGGAAGGGAAATAGCAGTCCCTTTCCTCCCCTTGAAGCGTGTTAACAGCCCCTTGGTGGGGGGATCGAGGAGAGCGTGCAGGCAGTATCCATCACATCCATCCGTCTCCCCCACCATCTCCTCTTCCTCCAGCCCCCAATGAACCACCATAGCCTGATGGTGCCCCTGCCTCTGCTCTGCCCACCTCTTGGGTTGCCTTCAGCTCTTTCCCTCCTTTTTCCCCCCCCATCTTAGTTATCCGGACACACACAGCATCCCAGCTGAGCGCACCTACCCCAACGGCAAAACCTTCTCCATGCTGTTGTTAAAAATTTCCTTCTCTAACCCCCCCTAAGGGTGACTGTTGTTCCTCGCCTCTTCTGCGCGCGATGGGTTGTTTTCCAACCGGCTGCCCTTAGAGAGATGCAGGTCTTCTGAGTGCTCCTGGTTAATTTAGAAGCAAGCAATATGTGTAAGTCATTGTAATTACTCCTTCCAGCCAGCAACGCCATTGATTTGTTGTCTCCTCTGCCTTTTAAGCCCTGTCGCAGGTTTGCAGCTCTTGCAAGGCTCCGCTTACCAAAAATAAATGGTCCCTTCTTGCTCTCCTCCTCCCCAGATGGGTGAGAAGCAGCCGCCGCTTCCCGCAGAGAGTCAGGGCAGGATGGAAATCAAATATTTATTCCTACTCTTGATTTTCTGTCTCCCAACCAGTTTCTAATCTCTCTGTAATGCCTTCGGTTCCTGAAGAGCCTTATACAGAGGCGTTTGCCATAAGCTTTTAAAATGTCTGGATAAATTATATCAAGTCTTCCTGTGTCCCCGTGGTCTGCCAAACTGGCTGTGACCCTCTGGGGGGAGAGGAGGTCACCCTGCAGAAGCTGTGCTGCCAGGCTCCCCCCTTCCTCCTGTCCCAGAAGTGACAGATCCGCACGTCCTGGGGACACGGCTGGGGTTGGGATTGCGCCAGCATAGTCTGGCAGGGAGGCSGAAGGCAATCCCTGCCCAAGCATCTCCTGGTGTCCCTTTGTTTCTGCTTTTCCGGGGGGGGGGGTTCACACAGATTTCAGCGTGGGCTGGGTTTCTGGGCTCCAGAGGAACAGGTTTTATGCCAATACCCTACACTAGCAGCCAGGCTGTTTCCGTCCTTGTTCATCCTCCTGCAGGTCTTCTGCCTTGGCTGGCAGCCCCAAAAGCCCCCTTGCAGGGCTCCTGCAGTTTTAATAGGAGGGTCTTCTGGACCAGTCCCCCCCTTATTTCACCTCCTCCTAAGTTTGTGACCCCAGCAATGGTTTTGGACATTTCCTCCTCCAAAAGGTGCCATCTTTCCTATTTATGCTGCTGTTATTTGGGTGCACAAGCAGAGGTCACCTGTTGAACCCCCTCCTGTTAGTGATGTGGGGGTGAGCCTCCAGCTCAGCAAAGCCCTTGAGCGTATGCTCCAGCTGAAGTACATACTCAGAGTTATTTTTTTTCTTCAAAAAACCCCTCAACTTTGAGGAGATGTGCTGAAGGCAAGAGCCCCAGAGCTTGTTTTATGGCATTAAATAACCTCCAGAAGGAGCAGCGGAGGCTGCGGGGACGGTTCTGGCTCAGCGAGGAGACCCCATCGGCACACCAGCAATGGCAGGGCCCTGGGGAAAACTGGGTCCTCTGGCTTTATGCTCTGGTTTCCCCAAATATGGGTGAAGTTGTGCCTTTCCTAGGAGGGATGGGACCCACTGAGGGGCAAAAGCATCGTGCAGACCTGGCCATGGGTTGCTCTAGAATGGGCGGCTCCAAGAGCCGTGTCGAGGGCGAACCAGCTCGTGCCTAGCTAGGTCAGGAACTCATTATTAGTACTTAATTAGATTTATACCCCACGTCAGCAACTCACCATCATGGTCTGACCTGGAGGCCGAGATTTCCCACTGGTTTCTGCTTTCCTGTTGTGGGGATGGGGGTTCCTCCTCCACGGAGCAGTGCTTCCCCCCAGCCCCCAGCAGCAGCCTGTACCCCATGCCGCTCCACAATGGGATAGGTGAGGGGTGCCCAAACTGTGACAACACCCCACCCCCCCGGGGCAATGATACCCAGACCCTTGTCATGATATTTCTGTAATGCCAGCTGCGCAGCTGCGGGCCAGCAGTCTCCCTCCAGCGATGCCACCCTGAGCATCCCTGGGAAGAACACCTCGTCTTGGGCTGGCCGGTCCCCTCCATCCCCACAGCAACCTCAAGCCCCGCGGGAGGCTCGAACAGAAAACATCACGTTTATTGTCCACGATCAGCTTTACAAAAGAAACGTCCCAACACAGGCGCGCGTCAGGGGCCCCTTTCACGAACGTGCATTAGAGAAAGCGAGCGAGCAAGGAAGAGGGGGCGGCTCGGCGGGGTGCACGAAGGTCACAGTGTTTCCCACTTGGCACGAGGGCTGCGCCCCATCCCCTCCATGTCCCCCCCGGTGGGCTGAGCTGCCCCACCACCAGCGGGGACCCTGCGGGGGGATGATGGGTGGCGGGGCTGTCCCCTCTGCCCTCTTCGCCTCCCCCAGGCTGGGGGGCAGCCGTTGCTGAAAGTGCAAAGTGGGACTTGGGGTGGGGGGGAGCACTGGAAGCTGGACACCGCACTGAGCAACCATGAGACCCCCGAAATAACCCTCCCACCCCCCCAGACACACACACACACGCACACACACACACTCTCACGTATCGAGACATCGGTGACCACACGGTGTGGAAACAGCGTATCCTCAGGCACTCCACGGGGAAAATACCTGCCCGCCCCATCACCCCCCCAGTTCCAAGGCCGGCGGCGGCCCCGTCCCTGGCCAGGAGCAGCTCAAAGCAGGCATCCCAGGTGGAGGCGAGGGCAGCAACCCAATCCAGCGCCCAAAAGGCCGGGGGACAGATGGCAGGGCTCCTCCGGCCACCACCATCCTCCGTCTCCTTGTTTTTTTTTCTTGCTTTCGCTCCCTTCGATGGCAGTGCTGCGCTCCCTCGGCCAGGGCTGGGGGAGATGCTTTGCCCCTTTCCCCCCTGTTCCCTCAGTGGCCGACTGACCCCCCAGCTGGGGAGAGGGGGGAGTGTCCCACTCTGCTTCCCTCTGCCTCGAAAGCCTGACTCCCCTCGGGCAGCCCTGCCCGAACAGGCAGCAGAGGCAGGGGAAGGGGCGCAGGAGGGAAGCGCCGCCCCACGACCCTCCACCATCCTCCCTCGGCCTCCCTGGGGCTGCGCTTGAAAAACCAGGGCGGCAGGAGAAGAGGGAATGGGGCCGGTGGGGGAAGATGCTCATGGCCATTTGGAATACAGGCTCACAAAACTGGATAGTGGGGCGCTAGAAATAAATAAGGAAAGGGGATGTGCTCGGGGGATGCCCGCACGCTGGCATCCCACCGAGGCTGGACCGTGCTTGGGGCAGATGGAGGTCTCCTTCCCACCACCTGTTGGGGCTGGCAAGGCAGGGACCCTCGCTGTACCAGAGTTGCCTGCGGGTACAGCGAGGTCCTCCTGAAACAGAAGCGGGGCAAGGCGAGACCCAGGGGCAGGCGTGCTGGAAGGGGGGACAAGCCACGCCGCCGGCATGAGGGCAAGAGGGAGGCTGCTGGGGCCACCCCCCTCCCTCCTGGGATGCCGGCGCTGGGGGCTTGAGCATTGCCCCAGTGCGGCGGCAAGGCTCGGTGGTCTGGAAAGGGAGAAAGGGGCTCCCCGCTGTTTCTTTTGGGGCTGCCGCCAGGCTCCTTGGCGCTGGGGAGGGGGTGAGGGGCCACTCACGCCTTCCTCCCTTCCTCGCAGGCGGTGAAGCCCCCCTTGCTGGCGCCCCCAAAGACCTCCACCGCCTGGTCGTCCCACTGGATCACGTTGCCTTGGAGGTGGGAGGTGCAGTTGGCCAAGCCCAGGATCTCCACCGGCGCCAGCATGTGGTCCCACACGCCAAACTGTGCCAGCTCTCCCACGAAGGCCTGCGTGGCATCAAAGCGGCCGCCCAGCGTGTCCTGGGAAAGAGCAGGAGAGGTGATGGGACAGGGATGGGGACAGGGATGGGGATGGGGCGGGAGAGGGGATGCACATCCGCCAGGCAAACAGGGTGGAGGAGAGGGGGAGAAGCAGAACGAGATGCCCGAAGGCAAGAAGAAGGGATGGATGCGTGGGGGAGATGCAAGAAGACAAGGTGGGGAGCAAATGGGGGACAGAGCGATGGGGAGAGGGAAGAGGAGAAGATGATGAGCACACATGGCCTGCCTGGAGGTCGGATGAGCATGCAGGAGAGCCCCTTGCCCACACTGCCAACGTGCCCTGCCCGCGCCGCCCCTCACCCTCGCCCCATTTCGGGGCTGCCCCCCGGCTGGCTTCGCGCCGGAGCAATGCAAACTGGCAGCCCTTGGCAGTGGGCTGGCACGTACCTGCTCCTGGCCTAGGATGATGACGCCCTGGGGCTTGATGGCGTGCCAGGAGGCCAGGTTCTCACCGGCACCCCGCTGCTCGCCGTCCTGGTATGCCGACCACTTGCCGTCCCGGGTGGTCCACGCTACGCAGACGTGGTGCCAGGCCTTGTCCTTCAGGCTCAGCGGCAGCTGGGCGACCTTCGTGAGAAAAGCAAGAGCCCGGCGCTCGGTGGGACTGCCAGAGGACCCCAGCGTCCCCCCAGCCCCTTGCAGAGCAAGCGGTGCACCCCCACAGTGGCAGCAGCCCAAATTCTACAGACATCTGGATGCGCTGCTTCTCCCTCTCAAAACCCAGCCCGGCAAGCCATCCTTCCCATCCTCCTCATCCTCCTGCCTCCCCCCTCCACCCTGGGCCCCTTCCTCCCAGCTCCCCCACCCTGGTACCCCTAGGAGCATCATTTCCCAGGAGGGTTGAAGCAAGGGAGATGAGGGCAGGGGCTTCCCTCCCGTCACCTCTCCAGCTGGACTGACCTTGTCATTGATGAGCAGTTCCAGGGGGTTGGTGCCCCACTCCAGCAGCACGATCTCGTTGGCTTGGCTTGGGACGGAGTAGGAGAAAGGGGTGCCGAGCCCCGCCAGGGCCTTGGACTTCAGCCACATGCAGATGGTGAAGGCATAGAGCTCTGGCAGGCTTTTCTTCATGCGGGCGTACATGTAGTTGTTCTGCACCGGGATGGTCACCTTGAAGGCATCGGGAGGGCTGTAGCCCGGTGGTCCTACGTGTCAAGGATGGGGAGGAGAGAGGAGGCTCAGCACCCATCGTTGGGATGAGGGCATCGTTGGCTTGTCCCAGGACCCTCCCGTGCCACCTCCATCCCCGTCGGGCAGGACTCACCGTGCTCCAGGTCCTTCACCCGGTTCTGGAGCGAGTTCAGCTCCTTCTCGATGTCGTGCTGCTGCTGGCTGCGATCGGTGCTGGCGGCCTGGCGCTCCTTCTGCAGGGTCAGGATCTTGGAGAGGAGCTGCTCCTCCAGCTGCTCCATCTTGGTGTGGAGGGCGTCGCGGGCGAGCGCTGGAGCAGTAGGCGCCGAGCCATTGGTGCGGGCTGGCAGCTCCTGCTGCACTCGGTGGCAGCCACGACGGGGGGGGGGGAAAGGAGGGAGAAAAGAGAAAACCCAGCGCAGTGTCACCGTAAGAGGTTAAATAAGGACATGCCCAGCCCGCACCACCGCGGCAAGTGCTGGGACCACAACACCACATCCGCAGTGGGGTCTTCTCCGAGAGCCTCCAGCTGACTTTGTACCTGCCCTCTGAGAGCCCCCATTGAGTTCGTTACCGCAAAATGAAGCTTGGCTGCTCTTAATGACTTTCTGCCACTCCAGAGACAGAGCAAGGACGGGACACACGGGAACTTGGGTCATCCCTTGGCTCTGCTCCCGTGGGCAGCTTCCCATGAGGAGGGGACAACACGGGAAGGAGCTCAGAGCTCCCCTTCCCTGCTGCAAGTGAGGCCACTTCACCACGGCCAGCACATTAACATCACATAATGGGGCTGTAATCCTCTTAGCCCAGCTCAGCCGGTGTGTGGGGGTGCGTGCACACGTGCCAGGTTGGGCAGATAGCTCTCCGTAAGCATAAGCCAGCCTCTCCTGGGCCATCAGGATGCCACAGAGAAGTGGGGCCAGTGGTAGGTCCTCTGGTCCTCAAGACATGACTCATCACTTGAGGATATCGAGCACATCTTGTCCCATCAGGGTTAAAACCCAGACCAAAACTCTTCCCTTGGCTCATCCAAAACCCTGCACCTGGTGAAGATGTTCCCAACCGCTACTACACCCTGCAAAGACCCCAGATCCCACCTCGCTGGGAGACCCCATCCCAGCTGGAAGAAAACCAGGCTGGAAGGGAGAAGATGGCCCTTTGCCACGCTCCTGGGGTTTCTCCGTAAATAGCAGCCCTCTCCCTTCCCTACGTCCTTGGAGCATCAGGCTCTCTGCCATGGGCTTGGAAAGATGGTGACCACCTTCTCCATGCTGCCAGACCTTCCTGAAGGTGCTGGAGCGGCTTTGGCAGAGGCCAAAGCAGGGGCCACCACGGCCGCTCCAGCACCGAGAGGGGTCTGCATGGATGGACATTTCAGCCCTGGACATTTGCACAGCTTGTGCTGGTGGGACACAGGGTGATGCCATCCCTGCTGATCTGGACAGCCCCCCCCGGCCTCGGAGCTGGCCTGGAGGACGTCACCACGCTCATCTATGGTTGTGGCTTCCAGCTTTTTCTTCTTCCCTACATCCCACTTTTCCAGGATGGACAGGACCTGATGATCATGCACACAAAGATGAAGGGGGGGATGCCTGCCGATGTCACCCCCAATCTTTGCTATCCATCATGAACAACAGAGGGGAGGGGAAGGCCGGAGGAAAGCCAGGTTTGGCCAGGCAGGATGCAACCTTGGGGAATGGGAACAGCAGGGAGAAGGTAGCAGGGAGAGGGAGAAGATGATGTTGGCATGAGCACAAACGGCCCTGCACCGGGCAGGAACACACTCAGGCTGCAAATGAAAGGGCGGCTGCGATGCCCCAGGGTCTGGAAAAGCCTCCAGCGGGGTCTGCTGGGACAAACCCACAGGAAAAACAACACAGAGAACCAAAATCAAGCGAGAAAAGAGAGGTTGTGCAGGGGACATCCGCCAGCCCTGACCAAATACCAGCTCTCGCTGCCAGCTTGCTCCGGCGGCACTGGGGATGCTCTCACAGAGAGCAAAACCTCTCTGGGAAGGGAAAAGCGCCTGGCAAAGGGCATCCTGCCTTTGGTCTCTGTAAACCAGGGAGGGATTAGCTGATGGGGAGGGGGCTTTAGCTCTTTTTTGGAGGGGATCTTGGGGACCCGCTGGTGCAGCCGGCTGAGAAGCAGGGGAAGGATGGCGGGCAGGAAGGAAAGGCGAGTGGAAAGGTTAATTCCCATCCTCCCGGCAGGGATAATTCCCACCCAGGGCTGCCCGTGCTCATATCCAAGCGGAGCTGGCTGTGTTGGCGGGGGGCAGCGCAGGTGGGGTGGGGGGTCGCCTTCGCCTCTTTGTCTGCATCCGGCAGGCTCCGAGAGCTTTTCTCATTCCTTTAGGCTGCCTGGCTGCGGTGGAGGCTAGCACGCTCCTGACTGCCGCACACTTTGATTGCTCAAGCTGCGGGTTTGGAGCCTACGTCCCTGCTTTCATGCACGGCTCCATCTGTTAATGACGAAAAAAGAAAAGGCTGGGAGCTTTTGTCGCTCTCTCTAGCCCCTGATAACCTGCCCTACATTATTCAGTAGTGACTGAGCACTTTTTTTTCTTCCCCCTTCCTCCTGCTTTTCTCCCTGCTGCTATTTTCTTCCCTCTGTAACTTTTCTCCCTATGGCTTTTTCATTTCTCTGGCTTCGGAGCATCTCCTCCTGATGCTCCCCTCCATGCACACACATGCTGTCTCTCCCCTTTTGCTCAATTCCTTTCCCTTTCCTGAGTTTTTCTGCCTCCATCCCTCTCTCCAGCTCTTCCCGGCCCCTCCAGCCCAGCAGCCAGGGCACCAGCAGCCGGACCCACACAACTGGCCAAACCACTGCCGGCCCCATACAACCGGCCAAACCACTGCCAGCCCCATGTTCCTCATGGCAAGGGATGCAGCTGGTACCCTCATTCAGCAGAGTTTGGGGGCCACCCCATCATCCCAGCAGACACCATCCCCATCCCTGCAGCCAGACCATGGCCAGACAGGAGAACTGACCTCCCCATCCCAACCCCTGCAGCCAGGATGTGCGGGGTGATCCCCCCGGTGCGGAGCTGGGCTGCATCCCCTAACCATCCTCCGCATTTCCAAGCTGTCGCTTAAGCATCTTCCTCCCAAATCAAATTATTTGCAAAATTATTAATGTGCAGCTGTTATCTATCGGTGACCTTTGGGGAGGGGAGAGTGGGGGGAAGCGCCTTCTCCCCGGCTGTTCGGCAGGCTTCCCATCTGCCGCCGCGCAGGCAGCAGGGGAGTGGGCAGCGGGTGCGGGGGAGGCTCGCTCGACGCTTTTTGGCCACCAGAGCCGGCAAAAAAGATTGAAAGATGCCAGGTAATATTAATCACGTTAAATGTCAGCGGCTGGCGGGGGGGTGGGGAGGGGGAGGCAGGGGGCCAGGGCAGCCATGTCGGCGTGCACTCGCTCGGGCTGTAGCCCTCAGTCGTCAAATTCAGTTTGATTTATGTAAGGAGATCAGAGCCTCATTTACTAACACACTGGCAAATCTGGGCCCCGCCGCTCCTCCTCGGCCGCCAGCACGCAAGTGTCCACCTTAGCTCCTGGGACGGGGCGGGCAGGACCACAGAACGATGCCTGCAGGATGATGCCCCCGGCACATCCCAGGGATCATGATGCTGAGCTGGGTGTGCGCACACAGCAGCCCCATTCCCTTCCCCGGATCCACAAATCCTCCCAGCCTGCCCGCAGCTCCTCCATGGCCGCTGCCGTGGGATGCTCACTGCTGCAGGATGGACACCCGCCGCACTGGGGTTTTTCAGACCTTGCCACTTTTTTGGACCCTGGCAGGAGCTTGGGGGTCATTAAACTCCAGGAGGGACTGCCTGGGGTGGGGGGCGAGCAGGGATGCATTGGCCTTTCCTTCCTCCTCCTCCTTGCAAGAGAATAGCTYGCTGCCGATTCCCGTCCCCCTCAAACTTCACTTGGGGCCCAGGGCTGTCACGATTTAGGGCTCTCCATCCCCGCTCTGCCAGAGACGGAGGCGGGAGGGAGGCAGCCGGCTCGCTCCCGTTCCCATGCCCGTACCTGAGGGTTTCCTGCCAGCAGCCAGGTCGCCAGCCACAACCGCACAGCCGGGCCGGCACGGCCGCGTGCTGGCTGAGAAGCAAACAGGCTGTTGCGGCTCTGCTGAGGCCAGGTCCCCTGTAGGGCTGTCCCCCCTCCCGCTCGGCTCCCATCTGAGGGATGATGGGGACGAGGAGGGCATCTGCACCCCAGCACAGCCCAGGGGGCTGAGGCGATTCCCTCCCCCCTCCAAAACCCCTCTGTTTCCACTTGCAGCAGTAATTAAAAGCGTGGAAAAGGAGCATCTGGGCCCCCCAGCTCTGCATGCCAAGATGCACCTGAGCGTACGGACGTGAGCACATGCAGAGAGTGGGGGGGGACCCCTCAAAACCAGGAGGAAAAAGCCCAGCCAGGCTGCTGCGCACGAGGAAAGAACGAGCGATGCCTTGTGGGGGGGTTAAGAGGAGGTGAAGGAAGATGTCCCTGTGTGAACACCGTGCCGGCACTAGCCTGTCCCCGCTGAAATGGCAGGGGGCAAAGAGTGAGCCCGTGGGGGCCCTCCCTACAATCCCCCCCCTCCCCAGGAAACCCTGCCACTGTACCGCCAAAATTAAGACTCAAATGACTTGATAGGGTTTTTGGCACATCGATAAATCTTGTTATGCCTTACAGCCGGGGCTGAGAGCACGCAGATTAGATCAGCAATCTTCCGCCAGCCCCCTCCCCGCAATCCCAGCTCCGGAGCCTCCGGCAGTAATCCCTGCCAGCAAACCTGCTGCCTGCGGGGAGATGCCCTGGGCTGCAGCCTTCCCAGGGGGGCCCACAGCATTTTGTGTCATCCCTCTCCTGAGACTAAGCCACCCCAGGCTTCGCCAGGGGTTCCTCTCCTTCCTTCCCTCCTGCTGGGTTTCGCAGAGCCTCTGGCACGCTGGTGGCCACCCCGGGACTGTCCCCATCCAGGTCACCTTTTGGGGTGATCACTGCCTCCCTTTAGGAGAGTTGCTGAGGCTGGGGGTGCCCCCCATGCCGTGGGGTACCCCAGGAAGGTTCCCAGGGCTGTCAGATGGAGCCACGCGGGATGGAGAGGCACAGGTGCTCCACCATCAAGTTTTAGGTGTCTGCTCCTATGTGGGGGGGCAAAGGCAAGCTGGGGTGCAGGGCCACAGGCAACCATCACTGCACGGCCGAGGTGTGACCCCAGGGCTCGGCTGGCCGGGCTGTGGCCGTCACCGGGCCAGCCCAGGCGGCGTGTTACGGCAGGCTGGAGCCAGGGCAGCCGAAATCCAGCCCACCTGCGAGACGCTGCCCTATTCCCCCAGCCTGCAGGGCTCGCCAAGCCGTGGGGTGCTGCGTCTCCCCTGCAGAGTACCCTTGGGACCCTCGGGTCCCCAGCAGCACAAAAGGGAACATTTTTGCTGATGTGCTGCTTCTCTTCCTTATCAGTATGTGTGTGTGTGTGAGCCTTGACCCAGCATCGCTTCAGGCTCCCCGGGCGCACATGAGAGCCTGCTCCAGCCCTTGTGAGCTTCACCCTCCTCCACCCCAAACCTCCCACGATCGCCAGAAACCCCAGAAGAAGGGGCCAGGGCAGCTCACGGGTGACACAGCCCCTCAGGGAAGGGGGAGAGTGTGACCGGAGAGCAGCTAAAGCCCCGATGCTCCCCAAGGTTCAAACTGATGTGCCAGCCACTGTCCCACCGTGCATCGCCTGGTCCTCATGCACACACAGGTATGTGTGTGCAGGGGCTTATTTTTCCCCCCCCTTTATTTCTGGGTGAGCATGTCTGCTGTCTGCACGTGCATTTCTTAGCCCAGTTGCGTGATCCTGCCTGTGGGAATCTGTCTGCTTGGGGCTGCAGGGGGGTTTCGGGGTGGCTCTGTCCCTCCCTTTGGCTGCATCGGGCTCCGGGCATCATGCTCAGCCAGGCTGCACGTCCCCCTCTCCCCACGTGTGCCTGGCGTGCCTCTGTGTTTCTTTTCATGCATGTGTGTGCATTACCCTGGCAGCTCACAGGCGCTTCCTCTGGTCTCCAGCTCCTTCCCTACGCGTGTGCATGTGTTTACTTGCCTTTCCCCATCTTTCTATCCCTGTTCATATCTCCATCCATTACAATAACCCTCTCGCCCRGTCTCGTTTCTCAGCCTGTGACCTTAGTGGCTCTGAATCTTCCACCCGTGGCTCGCTGCTACTATGCCCACATGGCTGTAGGGAGGGGGGCAGAAGGGCAAAGCTGGGGAGAGGGACCTCATGGGGTGCTGCCTGACCCCCCTCCCAGCTCTGCACTCCAGGGAGGAGTGGAGAGGGCAACAGGGAACCAAATGGGAAGATGAGGAGGTTGAGGACTCGCAGGAGGCTCCTTGCAGGTGGAGCAGCAAGACCCCAGGGGACCTGGCAGGTCTCCCCAGCAGACCTCAGGGGACAACACAACCCCCAGAAAAGATGGGACATCTGGAGCAAACCCCCCAGGGAAACCAGACAACTCCCCTCTGGCAGCTCTCGTGTGCCCAAACTATTGCCCCGGCCATATCCTGCAAAGTCTGCCAAGGTCCGTGCGACTGCTGAGCCCACATCAGCCCAAATACATTGACACACACACGTGTCCTATGATGGGTCCCATTCCAGGCATCACCATAGAGCCTTTGGTGTCGCTGGCTTGTGCCAGGCCAGGGCTTAGCCTGCCGGGCACACGCTGCATGGATGCTAGAGTGGGGACCGGGGGTCCATGTCCCGAGTGCCAACAGCCTGATGCCACAGTGATGGGCACAGCACGTGGCGCCGGCTGCCTCCTTCTCTACAGCTCCTACGAACCGCACGGGGAAGGGGTGCTGCGCTCATGGCAGGTGGCACTGCAGTTTACTTTGAGAGATGTCCTGTCCATAACTGCAATGGGATCAGATGGGATTTACCTTTCTGCTAAAGGGCAGGATCTGGCCCTGAGCTGACACCCTGCTGCCCTGGCTCTGATGGAGGTCTCAACGGGGCTACAGGACAAGCAAGGTGCCCTACCTGGGTGCAGGCTGGGGGAAAAACAGAGCAGCCCTGGCCCCTTGGGACCACCCTGCTGCGGAGGGATGAGAGGARGGCTGAGGATGAGCCCCTTGCCCCTGGGCAGAGACCTCGGGGAAAAGCAGTGCGAGGACAACCTTCCTGAAGCCTCGCGAGGGGGACGAGCTGGTTTGGGGTGTGGGTGGCTGCAGGCCTGGGGAATGGTGTGTGTGGGAGCATCCCCCCYGCGACCCCTGGCAGCATCTTCCCGCGGGAGGATCCCCCCCGGGCCCCTGGGAGCATCCCTCGCACCTCTATCCGGTCGATGCGGTCCTGGAGGGCGCGGACGGCCTCCTCCAGCTCCCGCACGGCGGGCGGCTCGGCGGGGGGGTGGCCCATGGTGCCGGGGCGCGGGGCGGCGCGGAGCCCGGCGGCGGCGGCGGCGGGGGGTGCGGCGGCGGCGGCGGGGGGGGTTCGCAGGCCGCCCTCGCAGCGGCTGAGCTTGCCGGTGAGCTCCCGGATGGTCTCCTGGTCCATGCGGATCCGCTCCTTCTGCTCCAGCGCCGTGCGGCGCAGCTGGGCCGCCGCGCTCCGCAGCGCCAGCAGCTCCTCGGGGCCGGGGCCGGTGGCGGGGCCGGTGCCGGTGGCCGGGCACTCGGCGCTCAAAGGCGTGCAGACGAAGCGGCTGAAGAGCGGCGGCGGCGGCCCCCCCGGCAGGCGCGGCCCGGCGCTGGCCAGAGCCTCGGCGGGGCCGTGCAGCGCTCCCAGCCCCTTGTCGGCGGCGGGCAGGAGGGCGGCGGCGGCCGAGTCATTGTCGGCGGCGGGGGCGGCGGGAGCGGCGGTGCCGGCCGGGTGGACGCTGGCGATGATGCAGATGATGGCCCCCAGGAAAGCCAGCATGCCCGCCGCCAGCAGCACTGCCAGAAACTTCAGGGTGGCAGCGGCGTGGGGGGCCCGAGCCCGCGGTCGGCGAAAAAACAAAGCGGGCGGGGACGGACGGACGGACGGGCGGCCCGGAGGGAGCCGGCGGGGAAGGACGGTACCGGCAGCAGCACCGGCGCCGGGGCCCCGGCGCGCCGCGCCGCGCTTATATCTGCCGGGCGGCGCCGCACGCACCGCTCCGCACCGCACCGCCCCCGCCGCCGCCCCGGCCCCGGCTCGGCCGTGCAGCCCCGCCCGGCCCTGCCCCTCTTAGGGACCCCCCGCCGAGCATCCCTCCCCGGGCTGCAAGTGCGGGGGCCCGGGCGGTGGGAGGTGAGCGGGCAAGGGGCACCGGAGACGGGGAGGAGCGGGCGGGGGTGGGGGGCACCCCGGGGGCAGGCGGGGACGGGGGCAGCCTGGGCTCGGGGGCAGCCTGGGCTCGGGCTCGCTGAAAGCAGCCCGGGGGGAGCCAACAGCAAGGGGATGCTCCTCCGGGGCAGCCCGAGGGAGGATTTTCCCCTGCGAGATGCTTAGGCTGGAAGTAAAGGGCCCCTCGTTACCCTGAGGGTCAACACCTCGCAATCAGGCGTCCTCCGGGAGGGTCTTTGGGGCTGCTGGCGGGCCTTTCCCTCCTTGCCTTTCTCCTAAAAATTAAACCAGCTTCCAGCTCTTGGAAAATGCCTCCCCCGGGACGGCAGCGGGGCGGCTGTCCTGCTCTCCCACCCCAGACACAGCTGTTGCAGACAGCAGCCGTGGGATGCCTCACCCCCTGGCCCGCATGCCCACGCCATCCATTTGGGAAATAAATACCTACATTTAATCTTTCCCTACCATTACTTTATCCTAAACCGCTTGTAAAGAAGATACTTCAGGCACCTGCTTTCTCCTTGCTCTGACAGCGTGCTCGCCCATCCAACACAAGCCGTGCCGTGCCCTCTCCCCCTCCCAGGCGTGCCGGTGCCTCGGCTGCGCAGCTCGGCTGAGCCAAGAGGAGCAGTGGAGGGAAAGCAAACAAAATCGATTTTAAGCTCTGTTCAGTAATGGCAGGAAATCCTTCCTAGCCGGCAGGGAAGCAGCAGCATGTGTGTTTAAAGCAGCTCCAGCTCTGGATATGAAACGTCGGTAAAGATTACATCTTTCCGCCCCCCAGGCATGTTTGAGTGGACAGCAAGGGAGCCAGAGCTACCAAGGCTCCTCAAATTCAGCTTTGTGTGAGCAGGGAGCGGGATGCTGCCGGCAGGGCAGGGTCACCCTCTCTCCCCACAGAGTGCATTGCACCCCAGCCCCCCAGAATCCTCGCCCTGGAGCCAGCAAGAAGCCTGCCTTGCTCGTGGTGCTGGGAGGCTGCGGGGAGGAGGGGAGGAAGTCGGATGGGGCAGTTTAAGGAAGAGGGAGAGACGAAGGGAACCGTGAGGAGGAAAAGCGGAGGTGGGCATGGAGGGGGGCAAGAAGGTGGATGTGGAGAAAGCCCAGTGACAGGCACCTGGCCCCAGCGGCGAGGCTGGCGAGCGCTCTGGGCAGACAAGAGCTCAGAGCGCTGGGACGAGTGGGCGCTGGTGCAGGATGCAAAGAAAATGGAAGCCTGCACCCCACGGCACGAAGGGAGGCCACCAGCCTCCAACCTGTCCCTTCCTAGTGGTGGCAGGGGATGGCACCCCCCTGCGTCACCCCCTGCCTGCAGCCTGCCTGTCAGCGGCCAGGCAGGAGCAGATTTGAAACGAAGCCATGTGGGTGCTGGGCCAGCCCACCCCACCCCACAGCATGCAGTTCGGGGTGGGAAAGGCGTCCTTTACCTGCAACCCTGCAAAAAAATGGTGTACGCTTCTACGAGGCTTTTCGGGTCCCAGGCTAGGGGAAGCGATGCTGTGCTGCAGACTTTGCACTGGCCCGGCCGAGCATCCCTCGTGTGCTGTCCAGATTTTATTGCCAAAGGCTGCAGGATCGCGGTGGTGAGGTTTATCCCTCTGGCTGACACTGCTGTGGCAGTGAGTGGGGTGGGTGAGCCCCTCCACACCAGCCCCGACCCACTCGCCCATGCCAGGGCCGTGAGAGGTGGAAGATGTGGGTGCCGCAGCAGGCAAGGCTCACCGCTCCCGGGGTCCTGACCTCTTCCTCTCCCTCAGCAGGGACCACGACTTCTTCCCGGAGACAAGGAGGCAGCAAAAATAGATTTTTCGCCGGGAGTGATGACTCAGACTGGTGAGTAGCCAGAGCAGCCTCCYTGTCCCTTAAATAACGATTTGGAGATGCTCGGTGGGCAGCTGGCTCCGCGAGGACACAGAGATGCCGAAACCCTGCCCTCCTGCGGGCGACGGGATGGGGGGAGGTGTCAGGGGAGGCTTTGGGGAGCCCGGTTTTGAACAGGATTGGCAACAGAAGCTGGTTTTAACAAGAGCTCATGGATTCAACCCAGAGGGATGGGGAGCGATTAAGGGATTTTCTTCCATCTAATTAACGCCCAAACGGTGTCTCGGGCTGGCGGCTGTCCCCAAGGGGCAGCTGCGGACAGGGCGAGGTGGGCCAAGGGGCTGTCCTGCTGCAGCCCCCAGGTGATAGGGACATTTGGGACCGGCTGCTGGCACCAGAGGAAGGAGATCAGCCTGCTCTGAGCCCAGTGGACACACTGGCCCCTGTCCAACCCTCCCTGCGGGAACAAGGCAGCCCCTCGCCAACGGGGGGAAGCCCTGGTCCGTTTATTATGCTCAGGCCAGCAGGGTGGTGGGGGTCAGGAATGGGGAGAGCCTTTTCCCAGGGGAGGGTAACCTGGGGCCTCTGGGGTGGTGGATTYCCCCCCCCCAAGGGCTATCGCCCAGCTCAGGGGCACACCCAGGGCTGCCCTAATGGGGTAAAAGGGTTCCTCCACAGCTGCCACCCCACCGACCCAGCTCCACCTTCTCCTTGGACTAGGAGCCTTCAGTCCATCTCACTTCGGGATCTGCAGACTCCACGTAGGGTGGAAATGCTGGCTTCTTTAATTTCCAGGTCATATGGCCCCACAGATGTGGCTCACGTCACCTCACCCCGGTTACAGGGTCTGCCTGCACCAGCACACTCACGTAGGACCTTGTTGGATCTGTTTGGTCAAGGCTGGCGTCTGCCTCTCCAGCCTTCCTCCAGCTCCAGAAAGCATGGGTCAGAGGTGGCTTCATGTGCTGTACTCAGGTCCAGTGAAAAACCCACTTGCCTCTGAGCAAAACCAGGGCACAGGGGCGAGGGAGACAGTGGTGGCTCCATGGGCATTTTGGCATGCAGCGGAGGCAAGGTGAGCCTGATGGTATGAAGCGAACAGCATGAAACCTTGGCCGTGCTCTGCTTTGGTGGGCAGTGTTCCCTGCTCCTGGCCAGCCAAGACACGTCACTGCTGGAGAGGGCTCTCCCATGACTTTCCAAGCCTCGGATGCTGGAGAGGCATCTCAAGGCGCCTGCAGCCTTGGTTAACGAAGCAGCAACTTCCCCAGGAAACCCCAGCTCAACCCCATCTCTCCCCCTCCAGGCAAGACCCAGATCACCACACAGAAGGGCAGCCCTGAGGGTGTTTCGGTGGGAGCCAGCTCGATGGTGACATCCCAGAGCTGTGCCCAGACACTACCCTTTCCCAGCACCTAGAAGTACTGACTTCCCGCTCTTCTCCCCTGCCCCTGAAGAGCTGGCACCCAAAACCCATCTGCTTTCCCCATCACATCTCACACCAATAGCACTTCCACACCTGAAATTTTGCTGTAACCTTTTTATATCTTTCTATAGGCTAGAGACTAATGCAGTGAATTTAGGGCTTCGATTACACACATTAAGAGTATTTTTCACTGTATTTCTTAGCTTAGCATGTCATGAAGTGCACCTAAGCACATGTTTTGAAGTTGGGAAAAGCCTAAAGCATTTCTCAGCCACCAAGTGCGAGGTTGTGCTCAGATCTAATTCCATTTTTAGAAGAAAAGGATGCGGGAAACCCATGGGAGGTTCTTCAAAGCACTTTGGAGGAGCGTGTTCAGATTCCACTTGCTACAGTTTGGCCTTCCCAAAGTGCCTCCTCTTCCCTCAGCGTTACAGGAGAAGTCTCGCTTGTCCATTGTTGGAGCTTCTCTATGTCCAGAAAGGTCTGAAGGCCCAAACCAGAACTGACCCATGGTACATGAGAAGGTACTGAGTGTGTTTGTATTTGACTGCAGAGCTGACTGACACTGGCTTAGGGCAGGCGTTTCAGCATCCCCRCTACCAGCTCCGCAGGTCACTTACACCCAGAGCAGGTCACAGCCCACCCAAGGAAGAGAAGACAACAGGTTTTGGAATGTAACAATTTATTGGGGTTAATTTTTTTTTTTTTAATTTTTAACTCCCCATTTCTGGCATTGATACAATATTCAAGAGCAGCAGAAAGAACAAAATGTACAAGAATACAAGAGTAATTAGCACAACCCCCACCCCCAAACCTGGAGCAAACCATTTTCTTGTGGGAAGCGCCAGGGGAAGGGGTGATTCAATCGCCCCTCCAGTGGCTACACCTCCCACCCATCCGCTCTAGACAGAGTTTAGCCAGCTGGGAACTGGATTTAAAAAAAAAAACCAAACAAAAAAAACCCAAACTGAACAAACACTATATTTAAAATGAAAATTGCAAGACAAAAAAAAAAATAGATATACAATTCATCCGTGCACAATCCTTAAATGCATTTTTTTCAAAATAAAAAAATTACAAGATACATATTTAGGTTTATATTAAATTAAAAAAAAAAAATTACCACCTTCACTCTGTATGCCAAGTGAGGGGAAATAAAGAGACAGGTGGGTTGCACCAGAACCATCAGCACTCTAGGAGTTAAGTCTGACCTTCTCTAAGAGAAAGGATAAGGCTCTGATGCTGCCAAAACTCAAGCACAGGCAGAATCTGAAGCACCCAAGTACCACAGAGCTCAGTGGGGTAACTCGCCTGCTCGAAGTTCAGTATTTGCAGGAATCTGCAGGTTTTGAGCCTAAGCTTGGCACTGGGGAAGGTGAAAGGAAGGAACAGATGAGGCAGGCCCCTGTCCTCCACYACCACTGGACAACTTTCTATCCAAAAAGACAACAGACAGGGGAAAAAAATATCCCAAAATAGAGAGAGTGTCCTCTACTCTTAAGGAGCATACAAGGCTTAATGGCAGGGGAGAGAAGAGGAGGGGAGGACAGCATAACAAGTTGATTAGCTTGGGGGAGGCGCGGGCACGACAACTTTTTTCTAAAAAAAAGTCATCACAATGAAATTTTTTTTTGTTCCGTTTGAGAACTTGACCTAAGACTACGTCCCCCTTTGCAGCTGGGGGGCTGGAAGCAGCAGACTCCCTCCAGGACAGCTAAAGAGCAACCTACCTGTGAAAGAGCACCTACCTGCTGCTCTGCCCAGGAGGAAACCCTCGGCACCCCTGGAGAGTGGGGCGCAGCTCCGGGGGGCTGCTCGGGAGCACATAAGGGCCCTGCAAGTCCTACGAGGCCCCGAAGCCCCACGAAGTGCTTTGAGGCACCCAGACGCGCTCCTGCGGTTTAGTGCAAGCTCTAAGTGCTCAGCTGAACAAGGAACGAAGTCAAGAACCAGGGCCCTGCTACAGGAATTAACACTTCAGCTGCTTGTCCTGACCATGCCCCTTCCCTCCCGCCAGATATATTTTCTGAGCCGCTGCTGAAGCTGGCATCACCCTGACTGCATCTAGCCGCTCTTCTGTCGCCTTACTTCTTCCCTAGGCTGCAGCACTGTGCTTGCTGCCCGCTTCCCTGCTCCGCTCAGCCTGGGAGCGCAGAGGGCATCCCCTCTCCTCCACCCCCAGCGCCGTCTCTGCCCGCACTCTCAGATGGGTRCCTGGAGGGAGAGGGCTCAAAGCACAGTGCTAACCCGAGGTGGAAGGACTCTCACCCCAAGGACTGTGCTTTTGGACGGTCCTGGAGACATTTCATTTCCCACCACAGAGAAGCTGGAAAGGACAGAAGAGCTGCCAGAGGCAGCCCACCACCACGGGAAGGGCAAACTGACTACACCTCCCTTCATTCCTGGAAGGAGAAATTTAAAGAAAGGGAGAAAGAAGAACTCGGGGCCCTGCAACATCCTTATAGGCGAGGCAGGTGGGACACAGGGCACCTCAGATGCACCATGCAGAACACATGTGAAGCTGCTGGTGCCAAGGCTGTTGACCCTGCACAGACAAGGGCACAAACCCCACTAGCCATGTCAGTCTGACACAGGGCAACATCGAAAGGGGAGAGAAGACGACCACCGAAGGGCAAAGGTGAGGACGGAGATGGACTCCCAACATCTCCTCCCATCTACACCCCCAAAAAGAAACCATATACACTGTGCTCTGGGGAGGGACCTAAAAAATAGAATTAAGAAAAAAAATAAAGCCACTTATTTGCTCAACCCCAAAGCATCAATGAAATTAAGATACTTGCTGGAGTTACCTAGGGAAGGAAGCACGGCCAGGGAGAGGGGGATTTCTGAAGCAATACTCAGCACTCCTCCGGCTCTGTGCAAACGCCRCGGGAGTCAGGCTGCCGGCACCCTTAGCAGGATGGTCCCCTCCACCCACCACCCCCTTCACACGCGGGAGACAGAGGCATAGGGCAGTGACACAGCTGGCAGAAAGGCCACGGCAAACCAAGAAGGAACAGGACCCAGGAGGCACCGAATCCCCGGCCCCAAATCAACCCTCTACAGCACACCACCTTCAGAGCAGAGATAGGAAGGCTGCGTGCAGGGTGGTGGGTGAAACAGGGGGGAATGAGGGGAGGGGAGAGGGTTTCTTTTATATTTATATATTTATATATAAAAAGTAAATAAGATCCCAGCTCTTGCACAATTATTGGGCGATTGAAAAATGCAGCAAAAGCAAGCGACATTGGAGTAAAAGGATGTGCCAGGCAAGGAGGAAAAGGTCTTGTTGGAAGGTGGGGAAGGAGGCAAGGGGAAAAATAAGCACTTAGCCAGACACGCACTCCAGGTTTGTTACATCTCCCTGGGAAGAAGGACCTGCTCCCAAGCAGCCCCACTAATGCCACGACCTGGGGTGGGCAGAAGCGTGGGGGACTCAGGACACCATCCTTCAGCATGGCAACCTCTTTCTGCCAGGAGGTCCCCAGGAAGGCGATCATCTCCAAACGCTGGGAGCTGCTGAAACCTCCTCTACAAAGAGGGGCTGGGAAAGGGAGTGAAATCCCTAGGAAGACTCAGCTCAGAGACAGCTCCTACCTGGTAAAAAGCAGGACTGTGGTTGGTTTTTTTTTTTGTTTTGTGTATTTCATAAAATCTCCCTGGGAACTTCAATAAGGGGAGACACAGAGAAATGCTCCCTTTCTCTTTTGAAAACAGAAATTAAGCAGTGGCTCACCACAGCTGGGCCTGCTCGCCACACTCTATTTCTCTGTTTTCCATCCCAAAAGGAGCTTGCATCTCATTAGCTTCACGCCTCCCCAGTCCCGCTCTGCTCAGCGAGGAGAAAAGAGAGCACGAGACAGGAGGCTGCCGCTCCAAGCTGAAGGCTGTGGGAAGCACTGACAGAGCTCGATGGGCAGAGAGAGGAGAAGTTCCCAAGAGCAGCCCAGGCTATGGGGGGCATCGAGACATCCGTCACCTGCCACTGCAAAGCCAAGGGCACCAGAGAAGTGCAGACAAGAAAAGCTGTCCTAGCGTCCCCTGCCTGCCACCTTCTGTTCAGACACCAACATCTGGTGGCTTCCCTCTTCCCTGCAGTCACTCCCACACACCAGATGAACGCCCAGCAGAGACATCTTGGATGGGGAAGCCAGCACGCAAGAGCTGCCTCCTCGCTTTGAAGAAATGTTCGGGCAACTCTTCCCCGCCACCCCGCAGGAAGCCAGAGCAGAAGGCGGCAGCCCTGCTCAAGCACAGTCCCGTCAGGGTGCTCCTCTCCCCTCCCCACCCCAAAAACCTCCAGCATTTGCTGGCCTCAGGAAGAGGGTATGCCTCACTCAGCAACACCTTCAGAGCATACAAGGCAGCTCTCTCATCTGCCTCTGAAGATCTGACTACTGTCAGAGATGGGACGCCAGACTACACACAGATGGGACTCGGTTCTCTGTCCTGATGTGGTGAATCCTATATGGAAAAATGCCATTCCCCACCTGATGCTGGAAGAAGCTAAGAGACCCTACGGAGGGGAGGCATACCTGCTTCCCAGGAGATAAGCCCACCGTGTTTAATCCTGCTTGGATATGGGGGAGGGAGAAGAGAAGAGACAGCGACTTGGCAGGAAAGGTACATGCCAACCCCAAATCTTAGCAGCTTGCTGTGCATGCAAAGTAAGTCAACTCTTTCCATGTTGGTGGCCCGATCCACGTTCTGGCAGAACGCGACCAGCCATTTCTGAGGGCCGCTTGGCCAGAAAACCACTTGGAAACTCCACCTTAGCTCACAGGAGAGGTATGGGAGGGAAGGGAACTCACTCCAACACTTGGGAGGCAAGGACGGGAAGGGTTTGTAGACAGGGTTCCTCCAACATGCAACTTGCCTTTTCAGCTCAGAGATCGCTGCTTAGTCCCAGAATGCCTTTCCCTCCAGTTCAAGCAAGTCAAACACCATCCCAGACACACATGCTTTGATACTACAAAATACTCTTTTCTCTAAGGACCATCTAATACCACTACAGTTTGTGCAATCACTGCATTTATTATTAATTTTTAAACTCTCTCTCTCTCTCTCCCCCTGTAGAAATTTTTTTTAAACTTTTCTTTTTTTATGCAAAACTAATCATTTCACTTTTTCCACTCCATCATAAAATCTCCTCTAAAAACACGACGACAAGAGAACAAACATGGCACAGACACAGAGAATATTTCCCTGTTTTTTGTGTTTTGTTTTTTTTTTTTTTCTTTTTTTTTTTTTCCTTTTTTTTTTCCCTAGGGGTTACGGGGAAGGGAAGGGGATACTTTCAAATAAACTCCTCCCTCAATCCCACACCCTTTTTAAAGAGCATGGATAGATCTTCCTTCCCATCTCCGTTAAGGAGTAAGGGCAAAAATTCAGGAGGAGGCGTGTAACCCACGTGAATACGAAGGTACATTAGTCAGCCTCATGTGGCTTGTCCACCTGAGGGAACTTGAGGCTGCTGCTGCGTTCAAGTTAGCAGACCTCTAACTCAAAACAGCACAGGATCCTCATTTCGGATCCAGAGGTTCAGGGTTTGGTTCCCACCTGGTGACCCACCCAGGGAGAGATTTGTCACACAAGCAGTCGAGTTGTGTCTGCAAGCCGGATCATACTCCTTTCTTCCTCCACAAAGAGGATCTACTGCATGAGTTCCTCTGCCACAACAAGTCCCCTCATCTCCTCACCACAGGAAGAAGGTCCTCACGGAGTACCCCTACAACGACCCACTGTTTTGCTCTTCACAGACAGTCCCCTTGCTTGTCACTCTGGAGAAAGGCAAAACCCCTTCGATTAAACAATTCCTGCCCCCAAAGAACACCATACAAGAGACACTGGGGAAAAGAATTCTGCCAAGCAAACACACATCTTGGCCAAAACACATCAAGAGTTTCCTATTAAAGTTCCCTTTTATCTCCCACTTAAATGCTTCTTTTTTTTTTTTTTTCAGAACCTCAATACCACAAAACAAAACACATCACCACATACACACCAAACAGTAACTTAACAACCTAAAGTGACTGGCCAGTTTGCATCCACCCCACAAATAAGCTCCTCTTATCTCGCAGCTGCAGAATTGTTCTTGTTGAGAAGGGGGAAAAAAAAAAAAAAAAAGAGAAGAATCTCCTCACTATTTCCCTAAAAAAGAGCTTTTCCCTATGCCTACAAACTGCTGATCTTTGAAGCTGCAGTCAAATGGATAGGCTATGCTAAAATAAGGGACCCCTGGGTGTGCCAGGCACAGGAAAGATGCAAAAAAAAAAAAAAAAAAAAAAAAAAAAAAAAAAAAAAGACACGAAAAATACAGGCAGGTATTAATACAGACACGCACACAAGTCCAACAAGTTATAGGAAGCCTTAGCTTGGTGAATGGATCGGGGAAGTCTCTTTCTCCCTGCCCCTAGCTTCAGCTGTGAATGCAACCACATCCCCAAAAAGTCCACTAAGCTCTTTAACCAAGGAAAGAAAAAGAAAGAGGTGTGCAAAGGGTGGTGCTAACAGCACCTGGAATCCCCCTCGGACTGTCTGCACAGCCACTGAGCCGCAACTGGTGTGAATTCACTGTGCCCCACGGCTTTGAATTCCACTCGCTGCGAGGCAAGGCTTGTGGGGAGGGCAGCAAAGATTTTATTACACCAACCCAGGCACTGGAGGCAGTGAAAAGACAAGCTCTGGGCGCAGAAGCCCTAATTAAGGTCAGAAGCTGGTCTATCCCTCTACCGCCCCGACGATGCCCCTTGGGCAGACAAATATTGCCTCTCTCCCAGAAACCGCCTTCCTTCTACTCTCAGACCACTGCAACCACAAAATCACTACTCCACACAAGAGCACTCCTCGGAGCCAGCGGCTCCAGAGCACCCTCGTGTGGAAGCAYCAGAGGGGCCAATTCCACCCGTGTTCACCCGCCCAGGGCAGGTTTGTAGTAGGTGAGCCCTGGCGCGGGGAACTTTTTCCACCCTTTTCACCTCTGCAGCACGTTATGTAGAAATGATGCCCCTCTGCCCCATCCCAAATACGGGGGACAGGGCTGAGAGAGTGAGGCTCTCTCATTGATTGATCAGCACCTCTTTTCCTTGCCTCTACAGGCCGAGCCCTGTGCGAGTAGGGGGAGAAGGGAGAGCAAAGGAACAGCATTTCACCATGGAGCTTAGCACCCATACAGAAATGGAGCAAGCCAGAAACGGCAGGGGAAAGAGAGAGCTTATTTTGGATGCGAACAAGGGTGGTCAGGGAAAGAGGGAGCTGTGGGTAAAGAACGGCAAGCTGTGGTCTTGCTCGCTCCTACTTGCTAGGGGTGAAGAGAAGGAATTTCTAGATCAGCTCACAGGAGCTCTGGGGGAAGAGATCCAGCGCACACGCATATGATGTGAGAGAGACAGTTATTTCTTATTAGCACCTTTGGTTGACAGTTGTAAGGGCTGTTTCAGATGCTGAAAAGACAGAGGGGAACCCTCTTCCAGGCCATCCATCACGGGGAAGGGAGAACAGGACAGACGAAAGGAAGCAGGAAGAGCAAACGACCCACCTTAGCATCCATCCATCCCTCCCTCCTTCCGAGGGAGCAAGGGAAGCAAAAAGTGTCAGGGGAAGCCTACACGCAAGGCAGGAGACCAGCCTCACCCGGCTGGGGCAGCATCACACTGTCAGCATATCTTCCCCCAAACTGAAGGATGGATGCACGGCCCACTCCCACTTCCACCACAGAAAGGCTGGGGAAGGGCATTTCATGCCCTCTCCCCCAAGCAAGTGCAAGTGATGAACACCAGGAGGAAGATCTGGACCAGAAGCAGACTCCCCTTTTCTCCCCTTCCCCCTGCAAAGCTGAGCAAGTTGGAAGATGCAGAAGAGGGACCAGGCCACCTGAAAGCGCCCATACAACTGCCAAGGTAGCACCAATAGACAAAGGAAAGGGGAAGCCAATATGGGGCTTATGCTGCATGGGGCACCCCCCACCACCCCAGCTTTGTCTCAAGCACCTTCCAGGCATGACGCTTCACCTGCCCCTCTCCCGCTCGTTCTGGGGGCATCTGGATCAGCAACTGCCATGAGGACAGCAGAGGAGAGGGCAGATCCAGGCCGCAGGCCAAGAAGGGGAAGGATGGCAGGATCGGAGTCATGGCAAGGGGGAAACACAGGAATGGAAGAGACTGCATGCACATTGTGGAAGAAGGCTTGGGGGGCATGGGCGAGGGCTCCAATCCTCTTACATCCTCCCCTCAAGGGTCTGGAGCTCCTCTTCAGTTTTTGTCAAAGATGGAAGGGGAAGGAGGAGGAAGAGCACCTTCCCCACCACCCCCACAGGCACACAGACACATGCTCACCCATCCCTCATCCCCAAAGGCTCCACTGCCCGTTGGACAACACCACATTCAAGGACAAACAACCACTCCCCAGTGCCACCACGACCCTCCCTGCCTCCTCCCAGCAGCAGCGACACCCAGGAATGGTGGGTGCCCCCACTCCCCCCCACCAACACGCTCCAGCCTCCAGGCAAGAGGGAGTGCGCAGGGGGGAAAATGAGGAGGAAGGGTGGCAGTGAGGGCAGAGGGACAGCCAAGGGAAGAAGGAGAGAACTAAGGACAGCCATTCGCACCACGACTTCTCGCAGGTAGAGCTCCCCCCACGCCCCTGGAGCAGGGGGACCTGGCTGCTCACTTGCTGCCTCCTCCGCCGCCGCCGCCTGCCGCCACCTTCTCAAAATCCTCTGCGTTGCAGAACTCCTTGATGGTGACGGTGAGGAGGTTGCTGGTGACATCCGTGACCACCACGTTAGAGCAAGGGGACATCTCAGGACGCCAGTCGCCAGCCTCCTGCTCCGGGTCAGAAGAGGAAAGGGACAAGGAGGGCGTCTGCCCCCCACTGCACCCTCCTGGGGGAGAACGCTTGCTGGTGGCGGCCGACTCGGGTGGGATCGAGAGGTCGAGGACCTCTGACTCGCGCCAGTCGGGGATGGCTGGGCTGAGGGTCTCGGGGAGCAGCTTCGGAGGGGAATCATCTGGGTCGGAGGAGGAGTGGGGGGCAGGCGATGGACAGCCGGAGGAGCTGGAGCTGGGGGCATCATAGGGGGTGGAGCCCATAATGAGCCCACAGGAGGCCGCCTGGGAGCCTTCGGCCTCCCCTTTGCCCTCTAGAGAGGGGGCAGGAGCAGCGGACGGCTTATTGTAGAGTGAAAAGGCGCCGAACTTCATGTGACGGATCTGGGTGCGGAGGACGCTCTCACTGAACTTTTTGCTTTTGCCAATGACGCGGTTTCGGGACGGGATCTTGGGTCGAGCCAGGCCCCCGGCCCCGTTGGCTGGCTTCCCACCTTTGTCAATGACTTTGAGGTTGAGGATGATGCGGCTGCGCTTGGGCTCGCGGGGTTTCACCTTACGGTTGATGATGCGGACGGTTTCCGAGAAGGGCGAGACGGGAGGACGGATGCCAGCCCCGCCACCCACGCTCCCACCGTTCTGGGGGTCTGGACGGGGCAGGGGGCGCCGGGACATGCGGTGGCATCGCCGGATGTCTTTCTTGAGCCGGTGCACCGCAGCACTGGAGTGGAGCTTGGGAGAGGAGGTGCTGGAACCAGGCTTGACAGAAAAGTGTACATCCCCAATGTGGAGGGCCTCCGCTTGGGCCCGAGCCTGCGGTGGTGGGGAGAGAGAAAAAAAAACAGGGTCAGAGAGGCAGCCTAGATACAGCCAAATCTCAAATCGCGCATTGCTCACCTCAGGACAAGAATGCCGTGTCACATGTATACCCATATTAATGACAAGCACACATACACACCTATGGACTATTAAGAGCCACGGCACAGCCCCCATACAAGCATGGGGAACGTCTACATCCTTTTTGGGCAGCTGATTACTCCCTAGGCAGTGCCCCTGTTGACACGTGTTTCCCCCAGGAAGAAACTGCCACCCTCTGGCCATGTTTCAGGGTTACAGTTAATGGTTTCCAAGGCCCCCGTCAGTCATCATCAGCCAACGTGCACAACCCTCCACTGTCAGCCAAACAACCAAGCATCCTCCTAGGCACTGGGGCTGTTAGTGTTGAGTTAGAATCCAAAATTACGTACTAGCCCCAAAACAGGGGACTGTTATCAGGTCCTGTACGAAATGAACACAAGACAAGGGGGAAAGGAAGAGTAATGCATCCAGTTTGCTCTTCCCCCCCCACAACCTGGGAGGAAACCTCATCTGCTCTGGAAAACATGGTAAAAGGGGGTCTTGAGGAACACAGATGGAGGCGGGTAAGGGTGGTCTGACAGAGCTGTCTTAGCTAAACACAAGAAACGCAGAGATCTGAAGCTTAATTTTAACTAGAGACCACAAGCAAGTTGTATATCCTTACTCTGCTGTGGGAGCAAGGTCCAGTGTTTAAAGCCAGAGACCAGGCCAGCTGGAGAAGAGATTGCCTTGTCCTTTTGAACACTACACTTCTTTGAAACCTACTAATGAAACAGAGCAGGAACAGCACTGGTTCAACTGCTCGGTGCCAGCTCTCCCTGAGAGCCAGGGCAGGGGAACAAGACTTTTAAGCTCTTCTGGTGCTTGGAGATAGTGCCAAAACCTGCCCTGGTTCATGCACCAGAGACAGGAACATTTTCTGGCAGCAGGAACAACGGTTTCRTTGGTAAGTTGAGGCAGTATGACCTGAAGACCCTGTGGGCATGGAAACCCACAGTGTATTCTTACATCACCCCTTGTCAGAGCACAGTTGCTCGTAGAGCTCAGCCTCCCACCTGCACCCCGCTCCTTGCCCAAACAAACCCCCTTCCTTATTCCGTCTCAGCAGTGGTCATAGGCAGAAGTCACCCATGCCTGGAGGGGACAGGCAAGCCCACCTCTGATTGCCCATCTAGTGAGCAGCTTCCCCCATCTCGTGGGCACAACAAGAACTGCAGTGCTAGAAGACGACAGCTGCTTTTCCTCCCCAACTTTTCCATCCCATTGCCCCCTAGCACATGCCAAGATCGGGATGGCTTCTTGCCAGCTAAGAGCTTAAGCACTCCAACACCATCTCCTTTGTCACCCTGCAGGCTGTGCCTCCTACCAGAGAAATGCCTGGGGAAAAAATGTGCGTGTAAAGGCAGGGATCTAACAGATCTAAGCAAGGGGCCCAGGCCAGCTCTTGCACAATAAGCTCAAAGCCCTGACCCTACATCCCCAGAACTCTGCTGTCACCCAGTGCCCCTCTTCTCCCACCGAGATCCCCATGGGAACTGCAGAAGATCCTGAACGAGCAGAGAACAGAGACTGTGAAGACATTTTGTTCGTCCCTGGCTAAAGTTGGATCATGCCCTGCAGTACTACTTGTATCCTGGCTTTAAAAGGACTGCAAAGATGAGGCCTACTTCCCTGGCTGAACGTGAAAATGCAGACTGAAGGCTCATCTGCACCAGGGACTCTAGACTTTGTATTAGCCGACTGACAAAGAAACAGTGACGAGTAACACGACTGCCAAGGCAGGCACAGACACTCTCCATGTTAACCCTGGGCTGTACAGGGCTGTTTCACCTAGCTAGAGGGCAGCATCCCCAGCCCAGACAAACCCCAACAYGTCTTGCTGTAGCAGGAAGCATCCCAGTGTCCAGCTAGTTTCTCTTTGCTCAGCCTCACGTTACTTTATCCCCAAAACCGTTCAGAAAATGAGTAGACAGAGTTCCTGTCCCAGGCATCCTACAGGCTGGGGCACGACAGCAGCGCCAGACAAACTCCCTGTACCATGCATCAGCTCTCCCCCTCCCATCCCAATGATCCACAACTTAGAAACACTGCAGATCCTGTCAGGAGGTCACAGGCACAGACAGATGCACATCTAGGGCTGTGCTTACTCCCCATCTTCACAGGTCCCTCTGAAGCAGATGGCAGATACCAGGACAAGCTACAGTTTGCTTTCTGACATTACATACCAGCACAGCCTGGATTAACAATTTTATTCTTCCTTTCCCCCGCCTTCCCCATCACAGCCAGCTCTTCCAGCATTGCTGCTCTTGTGCTTTGGGCTTCTCACCAATTTACCACTGCTCAGCAGACAGCAAAGTGCAACACAATGTCCCATTCCAAAATGCAGGACATGGAAGCCAGGCAGAGGGTACAGGCAGATGCGCCAGTAAAAATCCTTGAGCTATAGCTTCAGTGGATACACAAAGACATCCTTCAGGGCCTCTCCTGCAGCCAACACTGCATGCCTTCTAGATTAATTCCCTACCCTGTAATCAAACCTTGGAGTGAGAAGTTCTGCCCCCTCYGTGCAGAATCGAGTCTAATTGCTGCCTGCCCACAGCGCTGCCTTCTATCACCCACGTGAGAAAGAAGCAGGCCTCCCCCACATCTTCCCCGAGTCTGGGGGAAGCAGTCACAAACACCCACAGCTGTCTTATACACCCCAAAATTCCTCAGCAAAGCTTCCCATCAACCACATTAAATGAAAAATGATAATGCTGGGATGCTCACTGCCCAGCCACTTCCATTATCCTGCTGAATTTACTTTCTCAGCCTGTGCACGTTAATCAGCTCCTGTCCTGTTTTGACAGAGACACCTGTTCTGGTTTTGTGCTTACACAGTGGCTAGCACAGAGCCCTGGTCCATGGCTAGGACTTTTCCAGTGTGCCAGTCTCCTTTACTTGGTATGTGTCTGTGTTTCCAGTTACTTCTGGGGCACTTCCTCAAGGCTGAAGCTGTTTCTAACTCATGTTTCAGCTCTGCATTTATTAAATTCCAGTTTCGGTAGTCTCCACGTAGACTACATGCACCATCAGCCTCTTTGGCCAGATTATTAAGAGAGCGGGTAAGCTGGGACCCAACAGTCCCCTCCAGGTGCTACACTGCTGTCCCCAGTGACCAGCTTCAACGCAAGTTCCGAAGAGCAATATGCAAATATTCAGCTTACCTTGAGCTTGTTTCTCCAGGTAAGGTTTCAAGAAAAATAGTATCAGATGCTTTATCTAAGACCAGCCCCCAGAGCCCTCTCACTTGCAAAGCTCAGTATTCCTACCACAGGATCAGGTTTATTCAGGCATCAACTATATGAGCTGAAGTCTCTTCTCTGCAGAGGACAGGACATTTTCTGGGCTCTCCTCCTCCTGCTTCCAATTTCACATTAAGTAACTACCTCTGGTTTGGAGAAGACCCAGCATTCAGTTTTATCTGCTGGAAACGCACTTCTCCCTGTTCATGAATCCATTACTCTATCACACTCACGAGCTGTATGAGCATGAGGTCTTTGAAAAACAAACCTGTTTAATCCTTTTGGCTGTGTCACCACAGCTTGTTACTTAACCAAGAAGCGTTCCAAACAGAAGCTACCTCTTCGGGTTTTGCAGTTTTCACCTGCAGGATTTGCTCACTGCTGAAGAGGTGTTCAGCATGTATACGAAGTAATTCACTCTCCACTTACAGCTCAGCCTACATCAGGATGCAGCTTCTGGAGGCTTGCTGCAGTGCTCTGTCATGAGAGCAAGGCAATTGCTAAGATTGCTTCCCTTCCCTTCCCCCTCTTCCCTTTTGGGATATGTATCACCTTTATTTAGCTTGTACAGCTCTCCCTCATTGCCCCTGGGAACTAGTATACCTCCCCTGTTCCCTACTATTTCTGAATAAACGTCCCTTGAGGCCCAGCAAACATATTTGTTCATTCATTCCCTTAATGCACTGAGGCACATAAGCACGTACACGGACATGTGCTTAGAAAAGCCTCTCTTACCTGATTTGTATCAAAACCTCTGCAATTTGGAAGAAAAAAAAAAAAAAAAAAAAAAAAGACCTTGTCAGGCAACAGATTTCTAGTTAATTATTTCAAAATCAAGTCATTTCCAGTAGTGCTGCTGCACCATAGTAGCGCTACTCTCTCATAAATTACTGGTTCTGCTTTGTCTTTTATTCTCCACCTGCATTCCCACAGTCCTGCTCCAAACAGCATTCGCAAGAGCTCTTCTTTCCCCTTTTTGGCTGCCATTCTGCCTTTTTATCGCCCTCTTTCTTCTGCAGTCTTCCAAGTGACAAGGCAACAGCAAGCCAGTTCATAGCACAGTTCTCCCAAGCAACACTGCCATAAACTAGTTTCCCTACTGGATGGGGAACAAAATGCTACAAAGGGGAACGCTCTGTTTTCAAACCACTCGGGGATAATTTACGAACAGGGAGGAGATCAAAAGAAACCCAACTCCAACTTCAGAGTTCAACGAAGGGCGAAGCGACAGAACACCACGCTGCTCGGCCCCTTCTTCCCCCCCTCTCCCACTAAGGCTCTCCCTTACTCTGCTCTCCGTTACTTCTTCCTCCCCATTAACCTTCTCCAGTCTTTTCACCTTAGTATTTACAGCCACCCCGACTAGGGCTCTTTGCTAGCCACCCACTGAGCTTGCAGACCAGCCTCTGTCTCTTAATAGCACTTGCTCGACTTTATTAGATTAGTTGGCGAGTTTTGCATTCCACACAGTGGAGGGCCGAGGGAAAAGCAAAATAAAAAGAGCAAATCGAGCAGGGGAAGAGAGGAAGATCACTATAGCATGCCCTATGTCTCTTTCTAACCTCACACCAGCTTTCATTCTGACCTGCAGCTGAAGGGCCTGTCCTCAAGGATGACTTCTGCCAGACACCTAAGCAGTAAGGTAAGAGCCTTACGTACAGTGCTGCCCATTTCAGACCGAGGACTCTGCTTCCCATACACTCAGCACAAAGCTTGCAGCATACCAGCAGCCTCCCAAGAATTACAACCTCCCGCCAAGCTTGATCTCAGCTGTGGGAAAGTTTGCCCCTAGTATGCAGAGGATAAAGACCCATTTCCTGCCCAAAACTTTGCAGCTGAAGTTTGCAGGGGTCACTTTCAACACCGGCCATCTTGATACCGATATTACAAAGCCTGGACTGTAATTTCCCTTTGCAGTCTGATCGAAAGGGCAAGTGTTAGACAGCTCTCAGCAACAGGAGCCTGGCTTACAAAGGCAGCAGGTGGCCAAAGATGCAGCTTTTCAAAGCTTTTCCAAAGGCGTGGGCCACTAACCTGCTGGAATGCTTTCTGCAAATCCCCCTGGGTGCCTATCTGCAGCTTTTGAGAACTAAYCCCAGGATAAACCTAGCCCCAACTGCAAACTGAAATACCCACACAAGCCAGGGGACTGAGCGGCGTATCGGGGCACTTATTTCAATGCCTTACTGGAGACTCAGAAGCCTAAGTTTAAGCACTGATACACATGAAAAATCGTAGCAAGCCACCGAGTCGAGGGCAGACTAGTTTACCAAAGCAGTCCTAGGCCAGACTCCTGCTTAAACATCATTGCATCCAGGCCTAATCTGTTCAGTTAACAGATCAAAAAGAATATTGTTCTAACTGCCAACTCCAAAGACTCCCTCTGGGATGCAAGAATCCAATTTCTTCCCCTGCTTCCGAAATTCTCACTGGCAAGAGATTCTGCAGCTGAAAGAACCAAAAACATYGTTAGCGATGCACAAGGCAGAACCAAATCCCACTCCTCCCGCAGCAGCACCAGGCTGCAGGGCTAGCAGAGGTCAAACCCGCATCTTCGGTGGGTCATAAGAATTGACTGACGACGCAAACTATCATGCTGGTCTCGGTCACGTTTCTAGCCGCAGYTGCGTTGCTAGTGGTTTGCCTGAACAGAGCTCAAACAAGTTCAGATAGGGCTAGCTGAGATAGGGTTACTTCTTGCTGCCTGGCCTGGGGTGTTATTTTTAGGGTAGGATCCGAAGTCACAGAAAAATGGCAAGTCAGGGCGCTAACAGTTTCACCAGCTCCGCTTCCTAGAGCTGCAAACCAAGCGGCAGYGGCAGCGCTCTGCCCTGCCAGCCTCTCCCACAACGCGGCACCAGCCTTCAGGAGAGCTCATCTCGCTCCCTATCGCGATCCATCTTCTACAAAGTACTGAGCCAGCTCTGCAAACCTACGGGTTTTCAGTAGCGTTTGGGAAGCTGGCAGAAGGAAGATGTGCCACAAAAACGTTGTCAGGGACGTGATTCAAAGGATGCTGTTGAATAATTCAGGTTCCAAGTTTAGGGGGGTTTTAAAGGGCAAAGGGAGAAGAGGAGGAATGAGTAGGTTTTATTTTTGAGTTTGGGGGTTGGTTTTGTGTTTTTTGAGTGAGTGAAAAATTGGCAGTGGATTTTGCCGTATCACATTCAGAATCAAAAAGAAAAGAAACTCATTACACGCAGTAATGTTAAAAGCACAGCATAAACACTTCTCTACCACTCTGAACAATGTCAGGTGTTATAAATACCAGCATTTTTTAATTCAAGCAGAGAACTATTTTAAGCTGGTGGTTTCCCTTTAAGTGTTCCTCTGCATTGTTGGAGACCTAAACACAAGGGTTTCATTTAATGCATGACTGCCAGAAAGAGAAAAACCAACTAGTCTAGTTTCCCCGAATAAAGAGTAAGAGGTGGTACATATCAGTAGTTCTCAGTCTGCAGACACAGAAAACTGTTAGCAGAAAAACAGGCAACAAGGGAGGAGGAGGACAGTTCCATCAGCAGGATTTCCCAAGGATTACCACAGTCACCTGCATTTTACTCAGAGCATCAGAATACGCCTGTTCCCACATTTCTTCCTTGTGCTTTGTTACATCCTCTTAAAGCAGAGGAGAGGTGACACCCTACCCCTCACCGCTCTTTCCGGTGCTCATACAGTTAAAGTGCTGCGCTGACTTGAGTAAAGCTCCTACCGCTGTCAGGCAAAGGAAAGTATTAACCTGTTTCACAGATGGGGAAACATGCACAAAGGCTAAATGACTTGCCCAAAGCCATAGGATGACTTAGTGATAGCGATGCCTTACCACAGGGTCCACCCTGGCTGTTCCAGGACTTTATACCAGATCAAAACCAGGGAAGCTGTGAACTCGCTCATCTGTCTTAATCATACAAAGGTGTGTTGTGTTTCTACATTCATTTGAAGTCTGAGATTGAGATAGTTGGAGAGGAAGGGGGGAAAGAGAGGAGCGAAGCAAGGAGTTTTGTCTTTAGACTAATAAACCCACAGAGCTCACATAGCGGTCACGCAGCTACCAGATTTCTTAATTAAAAAAAGTAAAAAAAACTGGGGGGGAGAGCTGCACTAAGGACTACCTTCCTCATTCATCACTGCAAGCAAGCAGAGATGCTACAACAATACCTTCTTGCAGAGATGCTGGGTCTATCAGAGGGAAACTGGAAACTTTGGCTGCTATCCTACGCAGAGATGAAACACTCCTCCTCCCCCCCAAAAAAAACGTGAAACAAGCCTGCAGTTTACAGATCAAAACATGAACCCTCCATGAAACTCTCGTGGAGCACCTGCATCCTGAAACACAATCGGAGGAGCAGTGGGACTCCTGCCACAGCTGCCCGATTGCTCAGCGTGCTGCTAAGTTGCAGGGCACGGGCTGGATGGAATAAGCTGCTGAAGGAAGAGGGAGCGGGGCAGGCTAGCTCTTCACTGCGGCAGCAGGCGGCCGCAAAGAGGGAGAGGATATTGGAAAAGAGATTGCAGCCTCACCGTGCACATCCACGTTGTACCGACCGTCCTGCTGGGGCACCCGCCACATGCACACATGCTCTCCCCTCACATGCTTCTGCGTTCCTGTCCCCCACCCACTTTCCCGTCGGGTTGTCCCCGCGTTCCCAGAGCCAGGCAGCAGGCACAAGTCACTTGAAAGTCCAGTCCTTCCAAGGGCACAAACCGGCGAGGTTTGAGAGACATTTGGCTAGGCCTAAGTTATTTAAATAAGAGTTACCTTCAGGAGAAAAGTTTTAGGCTTAGGTCCTCTCTTCTTGGGCCCATACAGCTCACGCTCTCGTTCCCTTTAGGGAGTCAAATTTGTCAAGAAGTTAAAACTTTTCCCAAAGGGAGAAACAGAAGCATACAAATTTAAAAGAAAAAAAAAAAAAAAAGAAAGAAAGAAAGAAAGAAGAAGAAAAAGAAGGGAGCCTGGACGCCCCTTCCCGCTCGCCCACCCAAAGCCAAACCTGCTGTAGCCCCCCCAGCCCGGGGTGGGGGATGAGCACTCACTTCTGCTCGAAGGCGGCGATGAGGCGGGAGTCCAGGATGTTCTCCTCGGGTTCCCAGGTGCTGTACCTGCCGGGGGCGCGGGCAGGGGGGGAACAAGCGAAGGGGTTAGCGCCCAAACCCTCCCGCAGACCGTACACAGAGACCCCCCATCCCATCCCACCCCACCCCGTCCCGTCCCCCCCACCCCCGCAGCCCCGGGGGCGGCCCCCGCAGGGCAGCGGGGGCGGGCGGCGGGCCCCCCCGGCGGGATGCACTCACTTGATGGCCCAGCCTTTCCATTTCACCAGGTACTCGATGCGCCCCTGCAACACACGGGGGAGAGGAGGGGGGGGGGGTGTGAGGCGGGGGCCCGGCGGGCCAGCGAGCGGCGCGGCCGGGGCCTGGCGGCGGGGAGCGGGGGAGTCCCGCGTCCGCCCCCCGCACCCCCGCTCCGGGCGGCCCCTCACCTTTCGGATGCGCCGCTTGATGATGGACTCGGCGGCGAAGACGCGCTCCCCCACTGCAGACAGCTCCATCTTGCTCCTCGGCGGCGGCGCCCACAGCCCATAATAATCCCGCCCGCCCGCGCCGCCCCGCCCCCTGCCCCCCGCCCCGCCCTCCTCGTGCCGCCGCCGGCTCGCGCACGCCCGCGCGCCCCCTCCCGCCGCGGCCGCGCGTGACCCTCCTCCCCCGTGGGGGGGCGGTTGCTAAGGGAAGGGGGGCGCGCGCAGGCGCCGGCCGTTAAAGGGGCCGCGCGGCGGGTGGTGTGAGGGCGGGGGCTCCGCCATCGCCCCCTGTGAGGGGGGACCCGCGGCCCCTACCCCGGGGGACGGTGTTCGAGGCCAGGGGCCGGCGGCGAGCGGTTCCGGGGGGAGCGGGAGGGGAAGCCCGCCCAGAGCAGACCCTCGGCATGGCGGCGGTGCTACTGCGCCTCTGCCGCCTCAGCCCCCTTCCCGCCCGAACGGGTCCTTTTTTTTTGCTTAAAACAATGGCGGCAGCGGGGGCCGCGCAGCCTCCTCTCCTCCTTCTGCACACGCAGATGCGCCGTCACCCCACACCATCGCCCACCTCTAGCCAGCGGGGTGGCACCGGGGGGTAAACGGTGAAGCGGGCAGTCTTAAAGTACCTACCAAGGCAAAAACTAACAATAAAGGTGCTTAAATCCTTTTTTTTCTTTTTTTCCTTTTGGCTGGTGCATTTATGTGCCCTCATTTTTGAGCCAGTATAAGGTACTGCAAGGTAAATGGGCCAAGCATGCTACATAAACCTTTAAAAAAAAAAAAAAGAAAAATGTTAAGTCACTTAAAGGAATTCCCTGCCCTGAGTTACTGCAAAATCCTATTTAATTTGCAGTGTGCTTTACACTCTCTTGCAGGTGCTAAAAAGACAGAAAGAAAAAACCTCAGTCACGAATCATTCTCTGTGATTCAAAATGGAAGCTCACAGCCCTGCAGCTGTCTTCATGTGGAGCTCACGGTCCTCCATTACCTGGAGGTACCACCCGGCACACAGCAGAACAGCAGAGTCTTCTGCTTTAGCTCTGTTGTTAGGGTAAGGAGGGGGTGCATTTCAGGATGATGTCCTCTGGAAGAAGGGGGAGCTGTGATGAGGGCCATAAGCAATGGCCAACTTGCTTTTCCTGCTTTCTCAATCCACCACGACCTCACCAGCTACCCGCTTTTCAGCCAGCCTGGCAGGGAGCACTCACAGCCCCCGTGGCCCTTTTTCCACTTGCGTTCACCTTCCCTTTCCACCTCTGGCTCAGAAGTTCCACCCAGAAGGAGGATATTCTGGAAATGGCTATATTTATCAGTACCAGCAGGGATGGATTTCCCAAAATCAAGGTGGGCAGGTAGGAGAACCAGCTATTTCATCACTGCCTGCGATTCAGGCAAGATCTGTTCTAGCATTTTGTTCTTTTTCACCTTAGCAGCTGAAACGTTGCAGCCACCACAGGCTCTCTGACCAGAGGAAAAGTGATTAAAGAGAGGATGTGTTCCCCACCGCCTTGTCCTCATTCGAAGTGGGGGGGATGGAGAGGTTGCCGAACGCTGACAGAGAAGAGATGGCAAACAGACAGTCACATGGACCCTGGTTCAGGAGATGCAAACAGTTCAGAGAACAAGGTGTTTCTGTGGTCAGGGACTGAACCACAGTGCACTTCACCACTGGTAATTCTGCATTTAGGTCATATCGCTTGCTTTGAGAATAGGCTGTAAGAGGCCCTTTCTCAGGTATTTACCATCACAGGCCAACCAAGAACAAAAGCCCAGACAGATCACTCAAGACTCTCGCCTACAACGGGACAAGTCCTTCTGGAGTGCCCCATTTCCCTAGACACTGCTTGTTTTAATCTCATTCTTTATACGGTTGAAAGTGACTTCAAAAGAACAAGTCGATCACACCTGTTGCATTTTGCTTCTCTCTTTTTTAACTGCTTTTAACTTTGCACATTAAGTGTTCATTAACACCATCCACATTTAAATTGGCACATTTAAATTTGTTACTGTTCACTTTGTTTAAACAACTGCTTTTACACTTGTGGCTGAGCGTCAGATAATTGAACTCCCAACCATCAATATCATCCACCCTAAAAAGCAGGCACTGCTAAATCAAGTTGGGGGGGAAGTCCTTACACAGCTATACAAACACAGATGCAGCAGCTGCGACTGTCTTGTCCCCAAACAGACGTACAGGTCACGAGCATCGCACCTCACCTCAGGGCAGGAGCACGAGGCACTCCCGATCCACGGACCAGGAGGAGCAGCAGCATTTCAGAGAGCTCCATGTGCTCTTTCCAGTTATCTTCTCCTTCCACCTGTCAGCAGGACCTTCTTTCCAGCCACAACGACTGCTCAAATCACCACGAGCAGCCATTGTAGAGGTATTGCCCAACCCCAGGCTCTTTCATCTAACTTTTTCTCTCGCAAAGCAAAATAGCAGCAGAATATCCAGCTGTTCAGAGCATTGTTGGGCATTTCCTTTGTTTCATTCACATTTCCAGTAAAACACTCTAAAAAAAAAAAAAAAACAACAACCTGGAAAGATGGCTCTCTCGGAACAGCTGTTGTTCCCTATGAACACTGAAATAAAGTATTTTTTTGGTGCCTCACTGCCCTCAAGACTCTGGTGCCATAGGCTACGCCGTAGCACTTCTTGCTAGCACCAAGAAGCCTGCACAGGGAAGCAATAAGCTTTGGGGGAGCAACAAGACCTCTCTCACCAGAATCACTGGCAAGCGGTGTACGAGCGTAGGGGGAGAGCAGCAGGTGCAAGAACATTTTTATTTATTTTTTAAATGGCACTAGATAATGGGAAACTCACCTGCTCAAAGCTGTTAGCTGCCTCCAGGCTCATTTTTTGTGGATTCGTGACCTGGCAGGAGTAACAGCGCTTATCTCCGTTAGAACAACCCCAAGGGTTGCTCAGCCGACTCTGTTGCTGTTTGCTCCAGGGAGGTCGCTGTCAGGAGTGGCAGATTTCTGTAAAGAAACAAGTCGTTCCCTTGCCCGCACCGGGAGCTGGTGCGCTTGCACACCCCCCAGCCCCTCAAGCAAATGCTGCATCGGTTTTTAAGCAAACCCTTGGCGCTATGGTCATCCATGTCAAAACGTGGCAAGATTTCCCAGCCACAACCCTGAAACACACAAGAGCAAAGACAGAGCCCTCAGAGCTGACCACGTACCTCCTCGCACAGCAGTTCTGGGTGGCTCAGCATAGCCCCAGCAGTGGCCAGAGCAACCACCCCTCCACTCCGCTGACCTTCTGATATAGCAGAGAGAGAAGGCCCGTGGGGATTCATGCGGTGCCTGCACCACTGGGGTGCAATGATACCCCTGGAGCCTGCCTACCGGTTCCCAAAGCAGGCCCAGCTGCCCAGGCTGCCACTGGATCAGGGTGATTACACAAGCCCCCCAGGTTTCTAGCATCCTTGCTTCAAAAACAGTTGCCTGGGGAGCAAAACGCTGGGAAGAGAAGGACCAAGAGCAGGGAAGACGAGTGGCACTGAACAGAGAGGAGGTGACTGCTAGTTTCCTGGCAGCACTTGCCATTGCAGGGGCCACACACTGCATTTTGCTCCATGCTTCTCAGAGAGCGCTGAGCTGCTCAAACTGTGTGGTTTCCCCTTTTGGGTGCTGCCTACTGTAGCAGGGGCCCGGGGCCTGTCCTGAGGCACGGCTGAGTGCCCTTGTTCTCAGCCATCCTATCGGGAGAGCTGCGCATGGCAAGCTGGCTGCACTGCACGGATCAGAGGGGCAGCATAGCAACAGATTATTAAAAAAGAAGTACTATCCAGATTAACCTTTAATCCAACCAACACATGCATGCGAAAGGACAAGCCATTATGAGTGTCTAGTGCCAGCCAGCCTCTGCAGCATTGGCAGGGGGAGGAAGAAACAATCTCTGGAGTAGGCTTTCCCGTAACTCTGCACTGCAGTTTCTTACAACTTCACCTGACTCGCTAGCTACTGCCAGAATGTACGCGGCTGGCTGGAGTACTGCTCCGATGCCATCACTCGAATCCAGCCTCCCTGGCTCAGGGCAAGCATGCTGGCTGCACTTTGGTAACACAGGCAAGACCTAACCATGCTGCCTTGAGCCATGACCGACTCAGGAAACACACCCCATCCCCCTCCGCTTTTGCACTGCGTGCTTTTGTGATTGACGTCATAGCTGCGTTCGGATGCAGGGCTCACCCCCACGTTACATCTAGAGACATCTAGACATCTCAGACAGCCCCATTCGCTTGCTGAGGTACCTTGATTAACAGCTAGCCTCCTCCTCCGCAGAGGACAGAGAGGCACACACCTTGAGGGAGCCAGTCAGAAACCAAAGCAGACTAAATGACACTGTGGGATCCTCTCCACAGAGTATCAGCAGTCCCAGGATTCGGGTTTCTTGGTGRAGCCCCGCATTACCTGCTGTCAATCAGTGGCCAAACTCCACCCAGGAGCTGCTGTGCTCCCGGGGAGCTCCTTGAAAGCCCTGCAGGCCAACCCACCGGAGGCTTTGGCTTGGAGGAGAGCAGGCTTCCCTGCTGGCAACCGGTGTGGAGGCTGTTTGGCAGCCCAGGCCTTGCCTCGGATTTTCTCTGTTCCCACAAGAGATGCAGGATATGGGGCACACCAGCACTCTCGTCCGGCTGGTGCCGGCAGAGCTGTCCTGGCACTGCGGCATTGTGCGAGGACGTCAAGACTCCCTAAACCCAGAGCAGCAGTCACCCTGCCACTGGCATTTTCCTCTTCAAATTCTAATCCATCAAAGACCAACTGTCCCAGGTCACCTCCGTACAGCTCTAACTTACCCAGTGGGTTAAAAATTAATAAAAAACTAACCTCCTTGAATCAAAGTAACGAGTAATGTCAGAAACAGCCTTTTGCAGGCTCCATTCTTCATTGATCCTTACTGATCTTTCTCACGCACACACACATTTTCCATTCTTTTTCCAGCCACACTGCGAAAACAGAAATACCAACAGAAGTGACTGGCGGAAAATAATTCAGCTGTAGAATTAAAGCAAGGGGAGGTAAATGACCACACAAACAGACCACTAGGTAAATGTCAGTTCTCATATTTAATATTTTAATAATTTTGTTTGCAACATTTACCACATAAATCATCTAAATAAATAGATGCTGTACAGTCTCTTATCCATATCAGTACAAAAATAAAACCACACTTTGTGTCAGATTATACTTGAGCCTGCCCTCCCTTTGCTATTACAATCTCCTTTCACAGCACATACTTGCTCAGAAAAGGCATTATACTCCGATTGGTTTGTTTGGAATTGGTTTACTCCCTATTTCCCCCCCTCCCCAAATACATTCAATTAGTCTGTACAAAAGCTAGAAGCTCATTCTGTGCAAAAGGAAGCTTTCTGTGTGCAAAGACTCAGATACTCTAGCGTGCTGACAGGAACAACAGCAACAACTGAAGAGACAAGAACAAAAATAATCGGGGACCCTCCCCTCTAACTGACCCCATCTTCCCCCCCAACAGAAAGGAAGCATACCAAATTAGATGAGTCAGTGTGCAAAAGAGCCCAAACGATGTGTGTACGCCGAGGGAAAAGGTTGGTGCTGAAAACCCAGCGAGAGAACTGGGGGTCCCCCAGCTGTAGAGCTTGCTAGGTGAGGAAAAAAGATGCTCAAAAGGTTCTTGAGATACACAGAACAAAAGCTTCATCTAAATGATTTTCGTTCTTTTGTTGCCATTCTGTTGGAGATGAGGTGAGGAAATGGCCTCTGGAAAAATCCAGCAGCTACTGAAGACAGCTCCTGGTTCACCCTCCCTTCCCCCTCCCCACTCCCTGTAGAAGGACAGATACCTCCCCGTTCCTCAGCTAAGCTAATAAGGTGCAATTTTTCAGACGGGAAACTATAAAGATGTCTCCAGAGCTGGAAGAAGTGGTTGTAGTTCCAGACTAGGACCACTCAAACTGAAACTCAACTTCATTTTTCCCTTTCCTCAGACAAAGGAGGTGGGACGGGAGGAAGCCAACCTGCACCCTGAAGGCAAGCGAGGGACCTTGCAGGTTTCCTCTCCTCCCTTTGGGAGCCCTCCTTTACTTGGCATGGCGGAGCACGCTCCCCCTTCAGCCGTGGGAGGGAGGCAAASGGCTGGGTGGCAGCTCTGGAAAAATGATAAGGAGTGGCCTGAAACAGATACATCTTTTGCTTTTCAAATGCCACTTTTAGACAGACGATAAGGAGTACTTAGCACTCCTAGTGCTTTGCATTTCCAAAGTGCTTCAAAACATACTTCAGATTTAAAAGCAAAAAAAAGCTGCTTAACATTTTGACAGATTTGCAAAAAGCTTCTTTGTGCTGACACTACATTTTCTGGTTAAAAAATAATAATAATAAAAAAGGCTTTCCACCTCCTCCTCCTCCAAAATCCCCCTCCCAGTCAAAACTCTGCTAACCAGTAACAAGACAAGCTGTGATAGAAGTTCTGAACAGTCTTACAAGCTCTCCCTTTCAACGTCTGACTGGCACTCTCGGACAAGAACCCCTACCATCCTTGCAGAGCAGCCCACAGCAGATGTAAACAATCTCAGAAGCAAAGCTCCTACCCCATCCCAACTTGGTAGCAATCCATCTCCCCCCTATCAGCCATTACGTGCTCCCACTGAGCTCCACTCCTCTCTACAACTCCCAGTTAACTAGGGATCATCTCCCACCTGCTCCCTGCTAAGCCACTGTACTTTAAGAAATTAAGGGTGCAAGGGAAAGAGAGGTGGAAGAGAAAAAGGGGTCATCACTCCAGGAAGTGCTTGTTACAGGAAAGGATTTGAAGGGTCTGAACTCAATTTTAAGTGATTGCTTCTCTCTCCTTCCAATTGTCCTGGGGCTGTTTTGTAGGCCTTCCTATCTTGACCAGCTGCTTGGGTGGAATCCAGGTGGTTCAACACCCAGAAGGTTCATGCTTCCTCTGTGAGGACAGCAAGTTCAGCAGGCAGAGGACAACATGGTCTCTTGATTATAAGCTACTGTCTCAGAACAAGTTTACCATGCCCTTGGGGAAAACTGTTTTACGACAAGCACAGCAAAAGCAACATGTTCCCTTTACCTCTATGTTCCATGTTGAGGTTACCCTGTGCAAGCTGTTAACGTACACATCTCCCTTGCTTTCCCAAATGGTAAAAAGACAGATACATAAATGCAGCACTGACCATCTCCTCTCCACAGGACCCACTCAGAACTCTGAGGGGCATCCACCCACTGATGCATGGGATCAGCTTCACTACAAGTTCTTTGCACTTCTAACACGCCTTCTCTCTCAACTGCCAGCTCACCCAAAGGCCTGTCCTCAACCGCCTGGCAAGAGCAACTCTAAGGCAACTCCCTCCCTCCCCTGACAAGCAGCTGCCCCTACTATTTTCCTAGAAAGGCCCACCTCCCTCTTCTTCCTCGGCTGCAGGTAAGCAAGGGAGGAACAGCAGACGGGTAGATACCAATTAGCTTTAGAAAAGGAGGTTTTTGCGCCTTCCCTACTTCAGAAAGCACAAACTTAAAGCTTGAGAGGAGAGGAAGGGGTGGAGAGATGGTGGTAGATTTAGCTTTGCTCAAATACATGGATGTGGCTGACAGCCCTCGCTGCTGTTTTTCATACCCTGGCCTCCGTTGTGGCTACCACTGAGGGTCTTGCATGAGCCACCCTGCCTATTTTTTGACCAGTGCAAGGCCTCCCTTCTCTATTCCAGTGAAACCATCAAACAGCACTAGCTGGTGTACAGCAGGAAACAGTACTGGGGCCAAGGGCCYCCTGTGAGGTGAACAAACAATTTTGTACATTCAGTCACAAAACACCAGAAGAACAATTCTGGACAGTTTCACAACACTAACAACAAAAAAAAAGCCATTCATTTCTCAATAAGCTTTCTGTCTGAGGCTCCGACATAAGCAAGGGTCAATTCACTAACAAATTTGGGCTTATTTTGGCAAACAGAACTGCTTTTGGGTGTTCTCACAATAATATCCTGGCCTTGCTTGAAAAAGAAAAAAAAAAAACAGAACAAAACCCCACCTTGGTCTGACTTCACAAGCAGAAGGGCCCCAAGCAAATGCAAGACAATAAGGAGCATGCAGGAGCTACGAGGCTACTTAAAGCCACTATTTATGTGTTAAAACTTGCTGTTCCAAGGCATCACTTATATATCAGAGCAATAACATCTAGTTTATAACCATCCAGGAACAGAGGCAGTCCTTTCCTTTTTTTTTTTTGGTTTTTTTTTGTTGGTGGTTTTTTTTGGGTTTTTTTTTTTTTTTTTTTTTTTTTTTTTTTAAACACAGTGTTAACAATAGAGGTTTTCCAATCTCACAAAGCTCCTCAGTTCTGTCATATATACAGCGAGAAGATCTATGAAATAAAAACTTCTGTCCCCCAAGCATGGCTGGTAAATTCTCACATGGAAACAGTTCTAAGAATGACTATTAGAACAGTTCTTCTTCGAGAAGTTTGTTTCTTGCGTACAGTTCAGTAATTTCCACTGGCTGAAGTTTGTTTTTCTTGTTTACAGCCATGGAGCCAAATGAGGTATGGGAGAGTTAGCCCATTTCTATTCTCGGCTTGTGCTTCAAATAGAATTATTAAACTCAGCTTCAGCTGGATGCTATTCTGGCTCTTCTAATCAAACGGAATGCTTAACGAAGCTCCGAGCACAGCATCTGATTTTCATGATATGTTAGCACAAGAGGTCCCAATTTTGGGTTGAACTGGCAGATGGATGGTATTGGGGAGAAGAGACCAGTAAACCCAGACAACCTCTCTTGCCATCACAGGTAAAACCCCCATACATCTCTACACCTGCAGAAGTGGAATAAAGCTAATGTTAAAGTCCTTGAAGGCCAGCTCTACCAAGGAAGTTTACAACAATATGTCACCAGACAATATGGAACAGAGCCACATTTTAAATAGATCAAGAGAAAAATCTTCTCAAAAAGATCTTTAAGATAAGCAAGAATTCATGAATGTCAAAAAAAAAAGTCCACCCCAACACAGCAACTGCTTAGTTTCCTACCACAAACTCCTCCACACACACACAAACGAAACCCACRCACATGCAACTTGTTGCATCTTAACCTGATAAGGGTTAACTCCTCATTGACCTGTACACAAAGCAGCACGGTAGCCAGGTACTTTGTTCAACACTTCGTGTAGCGAGATGATTAGTCACCAGCAGAACACAAGCTAGCCTGATCCAAAAAATGATTAAGATATGAAGCTGTGGGTGGATCCTCTTTGAAAGACCACCACAGGTCTTTGAAAACTCGACTGCAAGAGGAGGAAAAGATGTTTAAAGAGAAATGCCAAAACAAAACATTGAGAAGTCTCAGCTGGTGGGTGGAGAGAAAAGCAGAGGATGGAAATCCAGTTTATTAGGACAAGCTCTTTCCTGCCGCAGGATTGGTATTGCTTCCGATGTCAGCCAAAGCCAGGAATCTTAGTAAATAAGAAGCTTTTTTGGTGTATTTGTACACCGAGATGAAGACAGGACAAAGGCAGCAGTAGCTGCATTAGAATACAGAAACCAGATCCTATAAATGCCATGAAGACTTAGCAGGATGAGCTGGAGTTCAAAACTTTTTAAAAAATAAGCTAAAATATTATGTTTCTGCAACCATAACTACCTGACCTGCTACAGCCCTCAAGAGTGGACTCAGCCATGTGGTGTGCCCACTGGTCACAACAAAAGAGAGACGCAGGTATTCAGCATGTTTGGCAGGTGTTGGGAAGAGGGGGTGTGTGGGGGTAACAATGACAACACTGTCTGACCCCAYATCCTGCAAAAGAGGGTGCAACTCCAGATACAGAAGCCTCACTCTGGACACCCACGTTCAACAAACATCCTGAGCCTGTACGCTTACCTCATCAATTTGCCCCTGCCAGCTATTGCAAGCTTCTTTCCCACTCACACTTCCTCCCACCACATCATTCCCCCCCCCCAGCTTCCACTTCTCACCCTCTCAGATTTCTCCATAATAAAAATCCCATGTCACTTCTTTGAGAGACAAAAGGTTAGCCCAGAAATTCAAGATCTTCCCAGTGGTCCTGAAACTGCTGTGACACAGTGGAAGACAGGCCTGCTCAAACAGCTCTGAGATGGAAGGGGAAATCCTGAGTCTACACTGAGCTGCCATATCCTATCTGAGGTAAAACCTGCTTTTAATAAAAACCATAGGGGCAGTCCAAGCACTTTGCAAAAAGTAGATGTTTGGAGGACCAGAAGCCCCAGAGCTCCCAAATTCCGCAGGCCAGCAGCCAAGCCCTTCAAAGGAACACATTGAGGATTTCCACAGGTGTCTTAACCTCAGAGCTCAGAAGGCTCATAGCTTCATTTAGAATAAATACAGCAGATAAGGGATGCTTCAGGTGGGGTGGGGAGAGGAAACAAAGGATTTAAGGACAGTAATCATGACAGTAGCCAATGTTACCCTGCAGCACTCTGTCCTGCAGTTCCCACCTTAGACTCTAGCTTACTTTTCTTGCTTTCCATAGGAAAAGGTCTATATTTAAAAATTTAAGTTATTTCAATAAAATTTGCTTTTAAAAAAATGGAAGAGAACATGCATGTGCAAGAACAGATGCTATGCTAAACTACCAACTCAAAACACAGCAATTCTTCAAAAACCTCAAAGTGTCACAGGCAGTCCAGCACAAGGCATTTTTAAGTGCAAGATCAGGCAGGGTCTATTGAAATGCAGACCGCTTTCCTTGGCAAAGATTTTTAAGCCTTCCAAGGGGAAGTTCCCATCAGTAAAGTAGTACAGGATCACAGATACTGTGAGGAGACTGGAGTCACGGAATATTACTCAGGCAGTACAATCCAAGAATTCTCATTGCTAAGAATTAAGATTTTTTTCCCCCTCCTCAAATCTGATACATGCCTTCCCCACATGTTGTTTACCTTGGATCTCTCAATGTAATCCAAGAACAGAATTTGCTGCTAATCAGGGTCCATTTCTAGCTCAGTTCTGTCCAATTCCTGTGTCCTGGGCCTGTGCCAGTATCTTGGATATCTTTGCAGTGCCAGGCAATGCTTCAGTTGTCCTATTAGCCCCTCCTCCCAGGGGAGAGGAGTCAGTTTTCAACCAACTTATTACCACAAATTCAGGGCAGCATTTGTTACTAATACTGAATTTGGCAAAGGGTAAGAACACCCCACTTTCCACAACGCATTCCTCACACAGCAGAGCCGAGCCTGGAAATCCTGTTTAGCATATACAGAATGGTATGTCTCGACTGAGCTGGGTTTCTGAGCTTTTAATGAGGGCAAATTGAATTTACGTCGCCAATCTAGATTTCAGAGATGCATTTCAGTCCTTCCGCATGATCAACAATCAAACGGAGAAACCTCTGCTGTCTATACGGTCCTGTGCTGCAAAGACTGACTTACCACAGACAGGCAAATATGGTTCTGAAGTCCTGACAGCAGGCCACAGGGAAAACAGCACTGGAGAGAAAGTCTTAACAGGCTGGAGTTATCTACACAGGTAGGATCCATCGCCTCTCACTGCTGCAGGAAGAGAGGGAGGAGGAAGGTGGGAAGAGCAATGCACAGAGAAGTATCTTTATCCAAGGGATATCAATTGCAGAACAAGGCGGCAGGCTAGAGATCCAGCTCTCTTTCCACCTCCACATGCCCTCTCCCCACAAATGCAGCTGCCGCCACTTAACAGGATAAAAGGCGAATTGTTCAGCTTGCTGCTTTCACATCTAGGAGGGGAGTCTTTGCCAGAGAAAGGGCTGTCATTTTTTCAGATGGACAAAGCAATGACAAACACACACCCCCTACACTGCCCTTTTTTGCGTATCTGAAAGGGGAAAAAGGAGAAGAGAAAAAAAAAAAAAAAAAGAAGGTCTCTGTAAACATTTTAAGAGGAGACATTTTGGACTTTTTTTCTCTTAAGGGATAAAACAACCCTTCCCTAGCCCCACCCTAAAAGCATTGGTTTTGGGGAGCACTGAAAATGGAGATTCAGAACTGCGCACTCCGGTCTCGGAAGAAGCCCTCAGCCACTTGTGCTTCTCTGAAAGTGACGGTAATGGAGTTTGCCGTGATGTCCGTCACTGTCACTTCGCTGGGGGGCACAGTGGGAATCCAAGGGAGACTGCCATCCACATCTGCTGCAGAAAGAGAGGCAGATAAAAGCATGTTAGTGAGAGAGAGGGTRAGGGAGGAGGAAGGAGGAAGAAGAGAGGGAAGGGAAGGATGGAAAAGAGGCCTCCTTTCTGACAAATGGTGGGTGAAATCAGCCTGTACTGAGTCTGCACATACAAGGCAAGAAAGAGCATGGACAAGCCCTCCCCTCAGAGGCTAAGGGAAAATGGAGGATCACTGCAGGATATAATGGGAAAAGGGAAGAGTAGCAAAGGTGTCCAGACACACACCAGCATCGGAGAAGCCTACAACTCTCACCCCATCTCAGCCCCTAATTTGGCTCTGTGTCAGCAAAGCACACTCACCCAGGTGTGAGCTCACCTGCTTGTAAATGCCCTACCCTGCTGAAAAGTCAAAAATCACGAACTCTTACACACACTCTTCAGATACTCCTATGGGAGTCAAAGGGATCCAAAACGGAGGGTCTTCCTTGTACTGCACCTGCAATCCAGCCTGGGTGCAATTCTCTCAAAAATCCATCAATGCTGGGTGTGATTCTCTCAAAAATCCATCAATGCTGCTTCACAGAGAGGCTGCTCTCCCTTTCTCATATCCTTCCTTTGCTTCCTGATAGCTCCATACAAGAAACGCAAGCATCCCTGCACTTTCTCACTGTAAGAATAATTATCAGTCCCTCTGCCACCCAAAGCCTCACTTCCCCCCTAACCCCTAGAGGCAGCCACAAAAATACACAGAGAGAGGAAGGAAAACATACCCTCTCCCTGTCACTGTATCTATACCGTATACCTTGTTGTCCCACCTTGGGCAAGGAACAAGGGCCACTTAAGAGTGTATTTCCTGGCTTCTGTCTCAAATACCTGGGGTGCCTACTTTCACCTCAGAAAGAGTCCAATCCCCCCGCTAACAATAACTGGAATTCCATACAGGCCATGTGTCAAGGGGACAACAAAAACAGTTTCACATTTCTGTAGCGCCGTTCACTCTTCCGATCCCCAAGTGCTTTAGAGCCCAATGCTTTTAGCGGGGAACAGCCCCACACATTTCCCCATTGCCAGGATGCAACACTGGGTTCCTCTGTGCTAGCCCTATTGCTGCCTCCCTGGATTTTGGGCGCTGTTCGAGTCCCTCTCAGAAAGGAGGGGATAGCATTGATTCTCAGAACACAACCCCCTCCCCAAAAGCCTGCCTAATCCAGCCTGGCTAACAGCTACTCCTAGCAAGGAGTAACAGGATTCCCTTAGCTACTACAAGCAGCACAAGCCCCAGTTTTCCACTCCTCAGGAAAGCTACGCCTTCAGAAGCTCTAATAAAGCAGGGATAGAGTTTCCCTGGTAACTCAGAGCAACACGCACATCCCACAGCCCTCCTGCACAAGATGCTGGTATCCCTCCCCAAAATGCCAAATGTGCTTGGACATCTCTGAGCCTACACTCACGATGCGTACTCAGTGGGATCAGGCAGGAGTTACCATTGTCACTTCATCTCTCTCATCCCCCTCTCACATAGCTCTATAGCAAGAGACTTTAGAGAGAACATGGGGTGTGGGGAGGAAAGGGAAGGAGGCGGCAGACAAACGCACTGTGGGTTCCTAGCGGCATTCCTGTATGCTCCTCAGAGCAGCACTGTGAGAGGAGTGCTGGTGTCCAAGCTTGTCCACTGCCAGCCACGCTCCTTTTAGTGGAGCAGCAGGCTGAACACATGCGGGTATGTGGACTGAGGCAGAGTTCATCACTGTCACACCTGCATGTCACCTCTGCTGGGAGGAAACTAGAAGAGGGGAGTAACTTGCAGTATCTTCCGCATGTTTTCTAACACTGGGAGGGGCGTCACTGATACAAGACTGTAGAGCGGCGAGAGCACCAAAAAGCAGATTAAGATGTGCTATTCATCCAAACGAGAAAGGAACTTGCAGACAAAAGGGCCACAATGTGAGCCAGCAAGAGCTGCTCTGAGGACCTGACCTAAACCACAATCCCAGGATGAGGCAAGCAAGGAGGAAGCATGCAGAGCATCCTTTGCATGCCCCAGAACTTCACAGCCAGGGAGTGTCTGGCCTTACCTTCTTTGCTGGTGTGCTGCATGGCCTCCCAGTCCTCAGGGCCCTGCCTGGCCTCCAGGCCCACCGCATCATTCAAGAAGAATTCACGCCTGCAGTTTCGGCTCTCCAGGCTCGCCATGCGGGGGAACTTCTTCCTTGACAGTCGCAAGTACTTCTGGTTTTTGCGTTGCTTCCGGAGAGAGAATGGCAGGACCGCTCCCCCAGTCTTCTCTGAGAACTCTGCCTGCCCTGGCTTGGCCCCTGGCAGGCTACTGTCTCCTCCTCCAAACCTCCGTGCAAGAGAGAAACAGAGCTTCTCCTTTCCCTTGTGGGCACTCCTCAAGTCCATGCCATACAGCCGCTGTCAAGACATCAACGCAGCAAGGGTCAGAGTGGAAATCTGATAATACAGTCAGGGCTCCCACCTGGGAGCCAGGAAACTATTCTTTGTTCAGTCCCTGAACATCTAGATGAGCTAGGATAAGTTGTGCTGCTTCTACAACACTGTTTCTCTCACCTCTTCAACTGCCATCTAAGCTCTTCCTAATATGTGCTTCCTAGGATTGGCTGCTTTGCTTGGCAACAGTCAACGCGTGCTGGAACTCCACTTCCAACCAGCAGCTACCTTTAACATGATGGAAAGTCCAAGCCCAACATGAAATTCAAAGAGCATGCAAACCAGGTAACCTGCAACCACCCAAGCCCAAAGTTTATAAAATCTTAGTTCAGAGAGCAAGAGCTGTTGTTGGTTTGTTTTTTTTTGTTTTGTTTTGCTTTTTAAAAGACAAGTTAGCTGGCTCTTCAGCTAATAGGTTAAAACTATCTGCCTACCCACTGATTTCATGTTGCTGTGTTAGCTTGTTACCTCCAATTTTGTCCATGCAACAGCAAATGGACAGTTTCCACCTCCCTGTGAGCGGAGGAGCAGCACAGCAGCTAATGAGTTAGAAATACAGAGACGAACAAGAGGCTACCTGCAGTAGGAGGCGCTTTGGTTTGGGGCCTCTTTTCCTGTACCCCGATGCACGGTCTCTCTCTTCCCTGTGAAAGAGGAACATAAATCAAACCGAGTACTAAATACCACAGCACAAAGCCTAGTCGGGAATTCTACCTTTCACAGCACAGCTCCCTCATTTCCTTCATTAAAACCCAATGGTGACCAGCGTGGACTTGGAAAACATCCCAGAATTGCTTCTTGTAGGAGTGAAAGCCTTGCAGTAAGGGAATTTCTCYGACTCAGCTGATCAAGGATGGGTTAGAGGAACTTATCACCTCGCAACACTCCAGTCCAGCCCTGGACCTGATTAAAACCCGAGACTGATTGCTCTTTGGCTCAATGCTGCTTGTTCTTGGCCTCATTTCCTGAACAGTACCAATCAGAGCTGCTTTAACCCTGTTTTGTCTGCCTCAGCCAACACCAGGATACAGAGATCAAGCAGGATTCATTGCTATACATCTCATCTTTGATTGAAGTAGGGACAACAGGGGCACTTTATGCACACTACWAAATAAAGACACTATTTCCTTTTCCTGTGTCCAGGGAGAGAAAGAACATGCGCCTTACTTTTCTTCATAAGCCACTACCAGGCGAGGGTCCAAGATATGATCCTCTGGCTCCCATGTGCTGTATCTGAAGAAAAACATAAGGAATAAAAAGTAAACAATACTTTAATGAAACATTCTCTCTGCAGGCCTGCTACCAGTGTGCTGCAGCCCTGGATACTGTCTTCACAAGGGTCAGTGAGGCCTGCCACAACATTGCGAGAGGTCTGAGGAATCCCAGCCATTCCCTCCCCAACTTCCCGCAGACACCACCTCCCTTTCCCAAAACAGGCAGGGCCAAGCATCAAGCAGCTCTTTGTGGAAGAACAGAGAAGGCTTTCCTCCCCAGGGTTCCCTCTATACACACTATTTGCAAAGCCTGTGCAGATACTTGCAAACTGATTTTAAGTCAATGCCTAAACAGGTCTCATCTGCAGCACTCCCTCAAATCCAACAAACCCCATGGAACAATGAGACATGATCTGATACAGCTTTCTGAAAAATAGGTCTCTCTTAATTTAGAGTGCTCAAAGAGTAAGTATGCTTTCTCGCCTGCATTATTAATTACCTCTAATCATTGGAGCTGAAAGTATTCATTTAAGAAGAGTCTAATTTTTCTCCACTGATGGCATTCAACTAAACATGTTTAGACCTGGGCCCTGAGGCAAGATGATGGCAACTTTCCAACTATTCCTCCTCTTGCTCAACTCCCCCTGCAGGTTATTTCTATCTAGCAGAGGTCATCAGTATTTCTGTACCAGCACAGGAGGAACCCATCTGCATTGTGGTTAGGGCTACCAAAACTACTCAAAATAAGCTTGATGCTCTGAAAGTAGCCTGTAAACAGTATCACTCACTGCCCCATCTCCCTCTTTGATTGCCAGACAGCTATGACAGGTGTCAGATGCTCAGGAAAGGACTGAACCCACCCAGCAGGCAATGCCAAAAACTGTTCCCAAGAGGCACAGCTGCACTTAATACCAGGGAGAAGCAGCCAAAAATTCCCATTGTGGAAGGTGAAAGGATCACAAGGTGGTCCTCATGGCATGTTTGCTTCTAAGGGGTCATGTTTGCCCAGAAAAGGTGGGTAGCATGTCTCTACCATACAAACTCAAAGGCAAGTCTGAAGCCCCAAATGACTCAGAACATTAATTTTCCTGGAATGTGAGGTCCAGGGCCTGGAGGCAGAGCCCCTCCCAGCCCCTGTGGAGGAGGGCCAGAGAGGAGCCACATGCAGGTGGGCAAGGGTGCATTTGTATCAGTGCCTTTAAACAGGGGGAAAGCATTTTAGGATGTTTACATTTCCGGATGAAGCACAGACTGCACATGAGGGCACGTGATACATGCATATATGTACACAGGGGAGGTGGTCTGGGAATGCTTTTCCCTTTCATCTCTCCGTTAGATAGAAGAAAGGTACTGAAATATAGGAGCATTCCTGGAGAATGGTTCTAGAAATGAAAGTACAATTCTTTTACAAAAGAGAGAAACAAAAATATGAAATTCAGATATCCCAAGGTGCACTGTACATCAGACAGTTAAGGACATGTCTTCATAACCAGCTGATCCCTCCCTTCCTCCTTTGCTCAAGCCTCCTGCAGCAACCTGACTGTGAGCTGTCAAAGCCAAGATGCTGTTTGAACAGAGGAAGGTTTCCTCCCAGCTGCAGGGATTCTGGCACTCATTCTACAAATTTAAGAAAAATAATAACATAATGGGGGTAAAAAGACATCAGATTGCTTTTCACGGGTCGGAGAAGAAAGGGCATTTGCTTTTAAAAAAAACCTGGTGGGTGTTGCCTTTTTCTCTGCAGCTCAGTTTCTGGCTTCGCTGCAGTGGCAAAACACTGCATATAAAAAAAACATGGTTCAGTTTGCCACGCGCGCGCGCACACACACACAGAGCTATATATACGGGTACACACAGCCCAGGCTGCAGCAGAACTGCAGAGAGCAGGCACTCTGAAAACATAGATCATATGATCTTCCTTCCCCCTCCTTCTACTCCTCCTCTTCCCCCTCCCCTCTTAACTCCAACACAAGTTGTAAACAAGCTTGTAGCTAGAATCAGATTGTAACTCCTCCATTCCTTGACCCCAGCAGTACAATCCAGAAATCTGAGGTGCAGGGCATTAACAAGAATTTTTTATTAAAAAGAAAAAAAAAAGTGAAATATCAATTCCATGGGAAAGCAGCAAACTGCTGACCTATCCTTATTCCCTTCCATGAAGCCTCCAATGGGAATGATGGGATAACTGGTACAGAGATTACAAAGAGCAATGCGACAAGGTTGGGGAGGGGAATGAGGAGAAATACGACATGGGATGAGGAGACAGAGTATGTTGGAAGCAAACAGCCTGTGGTGCTGCATGCCATCACAGGCATATGTATGTTTAGGAATAAGGAACAGAGACTGCTAGCAGGATGAAAGTGACTTCAATGCTCAAAGCATCTTGGTTTTAAGCAACTCAAACCACTGAGTGAACAGTTAAAATGGAGGGAGGGGAGGGGAAAGAAGAAAAAAAAAAAATCAGTGCTTTTCAGATTCGGAGTTTGGGGGCAGAGGGAAGGTGTTTGGACATGTCACAGCATCGAAAGAAGGGAACCCTGACATCCCCTTGCTCCCTGGGCAGAAGGCTGTGCTTTTAATTCCCAAAAGAGAGTTTCTGGCTCCCCCAGAGTTCCAAGACACAGGACAAGGGAAGGCAGCAGTAAGAATAAGGGCTGCTCTGTCCAAGGAAACATTACGCCATGCCTCAGCCCACCTTCTTGGCAAGTGACTTTACAAGAGAAGGACTCAATGCGTTTGTTGAAAGGAGAATGGGATAAACATCAGTATTCTGGCCAAAAGGGGATGGTGCCTCACAGACTACAAATACATTTCCCAACCTCTACCAGTGATTAAATTAGGCTTGGCTACTTAGAAGGCTGAAGCAGTCCAAGAACTGACCCACACTATATGGCAACTGGTGCTCAACAAGTGCACAAGGTTACACTTTGACAGCAGAACTTACAGCCAAGAACAAAGTCACCCTCTCCCACCACCACCAGAGAGGGGAAGCTGCTTATATTCACACATGCCCTATAAACACAAGGATTAGGCACAAGGATTAGGCACGCAGGAACACATTTCAGCTTCTTGGACACCAGGTACAATCTGTCAGGACCATCCTAGTGGGCCCCGCTTTGCAACTGCAAGGATGAACCCGTAAAAGCAGCCCCCTTCGCTTAGCAACACGCAGTGCAACTGCATGTGTAATGTAGTTGTACCCACGCACATTGTGTATGTGCACAGACAGAGTTACAAACAGAAAAGCAAAGACAGGGCCCCATATGGGTTGGCCAGGAGGCTGTTCTACTAGACTGCTAGCTAACATAGTAATATTCCCCAGTTACCTAATCCTTTTAATCTCAAAGCATTTTACAGACTGTTTAGGTACAGAGCAATCACTCTTCTTCAGAGGCAGCTGCATTTTAATAAGAGAAGTATCTGTAAACAGTGCACAGCAATGCTGAAAAAAAATTTTTTTTTTTCCTTTTTGCAACATAGCAACCAAAGCAAAAGCAGAAAAGGCACTCAGAATAACAGAAGGTTTCGGACAAGGAAATGAAGGCATGGCGGTAATTTTCAAGGGACAAAGATCACCTGCATTTGGCTACAATCAATAAATCTGAAACACTGCCCCTTTCCATTTGTGAATTACAGAGGGGAAGCAGTAGGACAAGACGACAAGACCATCAACTTATTTTCTATTTTTAAAGACTACATATAGCCCTAAAAATAAAGTGGGGCCCTCTTGGTGCTGACTCAGAAAAGCAGGAGCCATTCCCAGTTCAGAAGAATCAGGGCTCCCTGTTGAACTCATAATGAATTTAAAAACATTTGTATCTAGAAAGCATCTCAATGGAATATTTCAGGGCTGGCAAAAACCAGTCAGAATAGATTGGCACACGGTTTGCATCCCTCAGCTGCAAGTCCGGAAATAGATTTGGTTTTGGTTTGTGGCTCTTTGTTTATCGTTGTTGGAATGAGGCACAAAAGGTTACCCATTAAGAATGAGATGCTCAGTTGCAGAGATACAGTCTAAGCTATTACCGAATATTAAAGAAAAAAAGAGTAAAAGACAAGTAAAACACAACTTACTTTGGGGGCCATCCTTTCCACTTCACCAGGTATTCTACTTTACCCTAAGGGTGGAAAAAGGAAAAAGAAAACAGGTGAACTCCGCAACCAATCTACAGTAAGAGATGCAACCAATCAACAGGACTAAACTCTGCAACTGAAAATCTCATTTCCCATCACTTTATTTTCAAAACAAAGCCACTTCCTCATTCAACTACGCTTGCTATACCTTTTTCCCCAGAAAACAGGCACGCAAGGGTATTTAAACATGCTTGAACTACCATCAGCTTGGGATCATACCTTTGCAGAAGCCTAGCAGGCAGAACCCCAAAAGCTAACCAGAGAGCAAGACTGCAACCATTCCCGCATTCACAGGCAATCCTACAAGAAGTCAGCACACATAAACGCGAGAGGGAGATGTATGCCAGGAGCAAGTGTCAGGGGAATTTTTTTTTAAGCAGAGAGAAGAAATACAGTATTTCAGAACCTATGAAGCATCTCTTTGGCATGTTCTCTTCCAGTTGCTACATGCTTTACTCAAAACACTGTTCCATCTATCACAGTCACTCAACCTTTCGACCCAAGCAAACAGCATCTCACAACTAAGTTCAGAGTTATCCATTTATTTGTTCACTCTAAGTAGAAGATTTTAAAAAGCAAAAAAAGCGAAAAAAACCCAGTGATTAGAAACCATGTTCAAGGGCTCCTGAGGAATGTGCACAACTATTAAAATCTTTAATATACTGAGGGGCTTGTTAAGCACTTCCCAAAGCATGACAGATGCCTTCACGCGTGCAGGACGACCACCCCTCGAAGTGCCACTATTGCAGCTGTGGACACCTTTACACCACAGAACAGCAAGCAAAGTGCTCGGGTACTTGAGCCAGAGAACCAGTTTCCTTTTCCTGACGGGGGGCTCATCAGCTTCCCGCTGTTTGAAAACGCTGCCCTATGAGGAACTTTCCACCAGAGGATCTCTACACGCTGCGTTCTTACGGGTTAATCCTTGTAAAACCCTGTGGGGACGGAGAGCGTTTTCACAGCTGGGGAAACTGAGGCACCAAGCTGGCCGCCAAACCTTTCCAAACCTCCTCGTGATTCGAGGCGTCCGGTTTGTTGTCACCAGCGCTGATTTTGCAGAAACTGAAACCCCCCAGCAACGACACCCCCCCCCCCCCCCCCCCCCCCCCCCC